>MPNV01002037.1:72408-218703 GCA_013376435.1 Cyclocybe cylindracea | reverse complement strand
TTTGCGTGAAGCTTCAAGGATCGCCACCATTTACTCTCTACACACATGGCTATGGGACATATATCAAGAATGCTGCTGCTGGAAGATGCTGCCATACCGCAGTAGCTCAGGTGAAGAGGGTTGAGCCCCCATCCAGATCGGAAGCTGACACCTGAAAGGCGGTTGTGTTGCCCATACACGCCACAGATACGACGAGGCGAAGCAATGAATCTGCTAGCTGCATCCCGCGTATCCTCCCAGCCTGTCATCATTACCCAGCGAAAAGACAAGATGAGGAGACAGAGAGAGAAGTTAAACTCAAGAAAATGCACAATTATATTCTAAGTCCACAGTGTAGCATCCTACAAACAAGTTAGACCAATGTTGGCCTCACACATCGCGAGAAAATACCATACAAGGAAACCCATCATGAGTTGCCCGCTGCCAAAGGCGTCATGGCATGGGTGGCTCCCGGTCCGCCTGGGTGCGACAATATCTGACCTGCCCTGCACTGCGGCGGGAGGCGTGACAAGCGTATCTGACCTGACACCTCTCAAAAGGGCATTGGCGGTGACACCCGCAAAACTGTATCAAGCTCCATGGCCATAGGCCCGCGATTCCAGGTTGACACGGATCCGACCTTACTCTAAGGATAATCGGAGTCCTCCGACAGGTACGTTCTTGGAGGGGAGTAGGGGGAGTACGTCCGCGAGTAGGCGGTGAAAGCACGTCCCTGGGACTCCACGCTTTTAATACCTTTTGGAACTCTCTGCCATCAACACTTGCCTCATGTCCCCTGTCATTCTATGGTCACATGCTGTTGTTCAAGACCCAGACAAGGGCAGAAAGAGGTGGACGCAACACTCATGACCTCTTGTCATTCTACCACCACAATGTCCCTTTTAAAGACAATGTTCAGCCTCGCAGCTGCTTCTGCCTGATGCACCCCAAAGCACGCAAGACATTCGAAAAGCTCGTCAAGACCATGCCACGCCTCTGCCGGCCCTCATCCAATGCACAACCAGCTGCACTCCTCGAAAGCTTCTGGACTCGACAATGCTCAGCCTGACTGTCAGGACCAAAGATGGATAACAGTGCATCCCGTGTGTAAACTGTTCATAATCTGTTTGCACCTGCATAACAGCAAGCAGTCCGGCAGAGCCTAGGTACGATGACATCGGTGCGAGCCATCCTCAAAGCCGCTCCTTGCTTCCTGAAGAATGGCTCACCAGTCCTCAAACCCAACAAAGGCACCTTCAACAGCTCGAACAACAGGCCTTTTCACCCAGGCGGACAGGATGGCGCTATGTGTCCAGAGGCTGAAGCTTTCGAGCGGCAGTGTAGCCCAGATGGTGCTACTGTGGCGGGATGAGGCCCGGCGACTGCGCTCTTCCATGCAAAGCGCTACTAACAAAGATACAGGAGAATAAAGGACAGCTCTTGGGATGGGTCCTGGCCCGAGATTGTGGGGCAGGACCCAGGCTAACCTCTGCTTTGCCAGGGTCGTGCCAGGCCAGGGGCATCAAACTCGCAGACTCATGAAACTGCGAGGAATCCCACACATTGTTTTAAAAGACCATATGTGGTGTAGAAGGGACAAGAGTCAATGTGCGCCACCTCTTCTCGCGCGCTTGTCTGGGTCTTGAAGCACGCCAGCTGGGTCCATGTACGTGACAAAACATCTGCATGAACCCCAGGGTAGAGAGAGGAGCCGAAAAGTGTTGAATTCGGCGAGCACTTCCTCTACAACCTCCAGGTCATATAACAGTTCTTTGATGATGTATATGCCAAGCTGGTGGTGCAACGAGCACAGATGGTCATTGCCATGAAGCGGCTGCTGGTGACTCGGAAGAAAGCGGGCAACGACAGCGACAAAGAGATGTGAGAAGGAACCGAGCACGCAATCTGGTCGAAATAGAGCGTTTCGGATTTTTTACGCATTTTTTACAAATTATATTCTATTTTTAGAGGTCGGATACAATTGTCAACTCGTTCTGGGGGAAATTTGGAGGTTAGATCAGCCTCAATTCGGAATTCACCCAAAAAAGGAAGATTTCATGTAAACCCGTAAACCCACTCAAACTGCTGATTTCATATCCGACCTATCTCAGGATAATTGGAGGTCCTCTGTCCGGGCATTGAACCCTGTTCACAACAACGAAAGCTGGGTTCGACTCCCAGATAGAGAGAAATCTTTTTCTTTTCTTTTCTTTCTGTTCACTTCTTTCTTCTGCTCATTTTCTGCTGCAGGTCGTCACTACAACTGCAGAGTACAGCATTCCTACAAGTCATACTTCAAATTTATGAACTTGCCGACACATGGAAATTACTACGGGTAAGCCCTTCTTCCCCTCGACCTGGATAAAGCAGCTGAGATATGCAGCTCATTGAAGATACTATACAAAGCGGCCATTTCTCAACGATGAGCGCCTTTCCGTCCTGCCAGCGCATGTGTTCGAAGGGAAGAGGGTTTTAGATGTAGGATGTAATGAAGGCTGGGTCTCTTGCGAGATTGGTGAGCTTGGAGGAACACTAGAAACTCTTCAGTTTAAACTTCAAAGCTTATGAGAATCTCCTTTGACTTTGCTAGCTCAGATTCACGGCGCGAAGTTCGTCGTTGGTATCGATATCGATGACAAGCTCGTCCAGGGCGCGTGGCGAAGAAGGAGAGCGGTCTGGTCCACCCAGGCTCCGTGCATTCCTGAAGCTCGTTCATGGGAAGACCAAAATTCAGACAAAGTTTCTGTGGAGGACCATTTGCCGTCCTCAACGTCCTCGTTGACTGAGGACAGGAATGGGAGCAAGAAGAGGAAGAGAAATCAGGTCGATTCGGAGGCTCCGTGCCCAGCAGATAGAAATGCTAGTATCCTTTCTGGCACCTCTGCGACGACAAAGAGACCACCCAAGCCAAATTACTTCCCGGCATCGTGTGAGCACGAGTTCGGCTCTCTCCCCATCCCACCCTCGGCGAACAGAGGCAAGGAAGTCTTCCCGCACAACCTCGCCTTCCGCACCGCCAACTGGGTGAACACAACCGTACCGGAGGACGCGGATGGATACGACGTTGTCGTTGCGTATGTCTACGGGTTCTTTGTAACCTTGCTTATCGATACTGAACCTACCATGATATTGCAGATTTTCTCTGTCGAAATGGATACACCTGAACGGAGGCGACGAAGGCCTGAAGCAGTTTTTCAAGCGCGTGTATAAGGTATTGAAGAGCGGTGGGACGTTCGTCCTCGAACCTCAGCCTTGGGAGTCGTACGTGAAAGCGAGGAAGATGGACAGAGTACGTATTCTCGGTCTTTCTTTTTGAGCTGGCTTAACTGACAAAACACACGTCTTCCTGTTGTTTCTGCGTGTAGAAATTGCAAGAGAACTACAAGAATCTCCAAATAAGACCAGCAGACTTTGAGACGATCCTGAAAGAGATAGGATTCGGACCTGCTACACATCTAGGTACTATCGGCGACGGAGGTACGCGAGCCTATTTTCCAAAGTCTCATGGCTGAGTGAGCGGAATTTCTCAGGTTTTCATAGACCCATTGACCTGTATGTCAAGCCTTAGGTCGCGCACAACTGGTATCTTCCAGCTATACGCTGTAGAGGTCTCCTTCTCGCCTCCTTCCATCGTACAGAAATTTGAAGTAGAGGTGTAGAAATACAATATACGCCGTCCTAAGATAAACTAAATTTACCTGTGGTCCTCCGAAAGATGCAAAATCTACATAGAAGCCCAAGTTAGATGTTTTATGCAAATCACTTGTCAATGCCAGGCGGAGTCGAAGGACTTCTCCTTTCTCGTCCAATGCCGGCTCCGACACCAATTCCTTGGTGCGTTCCAGGCTTCCAACCGCCCAGCTCGCCGAGCGAGCCCTTGAAGGGGTGCCATCATCGTGGGATGACAACTGCGGAGGCGTATAAGTACTGGGCCCTCCGTTCGAAGGGTCAAGAAAGCTCTCTTTCAGTCCACATCAACACCGCTCGTACATGCAGATGTACGCCTTGGCATGAAGCACCTCTTCCAGCGTTGTCAGCCGCACAACCGTGTCGCTGATGTACGCCCATTGTCGCTCAGCAGGCTTGCTTGGGGATGATGAGCCCGTCGTCCCTTCCCCTTCCTGGCTCTCTCCTCCTGTCGGTGTTGGACGAGCCTTGTCCTTCTCCGAAGTGTTTTCAGGCGAAGAATCCGAGGTGACCGAAGAAGTAGTATTCGCTGTCGACGACGATGTCGATGACCTAGCAGCAGCCGACCGTCCAGGAGGCTCGTTCGGGAGCGCAGTGTACGCGATGTAGTGGCCACCCAGCTAGAACACCCAAAAAAAAGCGTGAGCAAGTAGAGTTCCGAGAGAAGCTCAAAAAGGGAGGAAGGAGCACTGACCATATTCCCGATATGCACCACCACCGCATACAGCCTGTACATACACCTCTCTTCCTTTTCCTTGCCCTTCCGCTCCTTCTCCTTTCCTTTGCCTTTCTTCCCAAGCCCATAATCTTCCTTTTTTGGCGCAAGGAACGGCATCAAATCGAGGTACTCCGGAAACGAGATGTAGTCGTCCAGCTTCTTGAAGCCATGCGAGAAGGACATCATCAGAGGCGTCTTGGAGGTCTGCTGGAATCGCTTGAGATGGATGACGAGCACAGGCGGAGGTGTCGCGATGAGATAGCGCTTGTATGCCGGCCGCATGATGACGGGCTTGGGCTTCGAGGGTTTCTTTGCTGGTGCCGGTGGTGCTGTCGACGAGCCGGCGGTGGGTTGCTGAGATTGAGAAGCTCCTGCTGGAGACGCTGGTGCCGATCCTTCAGCTGCAGCAGGCACTGCAGGTGGTGCCTGTGAGCTGTCGTTCGGGCTCCTAGAGTCGGTCGACACCACCGAATCAGCAGAAACAGACGTGCCAATAGAGGTGTCGGTCTCGTCGCCGGACGAGTCGTTGTCCGTTGTCGTGTCTGAATATGTCTTCCTCCTCTGATACCGTAGCCTCGACTTCCCGATTGGCGGTATCACAAGCGAGTCTTTCGATCCTGAAGACGAGTTGTATCCATACAGCGCCTGAGTGAGACGAGGATGTGGACTGGGACCTGAAGATGCTGGTACAGAGGTTGATGATGATAGGGCACTGTTCTCATTCTCTGTTAGCTTTGCATACGCCGACTGCCGGTTGGTCTCGCTGGTGCTCTCTGCTGTGGAATAATGTGAATCGAGCGAAGAGGTCGAATCGACTGGTGTATCCGGCGCCGTCGTCGAGATGATGGGTATCTGTACGCCGTGGTGAAGGCTGGAGCTCGTGATGATGTCGCTGCTCGCCTTGGTGCTCCGTTCCGAGATAATCGATGAGAGGTTGTCGGAGCTGCTGTTCGTGTCGGAGCCGCTTTTTGACAAGCCATGGCTAAGATCTGAGGGTGTGGTCGGTAGGGACGACGTCGATCGGGTGTCGCTGGATGTATGCGAATAGAAAGAAACGGTTGGCGTGGATATTGATGTGGGGAGGTGGACAGAGGTGCCGCCGGTATTTATCGACGGTGCAAGGGCGGTCAGCGGTGGACGCTGCTGCTGCTCTGCTAGAGGCGGCACATTGAACCCATTCACCGTTGGCCGCGCTGTTGCAGGTGGCACCTCAATAGAAGGGCCAGGAGTCGAAAATTCTTCCTGGTCCGCATCCTGGTCCTCCTGGTCAGAATCCTCTGGGTCCTGTCCAATTCTCCTCTCCTTCTGCGGCTGGTACAATCCATTCTGGATCTTCCAACATCGCCTGCAACCGACCATGTTCTCCCCGTCCAGGATTTCCACAGCCGTGAACATCCGGAGACATTCCTCTATCCCCGAGAAACTTCGGCCCATGCCCAACCACACTGCACTCTTGTCGCCCGTCGATGGTTCGGTAAAGGCATTCGAGGACGTGGACAGAGAAGATTTCGTATGGTGGTGATGGTGATGGGAATGACTATGAAGTAACGGAGGCTTGAAGATGGCAAAGGGATTTGCGGAAGATGAGGCCGGCGCAACATCTGCAAGGATTTTGCGCAGGTATTCGGTTTCTGCTGCAGTGGGTTTCGGGGGCTTGGGCGACTTGGACCGCTGGACGTTTGGGATTAATGGGTGGGTTTGAGCCGAGAGGTTTTGTGGCGCGGAAGTGGACGTTACGGGTTGAGGAGATGGCGATCGTCTTAGGAGAGGAATAGAGGAGCTAGAAGGTGTCGACACAGGCATTAGAGGTCGTGGCGGTAACGGTTTGGCGCGTATCGTGGCGTCGTTCGTAGAGTGAGACGTAGAGGAAGTTGTGGAAGTTTCAGCAGCGAGCTGCGGCGCACTCGAGTGCAGCGTACCCTCAGAAGAGACTCTGTTCTTGACACCTGTCTCCAGTTCGCTGGAAGCGCTACGCGACGACGCTTCAGCCAGTGATGCAGCACCTGCCGAGATCGACTTCTGCATTGAGCTGACGCTCGCCACAACACCCTCGACGATGCCGGCTCCGAGCCCACTGCGGTCCATCGACCGACTCTTCCGCTCTCTATCCTTCTTGTCCTTCTCTTTTTCTGAGTTTCGTGGCCGACCTAGCCCAACAGTCAAACTGATTCGCCTGCCGATCTTCGCCCACGAGCCATCTTCGTGTCTCTTCTCCTTCTCCTTGCCACTGGCATCTTCCTCCTTCAGGATCTCATCCTTCTCCTTGCGCGGCATCATTGGCTCCAAGAACTCCACATGCTTGTTATCGGGCCCGGTAACATTCACGATGACGTGCGAGCTGTCGCTGTCCACCAACTCTTCTTCCTCAATCTCCTTCGGCACCTCTTCAGCAACAATGATATCCGAAGAACTCTTCTCGCGGCCCAAAACCTCATCGTCTAGCACCACAGGCGGAATGGGGAGAGACGTGACCGACCCGACTGCATCAAGACTCCTCCTGCGTGTCGGATCGACAAGCGGCAAGACCTCGAGCTGGGTCGGGTCTAGCTCTGTCTTCGGAGTGGGCGGCACCGACGATGAGCGCTGGATCTCCATCGCATGAGAAGGTGCGATGGCAAGGCGAGGCCTCTCCTTCTCTCCCTGTGTCTCCTTGTCCTTGTCCTTGTCCTTCTCTTTCTCCTTTCCTTTGTCCTTGTCCTTTTCTTTGTCCTTTTCTTTGTCCTTCTCCTTCGTCGATCCCGAAGTACCCGGAAATGCGGTCAATTTCCCAACGATCTTCTTGAACCGATCGCGTTTTCGGTTCTGTAGGTAGTCCTCGGGCTTGATGCTCAAGCTAATGTCGTTAAACTCTTCGTACGTTTGCGACACGTGCTTGCACTTCTGACAGACGAGAATACTCGTTAGCTGACCCCCGAATAGCATGTCCGCGAACGACAGTAGAGGGGTGTCGTCTTCCGATGGAGCAACGTCGGCGACATGACCATTGGGCTGTGAGGAACTAGAGGCCACTGGTTCCGTGCGAGATATAGTGGCGGGCGTCAGTGTCGTCCGCCGTCGTTTCTTGGGTGGAGGTGGTTGACGCTTCTTGATGACCTGGATATGACACTAGTTAGCAATTTGACCTGACAGCGCGGTTTAAACAAGAGAGCAGTCCAGAGTTTCGTCTTTGTCAACGACATTGGGGTGCAAGTCCAGGCCTAACAATCCCCTTCGACGGCGGCATGCCCATACTACTAAGTCTCCCATACGCACGAAGGGACGAAGAATAGGGAGCTGAACGGCGGACCGGTGGTGTGATCACGATGACAAAAATCTCGGCGAAACTGCCAGTGTCAATCAAAGACTCACATCCTGCTCTTCCATCCGCATAGCATCCAATAATATTCGTAGGAACTCGTGTGCGTCTTGTTGCGCAAAGTCTAGGTACTGATCGTGCTTTTGTCCGAGTGCACCAAGGATAGATCTGTAACAAAAACATATTAGCTTGTAAAGGAGATTTCATGAGTCGATCGCTGGAAACAACTCGACAGAAACCGGACAATCATGAACAAGACGCACTTAGGGCTAATAGACTCCCTCTTCCTCGCTGCCTGCGCCTCCCAGGACTTGTACAGGACCGTAAGAAACATGTCGCCAATCGGCATGGTGTTTACCCAGGGCTGCTCGTACTTGCCAGCCAGATTGTGGCCATTCGTGAGCTGCGGCGAGCGTCTGGAGAGTATGGATGTCGCGGCTGTCTGCTGGATCTCCGCTGGTATGGGGTTGAAATGGACGAGATCCGAGAGAAGGCGGGTAGCTATTAGCTACGAATGTACGATCTCGTGAGCGCTGGCTCTCTCAAAAGCAGAAACGACGCACCCCTTGCAATACTGAGTTCATGAAGCACGTATTGCCATGATTTATGAGCCCCGGTGGTAGATACGCAGTCCGCTCTCTCTCCTCCCGCTGCTTGCGTTGCCTGTAGAGCTCCTGGGGAGTCGGGGTCTTGGATTTCGCCATCGCAGGTCGCCACCGTTCACCTGCACTCGTTATTGTAGATTTTTTGGAGCCAGGGATCCCGGACTGTCTGCGTCGTGGTATGTGAAGAAGAATGGAATGTGCAACTGGAACTTGGAACAGGCAAGATTAGACTTCGTTGACCGTGCGAACATATCATTACTTATGTAAAGCCCCTTGCTGAAGCCTGCTGGAGCAAAGTTACAGCTCAAACCAGAACCATCACGGCAGCCCAGGTCTCCGATTCTTACTTACGTGGAAGAACGTGGAAGGCGAACAACTACTGCGCGGGAACCCCAAAAAATGCAGAGCGTCGCGATGACAAAGCCCTTCGAGCGAACAACTGAGGAACCGCGACGGAGCAACTAACGCCGCAGCTCTGGCAAAGCGCAGTCTTGAAAGTCCGCTAGCTCTTCTGTCCGGTGCACAGCTGCATCGGCAGACTCAGGCCCTTGACTCAGAGTCTACGCCTTTGGAGCTGCGGATTGGTTTTACTGCCTGACCATCAGTGGCAGTTAGTTGCGCGAGCTATTCAACGGCGCAATGAAGATTGCTGCGGGTAATGTGCCTTTCGTTTTATTTTATATCTGGAGGAATTGCAGGATAACCAAAGCTGAAAGGAGATCTATTTTCAGCCCTCCGACGGCTCACGCCCTACTGAATTAGCCGTTACACTTCCTTCGCGGGAGACTTCGAGCCAAGGACCACTCAGAGACGAGCGCCGGCTTCATGGAAGCTTCCAAATATAAGCCAGTCCCACCGGCAACCCACATGAGAGAAGACACCGTTGATTACACTCTACGCAATCCCTCTTTCCTAACCTCCTCTCCCCAACTCGTTCGTTGGCTTTCTCGTTCCAAAGACTCTGGTGGGAGCTCGGGACCAAAACACGCAATCACTGGCTGTCGCGAACTAATGCTGATGGATTCAAGACGGCGCCCGCCAGCAGATGTCCCCTCATGTGCTGCAGTGTCGCCACCGCGTGTGCATCTTGCTTATGGGCCGCCTCAATGTGCGTCTTGAGCGAAGCCTTCCTCGGATACGATCGGACCCTCGCCTGCGTCCTCCAATTCAGCCTTGTCGTTGTCCGCTGCTCGCATCCTTCGATAGGGCATACCCAATGTATAGCGTGCGCCTCCAGGATGTGACGGTGATAGCTTCCCGCCGTAATAGGTTTCTCCCTACAACAATTCGTCCAAGCGCAAAGCGAGAACTCGTCGTTCTTCCCCTTCGCTTTGGGGATGTCATGTGTCCTCGACAGGTGTTCTGAAAACTGCTGGGGCGTGTGGAAGAGCTCTCCGCATTCGACAAGAGTGGCGTGCGCCATCGAATGTTCCTCGTGTCTGGGCGAGTTCTTGAGCCGACACTTCAGCAGCTGGGTGCTATTGTCCGTGACCGCATTTGCTGAAGTGACTGCCTCCTCTCGCTGGTAGGTCGAATAATCGTTGAGAGCGGAAGGTGGGTCCTCGAGGGTGAGAGTGGAAGATACATTGGCAAATGGAAGTAAGGCAGGAGGCGGGTATGCGGGAGGGGGAGCAACTGTATGACAGTCCAACTGTAGAGCTTCAAGCTGAGCGAAGCCGCTGGCGGTCTGCATGTCGCTGGTAAGTGGGTAACGCGGGTCCGAGAGGTGTTGATATTGAACTGAAATAGGACCTAGTCCTGGTTGTGTGATGGCCAACCCACAAGTGCCCCAAGACTCGGCTTCGGATAGGCGATGTGCTGGCAGGCATTGGAGATGGGGACCACGGATTTCTGGCGCAAATGGTGTTGGCGTAGCGCCAGTATAATAACGCTGCTCCGGAAATGCGGTCGAAGCTGAGTGCGCCTCATCCGGCGACAGGGCGAAAGTCGGAGGCGGAAGTGTGCCCTCATAGGGAATTTCTCTTCTCCATTCACTCGCGTATTTTAATTTAGGTCCGTGACCATTTGCGTGGGGAGTATGTGGACGAGGGTGATCCCCTTCAATCAACGCCGGCGCTACGCGAGGGATCTCCCATCCATTGTCGCTGTGAAACCGAAGCGTAAACGCGCCAAAGTCTGACTGCGGTGCGCTCATTGTGTATGGTGGGTAAGGGGGGGGAAGCCTGCTCCGCCTCGTCGATGGTTGACTTGTAGTCGATTTGCGCTGGCGCTCCCGCTATGTATGAATCCTGACAAGGTGTTAGATAGACTGAACCGCAAGCTTGGGCGGCCCCATAGTTGAACTTACTGTGCGACGGGCCTGATGATTTCTAGATTGCAAGGAGAGGACGCGTGAGGAAACACCTTCGTCAACGTTGAATCACCGGGGTAATGTAAACAGGCTGCGCTGACTAGCAGAGTAATAGGAAGACAATACATTCTACTGTCGAGCGGCTTTCCTTTAAATATCATCTCAGCCTGCCTCCTCTCCATTCTCATAACGGCGCAAGGCCGTGGGGCCAGAGAGCCAGGAATCCCACCTCTACTCAACGTGTTCTGTCTCCTGGGATTCTCAACAAGAGGTTGGACTCATATACGATGTAGCCGATTTCATCAAAATTTCAATCCCCGGGATTCATTTCCTGAAAGTTAGAATACGACTCAAGAAAGTTTAATCTCTGCGCGGGCTGGATACTACTTTTAGTCACAATATGTGGCCGTTTCTGTGGCGATACGTCGGGATTGGGCATTTGTAAATTGATTAGCCCTGGCGCCAATACTCATGGATCGTCAGCGATCAGGACATCTGGCTGCTCGCCCGACAATGGCCCAGCTATTCTTACAACGAAGCGCAAGTCTTCCCAAAGTTGGCCGACTTCACGATATGTGTATGCGGTTGCGGCAGTTTACAAAGCTTTCCTAATAGACAGTCGTCACTGAATGTCCCTCTTACTGTATGTCGCAACTAAATATAGTAACGACTTCTTTCCAGCCCTTCAGAAGATCAGACTTTCAGCCTCATCGTACATGACGCCTTTCGGGAAATGAAATGGCGAAATGAAATGGGGAAATGAAATCGGCTATGCATGACCTCTTGTTATTATATGTAAAAGTTACAGGAGAAGGGCATGTTCTCAAATAAAAATTTCTGACTTTCCGGCGCCGCTGCCTTGCACTGCATATGTAAGTGTGGGTGAGAGGGAGAGGCGAGATGCGCCGCGCGGGCCGTACTTCAGAGAAACCTCTCGATTGAAAGACCTTGGAGTCTTTCCATCTGTGTATGTATCTGCCAGTGTGCGTATTATGCTCCACTTGTCATCGCTGGTTCAACATTGACGAAAGAGCTCCCACAGCAAGTTCTTTCAGTATCAAGGGGTCATTAGGCACCTAACATGTACAGTAAGTTCGATCATTCTGCTAGAGAGGCACCAATACTTATCGCCGAGAAATAATGTATGGCTGATTTCATGACTCGTGCATGCAGTTGCTGTCGTTTTCCAGGCCTTCTAAGATCTGATATCACGTACATGATGTCCTCCAGATAACAGACGGACCATGCGGCCGCTTGAGTCTCCTTTTGCCGCATGTCGTCACCAAATATATCTAGACTTCGAGCGGTGTAATGAAAATATGGAATCCGCGAAATGAGTCCAGGAAATGAGATTGCGATATGAAATGGGAACTGCATATGAATCTAACCTCCTGCTGAGATTAAATGCTCTCCAGTCACGGTTTCTGGTTCTCTGGCAGAATCAAGCACGCAAAGCTGGGCCTAAACGAAGGTCGGTCAATAGTAAGTGCTCTGTCTTCTTATTGATGTCATGCTTATCAACGCGCTACCACCGACACATCCTGAGAGCATGTGCCGTACAGTGTGCAGCCCGTGAACACAAGGCTGGATTTGAGGACGGAGGCCGGGATCCGGTCGTATCCCAAGAAGGGCGCGCTCAAAAAAAAAAAAACACTGAAAGCGGCCATGAGAGGGATGCACATGGGGTTGCCACGCTGCAGGACCTGAGGGTTCATTCCATGGCCTGAGATAGAAGAGGGGCACAGGAACTCGGAAGTAGCAGTGGGTTCACTTTTCATCGCCCTCATTATCACCTTTCTCCTACATGCCGTTTACTTGGCGCTCTCTTGTCATGGTTCCGCTTTCGACGGGGCTTTCTTGGTGACCTGACAGAACTACGGGCGCTTGTTTCCCGACAACGAGCGGAGTTTTAAATTCTCCGGGAATAACCGCTAACAAGCGCTCGCTAAGCCTGAATTCAGACAGCATCATCTATATCGAGTAGTCTGTCCTATACTAGCGCCCACCTGAGTTCGTTGTTCGTTTTTTGGTGCGTCGTACCTCATTCATGGCGAAGGGAAAAAGAAAGAGTAGATAAATTCGTCCTGAAAGCGTACGTACGATCGTTCTAGAAAACACTTGAAAGGAACGATGTCGTATATATAAGCCATACAATGTCAAATTTCCTCCTCGTCGCCAAATGGATCCCACACCTCGCCCTCCTTCAATAGAGGCGCAGTCCACTCTTCCTCCACCTCTTCCTCTTTCGTCTCCTCCGCCAATTGGTCCTTCTCTTCCGGCTCATCCTCCTTCTCGTCATTCTGCAGCAAATACTCTAGCTGCTTATTCCTCTCCAGCTTCCGCTCCATTCTCTCGATCCGTAGCCGGTGCTTCCGTGCCTTCGGCGGCGCGGGCGTCTGCGAGTACTTCTTGTTCGGGTAGTGCTCCTCCAGGATGATGTCATGCTCCTCGAGGTCAGGTAGAGAGGACCACGAACAGTTGGCGAAGGCCAATCGGTAAGGTGAAGATGTCGAAGGAATGGCAGGTGGGGAGGAAGGCGGGAGAGGGGAGGAGGAACGGTCGGTTGTGCTCGTCAGCCCAGGTGTAGATGGTGGCCTGCGTTTGGGCTTGATGTCCTCCTGGGCAGGTTCGTCATCACCAGAGTCGGAGAACGGGTCGTACGGTGTCTCCTCCACGAAGAAAGATTCGTCCAGGTCATCGTATGACGTCCCAGAAGGATCCATGAAGCCCAGGAGGTAGCGACCAAACGCGTACGTCTCCCTGTTCCATTTATCGGGATTGATCTCCAGGTTGTGATTCTCCTGTGACGTATCTTCATCCTCTTCCTCCTCGTCTGAGTCCTCGACAAGGATGACCTCTCTTTTAGATGGTCGAAGTTTCAGAGGGGACGCGCTTGAGAAGAATGGATGGTTCTCGTTGAACTCCCGCGCGTTCTCCTTATCCTCTTCACTGTCCTCGTCGGCCGGAGTGTCGGTCGGATCCTCTTGCACGACGCGTCTTTGAGGTGGTGGGACGAATTTGTGTTTGCCCTTACTGCCAGAGAAGGGTGACGAAGACGGTGGATGGGAGAAAATAGGCCGCGGTAAAGGTGGAGGCGAAAGGTGGACGCGTCCACGGGCCGAAAATACATATGGACAGTTCGATCTGCCGCGGCGTCGGGGTAACTTCTGTCCGTTTAGTGTAATATGGACTTGAGTCGTTGGTGAATGGTGCTGGACGGACGGAATGTGAGTGAGCGAGTGAAACAGCGACAAAACAGAAGCGCACGTAGACAATGCCAATATCTGGATTCATTCCCAACGCCCAGACATGACCAAGCGTGAACATCTCTTCGTCCTCCCACGTCCAGTCCTCCTCTTCACTTCCTTTCTCCTTCTCTATCTCCTCCATCTCCTCTTCCAACGTCACTTCCTCCTCCTCCTCTTCCTCCTCTTCCAGCTCATCCTCATCCTCCACAGCCCACCCATACCTCGCATGCCACGGGTCCCACACATTCGACACCTTGGCGAACGTCTTTCCTGTCTTGATCTGACTGGGCTTGTACAACTGGCTGTACATCTTCACGCCCTTCTTCACCTCGAACAGGTACTGCTCCTCCTGGCCCGCCTTCCCGTTGGCGTACCGCACGGGAAGCTCGAACGCCCACCCAATGACAGCACGCAGGTGCGTGAAGCTGTAGTTCAGCGGCACCTGAATGACGCGGTTCACGCCACCCTGACGGGGAAAGACGTCCTTGCGCACGAATTGGACGCGCAGCGGGATGTGGTCTCGATAGGACGTAATTGGTGGCAGTGATGCTGTGTTGGGACGTCTCTTGAAGGGATTAGAGGGGGAGTCGGAAGGTTGGGATGGGTAGGGTGTGAATGGGGTTGATGGGGTGGCAAATGACACTTTGCTAGGCCTGCAACTGCTGCTCGCCGACGAAGACAACGACGCGACACGGCCCACCGCAGCAGGTGTCTGAGGGAAACCTGAGCCTGACGGGCGCTGACGAGGCCCCGAATCGCACCTGACACGCTTAGCGGGCGACTTCTGTGTCTGCAAAGGGTTTTCAGAATCTTCGATGGCGCGCTTCATGATGGCTGAGAGGAGGAATGTCTTGACGTTGTTGTGGTTGAAACCAACGATTTCCGTCGCGTTGGTCTTTATACAAACACGATCACGTGTCCGTAACGCGCTTTGTGGGCGTTGTGCGAAGACACGTTTTGAACTTTTGCCATTTCTCATGTTCCGACGAAGACCCCGTTTAGCGTATCCCGGAACTCCTACATGTGAGAGGATTTCAGAAATACGCTCAAAGAAAGGAAGAACTTCTGAACTGTAAATCTGGAACCACTGAGCCTTAGGCTCCAACGCATCCGGCACGACATCAACAATGTTCACATTTACTAAATGTAGACGCTCACTGTACGTACGTTTATTACGACAAGCATCGTACAGTCCTCTGATAACGGGCCTTAAAGCTATATGTGCAAACCGGGGCATGTGCAAGTCTCGGTCGAAGTGGCGAACCACTGACACGGAAGCTGAGGGATCTCTTCCTTACTTCCCCAGGTTGCGGAGAATAACGTTATGCAAAGCCAGTCCGTCGTCCTTTTCAGCTCATATCAATGTATATTCAACGCCATAAACCCGCACAGAGCGACGTACCTGATCCATCGACCAGGTAAAGCAACCTGCCATCCCCGATTTCTTTGCAAACTGGGTCTTATTTGCGATACTCCAAGTATCATCATAGGTAATGACTGTAGTCTTAGCCGTGTTGAACAAATACTTTCCATAGAACGACGATCAGACAAGACCTCCATTCTGGATAAGACGCCCCAGGACTTACCGGTGTGTCGCTGCAATCGTCCCATCCTACGGAATGACTGGCTCAACTCCTTGAAAAATAAACTACTAAGTGATGAGCGCTTACCCATCGTATATCCATTTACTCCACCATAACTTCCGTCCGAGTTCTTCGACAGAGCGCCATAGCTGATGATTTGGCTAAACGCAATCTGCTGGCCCCAAAGGTGGCTAAGATCGCCTTGGGCACCGTTCGCCAAGATAGGAGGATGCCTTGGGTGGGCACCAAGCGGGAACCGTGGGTCGTTCGGGGTCGGAATCAAACTGCCAGACAGCTTCTTGGACGAGCTCTTGGAGACGTAACCGTACAACGGCAGGCCTAGGAGCAATTTTGATGCCGGCATACCAGCTTTGGTCCATTGAGCGAGCGCCGCTTGTGCTGTTGCCTTTGGCTGGGTGCTCGTACCACAGAGGTTCCCTTACGTGAAAGCAACGTTGGCTAATTTCTGTTACAAATATAGGCATAATCCCACCTAGAGGAGCATTCGGTCCGGGGTTCGACGACGCCCCAAACACATCATAATTCCTGAAGAAGAACGATTGGGTTATCCAGCAACATTATCGAGGAAAGAAACACATACATGATATTAACGTAGGTCATCTGAGCAGCGAAAGCAGAAACATCGGCTAACGGAGCACTGTCGGGTCCCAACCATGGAAGCTGAGTAACTGCCGCCGAAATTATCTTCGACGGTCCTAATTTTTACCCGCATTAGAATGGAGAAAATTAACGAAAAGTAATTCATGTAAGTACCGAAAGCATTGCGGAGGATCTTGAAAAAGCTAAGCAAGTTTGCGGTATCTGCAGATGAGTGAGGGTTCCCGTTTCCTTCTGCGTTGGGATATTCCTAATAACCTTATTTGCTTTTGATAAATCCTCCAAATTCGAGGCTCTTACCCAGTCGATATCGATTCCTTCAAGATTCATATAAGCCTACAGCTAAGATGACGTTATGGTATTGACTTACCATCTAACCCATAAGTGTTGACGGTATTAACCAGGGTATTTGCGAATTTGGTGCGGTTCGAGGAGGTTGACATCACCTGACTAAACCAGTGGCACCCACCCCATCCACCTTCAATGGATGGCGCATATATTCAACTCAGTCGTATTACCAAGACGCAGAAAATGCTACTCACCAACAGAGAGTACGATATTTGTTATATGACCGCTCTGACGAGCAGCAGCAACCAAGTTCTGTAGCACCTTCTCGGATCCATCATCCCAATTGATACCAGCGGTTCCGTTTGGAGTAACAAACGCTTCACCGGCCAAGTTTCAGCGCATATACCCAGGTGTACTCCATAACGAAGACTCACCAAAGAAGATTACGTCAAACTTGGAGAAATCAATCTTGCTCGGCGGAAGTGTATCAGCCGCCCATGAGGGGTAGTAGGATGCCGCGATGGGTTTCTTCTTGCTTTCATCCTCACCTGCAGTATTTGTGCCACCCGAGTGCATATAGGTCGACGTCAAGGCGCTCTTTGCTTGTATCATGCTCGGGGTCGTGACTTGTTCTCTCCCCGGTGCGTCCTTTGCGTCGTTTGCAGCGCCGAGGCGTCCAGCGTATCTGTAGTACCCTGGAGCCAAGAACCGCGCGAGCTCCGGATCACGGCGACGTGCAAGGTCGTGCAGGAGGTACGTCAAGTACATCTGAAGCCCGCGTTTTCTCTCCTCAATGAGCCTGTCGTCCACCCACGCACATGGGACGACCGAAGTTGTGATGGTGCGTTTGGGTGGGAGCGGAAAGCAATCCCCAAGGGCGAGTTTCAGCGCGACGAACTGTGATGGCGGGTAAGAGATACAAGGTCAGAGGTGAATATATGCGCATTATATGTACGCACGTCGGAGAAGCGCCGTTGGACCTCGAAGATCGCTCCATTGTCGTGCGTGACCTCAATGATGTAGATGACGTGCGGCTGCGGGGTCGAGGAGGTTGTGTGCTTGGCGACTATCGCTGAGTCGACAGTAGTCATCGTTTGCTGAAGGAGAAACAATAGAAGAGATAAAGAATGGTCTTCGTAAGCTAAACAGCCTTTTACATGAGGTTTGTGTACTACTGTTATGACAGCGGAAGAGGAAAGTTCTTTGCCGGATTTGGCATGCCTTGGCCTCCTTCCAAGTTTCTTGGGCTGAGAATGCGATTTTCGAACTTCCGGCGGCGTACATGGGACGATTAATTTTGCTGCTGAATGAATTAAGTATTATTAACTTCAGAAGGTCCACAGCTATGATTTCCTCTGCCAGCCTCCAGGCAGCTGCCTGGGCCGATCGACTCGACACGAAGCAGTAAGGGAGAAACCAGCGGCGCGACTCGGCGCGCTAGCAGCGAAAGGTGGATATACTAACTCGGTTGAGTCCATAGGAGCAGTTATAGAAGTGGAGGTAATTCAATTAGTAGGCATCAGAGACTGTAAGAACGCACAGTTTCCATTCACACCCCCACTCCTTATGAGGATCTTCCATTCCAGCCAAGACATGCTTGCAAAATTGTTCTAGCTACCAGTCTATCTGTGTGGTACAGATATCGCCTGTAAATCTTGTCGAGGCACCGCTTTCGGATTGCTTTGATTTGCTTGCGCTTCTGAAGGCTCTCATCTACTGCTACATCCTCTTGGGCAAAACAGATGCGACAGGTACCCAAACCCTTTCCACATGCACCTACCACTTTATTGGGTCACACTTACTCTCATAATCTTAACAGGCGTGCTCACAGAATCTTCGCTGGCGGGTGCTGAATCCAAGAGTACAACTCGTCCATACTAAGTACTAAGCGGCGCAGCAGAGAGCAGGAGTTGAAGTACGGAAGAACCTTCCGCCACCAGCTACCCTAAGCAGGACATGGATTGAAGCAAGAGAAACGTCGAACGAACCTCTTGTCCAAGTATCTCACACTTGCCTGTGGCGCTTGAAGTATCTCACGTGGTGTTCAAGTTCATGCTCGAACAAACCTCGAAGTATCTTTAGGTTTGCCTATCTTTAACTCGCTCATCTACCATTGCTATTCCATATCTGTAGCACTCGAGAACTGAGAACTAATCGAGCAACCCCTCCGTACCAAGGCCAGATGCTAGATGGAAGGGACGATTGCGACGCAGGGTGCGTGAGCACTTATTTGACAACACAACACAATGCAGGATCCATGTGGCCGACCAATTGTGAGATAGCCTGTTGACTTCGATGAGGCAGCCTGTACAACTTGGTGGAGTCATTTCAGTGACAAGGTGCAATTGTCTGCACCCCTTAATTGACCAGTAAAGCATTGGTGCTTATATTTTCAGGTTCGTTGGGAAGGGATGCCGTTCAAAAGGAAAAGGTGTTAGTTGGTCCTCCAAAGATGTCGTGCAAATGTTGCATTGTAATAATAATGTTGCTTCCAAGCGCTTTGAAGCATCACTGCAGATCCTTCAATTAGATGAGAACTGACAAGAAATTTGTGCAACGACACCAGCCACTGTCTGCAATGTCTATTATGAGGGGCTGATGTCCTGTGCGAAATGGGTGATGACCCTTTCAATGGATCCCTTTGAACAGTGTCTTTTGTTTCCAGCATCTTTGCAAGTGGGGAATATGGAAGGTCGACGACAGCGCTTGCCCTTGAATAATGAAATGAAGATGGTCGAATGGTTGACATATGGAGGATAATGTGATAGAGTTGTCATATTTAATTTCCAGTACAATGTGAAGCCGTGCCTGTTGAGAATGACTTTGTTTTTCCACCAAAGGGCTGCAAGCTGACGATTCAAAGACCCTTTCTTGTTTCAGTCGTCCTTCACAGACATTGCACATTCTGAGTTCTGGTCTTGACAAGAGTGATCGCAGACCCATTGGCTTCATCGTCTGCCCAACCCACCACATAAGAAGCTTCTCCTATGAATGGCACAACTTTGAACACTCCAGGGTTAGCCTGGGGCTAAAAAGACAAAGCACATTTAGCAGAAGGATCGAAAGAAATATGGCCAACCTACATCAACGTTGACAATGGTGTCATACATGAGGGTGGGCCTGAGTTGGAATGGAAGGACCAGGCTTCCCTCGGGTAAATTACTGAGCGGCCCTGGTGTCCACTGTAAAACATATCTCAGGCCGTTGATTCGCGGGTTCGGTGGAACAAGGGCTGCAATGCCAACATCGCTACAGGCATTGTGCAAGACTCCTCCACTGAGGCCAGCTACAGTGAAATACCCTCCAATGTCAGGCGTGGTGGGCAAAATAGTGGTATAGAATGCTCCTGGAGGGTTAGATCCAGTTTGGAAGACAGCGAGATGGCCGGTGCTGGGAATCAAAGACGAGGTGGTGTTGTAGACAATTCCAAAGGTGCTTCCAGGGAATGATGCTTTGATACAAGGAAGGAGAGAAATGATAGCGAGGCTGAGAAACTTCATCATCATCGAAGAGTCAGTTGGGGGAAGATTGAAACTACTGGCCGTGCTCCGTGGATTCTTCCTTCTTATATTTTTGCATCTCAGCACTCAAACGCCGTTGTTTGAAGCCTGAGGCAACGTTCTCCATGAAGTTCCATTTTCAAGGCTGTATGTAGCAAGGCCAAGCTGAGTTTGTTTCATGTATCATGGAGCAGAGAACATGACAAGCAAGTGAGATGCAACTGTCCCCTTCTTCTTCCTGGGTCGTGGGGATGACCCAGAGAATGCTGACAACAACCATGGGCACTGGAGTCATGCCACAATGTTGAAGCCCCCCTGCCCTGATGTCAGCGAGAAACCGCATGAGAAAGCCAAGTCGTCCTGCATCAAAGTATTCAGATTCCAGAGGTGTTCCAGATGCATAGGTGATCCCAGATGTCCTGACCGCTCGACACGTCAAAGATCAAAGCGAGGTCAGTACTCAGAGGGCGTCATGCTGCTCAGCTGGCATGTATATCTCGGGTCGTGTTGGCGAGGACAAGGCAAAATCTGATAGCATCAATAAGAGTCAGAAGACAAGCTGAGTCACTGTTTTTCTTTCTTCCTTCTGCTGTATACGATGCACAACATGGCAATGACCGACCTCGTTCAAGGTCTCGAGAAACTCTCTGGCGACGTGGAAGGATGATTTGACCGTGCACGGCCCCCTGGTCCGGTCACCAGCTCCTTTGAACTCCTCAAACCCTCATCCCAGTCATCATCATCATTGCAGATGAGGAGCAGAGATGAACTCGGGCGCAATTGGCAAGAAACTCAATCTGAAGGGGTTCGTCTTGCATCGGAGAGTTCTTCTCACTTGACAAAAACTCAGTGTGTGTTCCCAGATTGCAGTAAGTCATATCTAATGGCAGAACACAAAAGCATCTCCTCCCTCACTGAGCAAATCTAACTTTTCATGCGTCACCGTCCTCGACCAACCGTTGTTTTTTGTCTTCAATGTTCGATAGTTCATGAGACTGTCTGTGGAACAGACTTGATGGGATGGTAGCTGTGGGAGTGTGCCTACAAAGTGGATCAAACAACCACTTCATGGAAACACTACTTGTTGACCCGGACAATTATTTTTGGGAGGGAGATGTTATGTTATACAATCGAATGCAAACAGCACCGTTGTCAACGCGGTAGCAACACTTTGTAAGGGCCTTTGGGTGTTGGGAATAGATCTTAGGTATGCTCTGAATTGGTGACTTGACTTAGAAACTCGGAAATGCCCTTGACTCGTTTCTTGACTTGACTTCTATGGCTCAATTGCCACTTTCTTTACTGATCCCTTTGACTGACTTACGGTCACAGACAGGATTACAGTACTCGGGCGCTTGCTGGCCGGACCGATATGGTCACTCAATTGCCGACTTAAGAAGTTCTTTCACAAAAAACTCGATTTAGCAGCTCTATGCTGTCTAATGGCTCTTGGTTCAATTTCCCTGGATAATACACATGAGTCAATCTCGCACGAACTGAAAGTTCAGATTCTGGGGGATAACGATTGCTTGCTTAAATCTACACTATTCGAGTCCTTTTATACAAACACGTTTAGGGGTATTGGTATATAGACGAGCTGGGCCAAGTAATGTACCATGTGCAAAATATACAAATTGGAGTGAAGCATGTGGTGGTTTTATCGTGGTAACAGCGTGGACCAGCACCATGGGTACTAATTGGGTACTATCCCTGACGAGTAACTATGACCATTTTGGTTCTGCTCGCTATTCCTGGAAGTCCTCTCGCTGTAACTCGGCTGTTGCACTACTCTTGAGCTTTCTTGGCCTGCTTGGACCACGATATCGGTCTTAGTGCGATTAAGTTATACCATGAAAACACATGGTGTTCTTGACTCGTTCCTGAGACTTTACTTGGCCCACTGCTTTAGCCAATTAGCGCCATTAACGCGATGACTCTTGTCGCAATTACAACGTAATGACCATGACCCAGCTGGCCGTTCTCTAGGCTGGTGGGAAGGTTAATTCCCCCTTGTATGGTTTGTAGTCTCAGAACTATGAAACACTACATTTGCTTTTGTAGTGCTTGATCGTCCTTCATATCGTGATAACGCCCTCACTCTCCACTCTTGACTGACTGCACTAGCTTAACATGTTTAGTACTTCGCTTAGACAAGTCCATAGACCGTGCTTTGGTTTGTGACTCTTTTGGTGTGAGGTGGCTAGTCTCCTCCTGATATCGTGCTAAGCACCATTGATCATTGTGTTCCCAAGCTAAGGTAACACTTATAACAATTACTGGCCAGTGCCCTTATCGCGACTAGGTGCTACTGCTTCAATCCGAGTCTCTGACTGGGTGAATAACACTGCTTATTTCTCTAAGTGGGTGGTTGACTAACCGTGGGAGGCTGCAAAATTGTAGGCTTATACAGAGCATGGCTCTTCACCGTCTTTCTCTCAGGAAAGGACATCAATCCATCTCTGAGGAAGCTAGAGACCGCCGATGTCAAGGTCCAAGAGCTCGACTTCCAAGCCTCTCAACAGCTCCTGCTACTGCTGCCCCAGCATCGAAATATGCGGCAAAGGAGAAGGAGGATGCGAAGATTGAGTGTGTTCTTCAGATCGCCCTAGATTTCCTGAAGTGGTGCACTAACGTGAGTTTGCTACCTTTTTTCCTAACATGAAGTTCATGTTGTGATAGGTATTGATCAAAGCGGACATGCTCGACTACTACAGCGTTAGCAGCTGTTACATCCTTAAGCCACAGCCTGCAACTCAATCAATTGAACAGCATCGTGCGATGGGAGTTCAAGAACCCACAGCTGTGTGCACCTGTGAACTCCTTGTAATGACCTGAACAGGAGGGGGGACTTGGCCTCAGCATGCTCTTGTGCTGTGCCCCTACACATCATCTGGTTGTCCCCAATTTACTGGAATGTGCCTTGGTCTTGACAGAGGAGAGACAAGAACAGTCATCCTGGCCAAGGCCCAGGAGACAGGAGGATGAACACTGAGCAAGGGGATGTCAAGGTTGAGATTCAAGCTGGGGAATCCAGTACACTACCTAGATACTTATACTACTGAGGACAATGGAGAAGATCTAGGTTATGTAATGAATGCCAGCAAGACAATGAACAGAAGAACAATGAGAACAATAGTGAATGGAATAATGAAGAAGATACCCATTGAGAACCAGAACAATGAACAATGGACAATGGACAATGGAACAATGGACAATAGGTTCAGGAATGGGATGTGACACTCCTGCAGGTTGCAGCAAGAGGGCCACAGCGTCCACCTTACCAAGGTTCAAGCGTACATCAAGGTCTGGCAGATCCTCGAGCTATATCGCCAGGTATACGAGGGCCTCTTTGCTGTGCTGGCCATCCCTGGTACCAAGTCAGAGAAGGAGAAGTTGCTGGAGGGCTGTACACAACCACACTCGAGGGCTACATCCTGACATCCGGACGTGATATCCAGGTGGTGACGTCCCACTGCCTGGGCCAGAACTTCTCGCCCGGCGATGTTCAACATCTTTGCTGAGGACCCAGACAACGGGTCCAAGTCGTATGTCTGGTAGAACTCATGGGATCTGTTGACACGTGTGATTGGTTGAACTTGGTTCTTCCTCCGCATGTAGCCAGCGTCCAAGCCATCGTCGTTCCTTGCAGTATAACTGTGAAGACGACAGATGGGCAGAAGTCACTAACAGTGCCTGCAAGAACCTCGCGAAGACACTCAAGAAGTCGGGCATTATGGCCACCCCAGGATACAAATTTAGTGATTGGGAATAGAAGGTGCTTTTTTTACCTTTCTTCAGAGTCTCGATTGCTCACAAATTGTGTAGGGTGTCCCTCTTCATCTCGAAATTGGACCTGACGACCTTGCCAAGCAACAAACACTCTCAGTTTGTTGTGATAACAGTGTCAATAACCCCATCCCGTTCCCCAACATTAAATCGTCAATGCACTTCTCAAGACCATCCAGAGCGACCTTTTCATACAGGCCGAGAGCAGTACATCGCCCGTGTTGTGACAACAAGTGCATAGCAGCTATTCCCTGGTATGACACCACCGAGGCCTATGGAGATGACATTAAGGACAGCAGTGGAAGAGCGTGATGTCTGAACGTGCAGTGCCTAACCCCAGGATGATCTGCTGGTGCCAAATTGCTCTGCATTCCGTTCAACTCCAATTGGACCAGGCAAGACCAAGTGCCGGTGTGGATGCGAAGAACTGGACCTTGTACTAAATTCATTCCATGGGATCTTTTCGTGAAATAGTTTTAGGTTCGGGCAGAAGTTGTGTAAGTAGTAAATATTTAAATAGTAGAGTAGTTTCAGAATAGATTTCTGTGGCTCATGGACCTCGTTACCAGGGTTTAGGTTCCTCAGTCTCCATCAACCAACATAAAGTATGCGGTGATGACCCAGGCACACAATTGTAAGAATCAATGGTTGATACAGATCTTGTATGTAATGATGCGTGACCATCGTTGGAGTCAAATGTTGATCTATATGGGATACTTACCTGATCCTGCGGTGTCTCTCTTTCTTGTTCACTAACCCACCCCATGTCCGTCTTAGGCGCCCCTCCCTGCCCTCCAAAGTCCATTCTCAAACCAACTCGCAGTCATTTCAGACCTACTCCTTCAAAATCACAACCCAATTGCCAATCATCTTCCTTTCCCCATCAATCGAATAGTGCAAATGAGACTCAACGACCATCCATCCACAACAAGCTGCCGCAGGAACTGATCGATACTATCATCGACTTCCTTCACGCAGACAAAGTGACACTGCGGAATCTGGCAGTAGTTTCCAGAGCCTGGCTTCCCTGTGCCTGTCTTCATCTGTTGCCAAAGAACATCTATTTCTGCCTCCACGCAGCAAATGTCAAGAAAGTTGCCAGCATCCTCTTGTCTCCCATACGCATGATCGGCCTTTATGTTTGTGGTTTGCATCTTCAGATTGATGAACTTTGCTGTGCCAATCCCAAGGGCCCAGTACTTGCCGAGCACGATACCATCTTTCAGCCTGAGCCCCAGAAAGTGCGTCTTCAGGACAGCCTCGGTATCATTGCAGCTACATGCAGAAGTCTCAATTTCCTCAAAATGACAATGCAGTACGAATCTCTGTACCCCCACCCAGTCGACACCGACTTGTTCATTGCTCAAATGCACTCCTTCAAGCTCTTATCACACCTCGAGCTCGACGCTTGTGTCTTCAGCACGTTTGAAGAGTTCATCTCTGTTATATGTGCCCCAAGATCCCTTCGCACCTTACTGGTGCAGAACCGTAGATGGCGGGGATGGGAGAATGCTCAAAAAACTCCTCAAGCCTTCCCTTCCCTCCGTCTACCCCCACGACTGCATCATTTGGAGGTGGTTGCAGAAAGGCTGCACCTTTTCTTTGAATGGATACAAAATCATCTCTCGCCTCCAAAGATCACAACTCTCTCCTTTGGAGGCTCTGAAAATGCTGATGAACGTTTATGAGACGCAAGTAGAGGGCTCCTGCAGACACTTGGTCCTGAATTGAAAACTGTCAGACTCTTTGGGTGGCATTGGCTTGAAGGAGGCAGGTTCTCTCCTTTGGGATCTATCATACGCGTACTAATTTTGTTTTTCCTCATGAGAAGTCGACGTCTCTCGATGGACGAACCTGCAAACCTTGACCATCAGCCACTTTGACCTTATAGCCGCTGGCCCAAAGATGGAGAGGCTTTTCAAGCAACTGCCCCCATTTTCATTAACCAAAATTCATTTCTTCTTCCTCTTGGATGATGGTGCAGAACTTGATGCCATTAATTAGCACTCGATCGCGCGAGCTTTGAATCACTCAAAATTCTGAAGTCTCAAAGTCCTACAATTCCAAGGGCGAACTAAGGGTCATGAACTAGAGGTGATCCTTTGTGAAAATTTTGGGTGGCTGGAACAAAAAGGTGTTCTGTCTGTGAAGACGAAAGATTGGCATGTCGGCCCCGGGGGCTAGGAAAGAAGGTGCGCCACACAATCCTGAACTACTAAAAATAGCATAACAATACTATTTTTAGATTGCGCCGTCGAATTGCAAACCCGCAACTGGATTTCCTGTTAGCGAATATGTTATCGTGCTTGATGTTGCCTTCCAGGCCTTTGAGAGCTGCCTTCTGACATGTTATTTGTTATTATTCCCTCCCACTACGATCATGTCCCCTTAGCATCACTTCTATTTCCTCATTTCAGGACTATTTTTATGCGGCTTCGTACTGCGCACATTACGTCCGTTTCTGGGAACGTAATAGTTGAGCTTGTATCCCGTCGGGACAGAGGCGACCTTTCCTCTCCCGAAAGGAATGATTTATTGCTCTCCGAGTATATTATTTAATTGTTCAAAGAAACCGTGCTAGGGATCTATTGAACATTTAATGCAACCCTGATTATTTGTCGATGGCACCAATTTCACTCTTGATTATGTTACCACGAGTATCAAAAGTCCGGACGGGGTCTTGGAGCATGTTGTCGAACTTGTCGTTCTCCAGACGATTATAGCTTACTTGCCAGACGTCTCTTGCTGTCATTCTATCTGGAAGCGGAGGAACTATGTCATTTTCCACGAGGAGCTACTTGACAGCATTAGTCAATAATGTTCAAATGAAAGCCGAAATCAGCAAGGACACACCTCGATGGCTTCCCAGACCCAGTTATGACATCGCCAGCTAATATCATCCGCGTTTGGAGAAACATACACTTTCTGAAGGAGCTCAATCAAAGTTTCGTCCTTTATGTCATCGTCAAGTTTTGCCAGAAGTTGAAGACCCGCCAAGCGGAGGGTCCGTGTGTTGACCTTGGAATAGTTGTACCTCCAGTATTCCATGCCGTCTTCCGTGATGTCATTCACGGTGTCCAGTTTCAAGGTATTGCGTTCCATACTCCCTATATCTGGGCACTTCTGCATGACGAGAAGGCTGGTGTGGAATTTGACGTCGTCCGGATTCCTGATCGAGCGAACGTAGAAAGCGATGTAGAGGCGACGACGATTCTTGGAAAACATGTCGAAGTCGGGATAGATGTGTCGTTGGAAACTTCCGTTCGCCGGGAATGATGAGGGAGTCTTCCAAGGATTAGTGTGACTTTGTGAGGTTGAAGGTTCCTTGGAAGAAGTGCACGTGAGGCATAGGCCACTTTTTATGACTGCAGGCGTCTCGGAACCAATTCCAGACGGAAGATGTGAGGTCGGAATGTGTTGTTTTGTCCAAAAAGGTGGACAATGGTTGATAGAACTTACCAGGTTTGTTAATTAAGAACAAAGACGAGTCAGATGCTTTGAGGAAAAGAACAATGAGCAGCACACTTTTTTGCGACCAGCAACTAATCAAATTCAGATAACAAAGAAATAAGGTCGCGTCAAGAGCAGGATGTCTGCACTCGGGCTATTTGAATGGCAATTGCCTACTACCGAGCATGCTCTCAGGTGTCTCTTGGGTACCTCCAAGCGTCATAAAGCTGGCAGTGAGAGCGAGGCAGATGGTGGTATGATCAGAGCCGTGTGGGAACCCGATTTTCGGAGCTTAAATCAAACAATCAGTAAATCAATGCATCGTCGACTCTTCAGCTTGAATCCCACAACCGCCAACTGAAAGGCTGCCATTTTTTCATGTACGTTGAATATGTTGATATCTTGTTGTTCTCAGCTTAAATGCTCTATTGACTCAGGTCAGATCCGTCTCATGAACAGCCTAGCTGGGCCTGCACTCCAGTCCGAACACTAAAAGGAATCGGGCTAATCAGGCATAAGCTACGTTTGCGGCTCCCAATCGCAAGACGCCCGTACCTTCTTTCTTCGGGCTACAGATACACCACAACCAAGTTTATAAAGTGTCACAGGGAAGTCCGGTTGACAGAAGCACTCTCCATGGAGTTTGTTGCAAGAAATACGACCATACCAGTTCCACGCGTCCTTGATTTCTTCGAGATCAAGGGCTTCCAGCACCTTGTCCAAGAGTACATCGAGGGCGATATCTTGGAGGATGTCTGGCCAAAGATGACTGACGAGCAGCGACATGATGCTGTTCTGCAGCTCAAAGAATTTATGGACCAACTTCGCGCACTCCAACCGCCCCAGCCTGGCAGGGTCCAAGCTGTCGATGGTGGCCCGTTAAATGACCCCCGGATCAGCAGGTCACGCTCTTGGGGTCCTTTTGGATCCAACATCGACTTCGGCGATTTTTCTTTCAGAGGTGCTGTCAAGAAAAATCTAGACAGATATCCCGGAGCTGCTGAACTTTACGACAAAGTCGAAGGGCGGACCTGGAAGACCGTCTTTTCTCACGGAGACCTTGGACCTCACAACATCCTCTGGAAGGACGGACGTATCGTCAGCATCATTGACTGGGAATATGCCGGGTGGTTTCCGGAGTATTGGGACTACACCCGCACGTTCCTCGCAACTGGTCTTTTCCCTCAAGACGAAAATCGTTGCAATTTCTGGAGGGTGTTCGATAGCGTGGTGGATCGCTACCCAGACGAATTGGCGATCGAACAACTCCTGGCGGCCAACTTCGACGGCTTCTACATACTGTAGGCCGAGTATGAATTGAATTCATCAGTCTCGGTCCCCTTGCACCTCTTCGGTCTGGACTCAGCTTGAAGGCTTTGAACTAATGTAAGCCCCTCTGCGTTGCAAAACTACACGCTCGGTCTGATACTTTGCTTCTGAGGGTCGGATGCGCTGCAAAATGGTCCTTTGGCTGGAGTGAGCTTAATGGCCGGTCAAAATGGTCGCAGCTTCGAGCGTATGAAGCAATTCTTCATGATGCGAATCTCATGTTGGTAGGGGATCATTTTATTCTACTCCATCTGGACATTTCTGATTTTCCCATGAGGCTCCTTCGATTTCTAGGGTTCTGAATCCTGGATCATTAATGCCCGGACACCGCTGATGAAGGTCAGAGAAAGAAAAGCAGGAGAAAACCACTTTAAATCCGGCGGTTGGTTGACCTCGGAGAAAATCCTTTCTTCGCCCCCTCAATTAGTCTACGGCTGGAAGCGAAGAAGACTTGTATCTCACGTTCACCCAGCGCAGGAGGTGCCACTGTTGGCCTATGCAGAGTATCACTGGGAAAACAAGTCTTATAAGTGGGTGGAATGCGTAGAGGCTTAAGCTCGGACCCATTGGTCCTGGAACTTATCATCCCGCGAGAAAGACATTATGCAATTCAGTAATTGGATGTGGCACACTCTGCTTCCTCTGAGACCATGTTCGGGCACATTTCTTCAAGTTGAACCTGCGTTGCGAAGCGCCAACTTCCAAATGTAAGCTCTTGTTCTTCTAGAGTATGAAGGCTCATTCACCTTAATGTTTCTCTTGCAGGTCAAGTCCAACACACAGGAGTCGACCAAAGTGGGCTACACACCTGATTAGAACATTGCGCAGTTTTGAGCTGTTGAAGTTTAAGCCCCTTATTAGTCCCTCGCTCTTCAAGCATCAGAATTATTCCTCAGCTTACCAATACGTTTGCAAGAAATTCGTCAAGTGCCGTTCAGGCGTCCGCCTGACCGAGGCACTCAGAATGGAGTTCGTCGCCCAAAACACAACTATCCCGGTTCCTAGAGTTCTTGACATGCTTCAGGCCGACGGCCGTCTTCAACTCGTTCAGCAGTTCATCGACGGCGAGGTGCTAGAGGATGTGTGGCACATTCTGACGGAGACCGACGAAAAGACGCTATGTTTCAGCTGAAGGGATACATAGACCAACTTCGGTTTCTCCAATCGTCTGAACTAGGAAAAGTTCAGGCTGTGGACGGTCGCGGGCTGACGGACAGTCGCATACATACCAGGGAATGGGGCTCTTTCGACTCTCATGAGCAATTTGGTAATTTTTCTTACAGAGGCCGTGTCAAGAGAAATCTTGACAAATATCAGGACGCCGTTGAGGCCTATGCCAAGATCGAAGGGCGAACATGGAAAACAGTATTCGTACATGGCGATATTGGTCCCCACAACAACCTCTGGAAGGACGGACGCATCATAGGCATCATCGACTGGGAGTTCGCAAGGTGCTTCCGGAATACTGGGAGTGCACTCGCACGTTCCTTATCACTGGTCTCTTCCTGCAACATTTCCCCGGGCGTTATAGCTTTTGGGAGTTGTGCGATTCAACGGTCGATCGATATCCAGACGAACTTGCAGTTGAAAAGTTACTTGCTCTGAACTTCGATGGATTTTATGTCTAGATTATTGCCCTACGTTATGAGAGGGGTGGACGCCAGTTTCGTTGTGTTATACACGGTTTAAAAATGGATGCGATGCGGTCCAACGACATCTGCACACCGTTCGCAGAGAACATCATCTTCAGCACGGGCATATGTCCAACAACGCGGGCACTTGTATAAAGTTGCAGGTCGGACACGGATGGCGATATCATCATCTGAGTCTCCACCGCGATTCAGGGAATAATCAAAGAAACAAAGGACTCCACAATTACCTGGGACCGAGATTGTCTCCGAGTACAACCATTCCGGCGAGGTTGTGCCTAGCGAGCCTTCATCCATTATTGAAGCATCAGAAACGATGAACAGTGTCTTCAGGAAATTTTCTGCAGAAAGAAGGTGATCAGCATGGCGTCAGGATCGGGAGAGACAAAGGCTACCTTCACGCCGCAACATATCGACGAAGGTGTTTTCAGAAACACCATCTGGAACAATGATATCCACCTCAGCTTCTAGAGCACTTTTGATCAGCCTGAACCACCAGTCAGATTCCGGTCTACACAAGATACTCGTCGAGCAACGCACTTGGCTGTCCGAGCCTTCTCCAATAGCGCGAGGACTGTTCCACGAACGTGAAGCAGATTGGCCATGTCTTCGGAGGCTTGAGGATCTTTCCACTCCGCAGTCTAGACCCGGCGTCAGACATGAATGCGATCAAAGGGGTGACGAGTACTCGCCAGAGGTATCCAAGGCGTCATGAAGACAGATGTTCCGTCACCTTTCCAGGCATCATGAATCTCTTCTGAAAGATATGGCAAGACCGGGGACATGATGTTCGTCATGGTACCCAAGACCTAAGAAAACGAAGGGCTGTTGAGCTGAGAGTACAGGGCAGAAATTGAATGTTAAAGGGTACCTTTTCCAACACTGTTACAACAGCCCTACGCTCCAGGCTCTGAATAGCATTAGCGTAAAGGTTGTCCTTGGTGATGTCAAAGTAGAGCGAGGACATGGTGATGTTGGCGAAATTATTGAGAGCGTTGATCACTGAGAAGGTTATCAGCCAACGTCTCTAGCAAAAAGAGATAACATGCCTTTTGGAAAATTATAGGATGAATACCCATGTAATGCAATCTGTTCTATATTATGCAATTCGTTCATGACGTATCTTTCAGCCTCCAGGTTTGTCAGTATGGTGTTATAACAACGCCAGAAAGCAAGAGTCTAACCAAGCCCATCTCCTCTCTCGGCACTCTCGGCATCTTTGCCATCCGCTCTGCATCGCCCATATTTCCGAGGCAAAATCTGGCTGTGTTACGCAGCTTCCGTAAGGATTCGACGGCTTGAGCGATGACTGTGGGTCCAATCGACATGTCTCTCCAATATTCAACAGTAGCAGCCCAGAGTCTCAGTACATCTGGACCGTAGGCTGCTTCCTTCTTGTCATTCTAGATCGATGTAAGCTTCAGATCACAAAGAACTCGTGTAAAAAACATACTGGAGATCCTCGAACAATCGTCATTGGACTGATGATATTGCCCAGCGACTTGCTCATCTTCTTGCCTTTCTCGTCCAGAACCATGCCATGCGTGATCAGGGTTCCGTAAGGACTTGTCGCCTCTCCTCCGGCACTAGCATCCCTTGACCCAACAGCCGTCAGCAGCTGACTTTGGAACCATCCACGATGTTGGTCCGAGCCCTCCAGGCAGAGATCGGCATCGAACTTCCTGCCTTCCTCGCTGGTACGTCCAACACCCATCTCCGCTAGCATCGACCAAGAGGAGCCGCTATCAAACCACACATCCATCGTATCACGACCTTTTTCCCATGTCTCTGCAGCAGTCTTGCCCTCCTCCAAAAGCCAAGGCGGGACGAAGTGCTCGATAGACGCGTCCCACCAGTCAAGGTTCTTAGATTCCATTGCGTTGAGGATGTAGTCGAGGGTAGGTGCATCAAGAATAGCTCGTCCTGTTTCCTTGTGGTGCAGAGCTGGGATGGGTACACCCCAAACACGTTGTCTAGATATGCACCATTCCGAACGTGACTGAATGAAAGCCTCAAGACGGTTGCGAGCTACGGAATATCTAAGTGAACATAGATCAAATAGGAGAAGAGTGTGGGACTGACAAATTTCGGGGAAGAAAGATACAAGCTTCAGTGCATTGAGAGCATCGTCCTTGATCTTGTCCAGGTTAGCAAACCACTGAGAGGTGGCTCTATGGCGTCATCAGCGATTGTGTGCGCAGAAGATCAAGATACGACCCTACGTAACAATGATGGGCTCATTCGTTTTCCAATCATAAGGATACCGATGCTTGACTCGCTGCACCTTGTAGACCTTGCCTAACTCCTTGAGGATCATAACTATTTCCTTGTTGCCATCGCCTAGAACCTCTGTACCCGCCAGCCTCTTTGCGTATTCCTGACCCACGACATCGGCGACGTCAGGTGTAAACTGCCCCTTGCTGTCGACGTGGCAAACAAGGTCGTCGGTATTGGAAGGATTGAGCAGACCCAGGGAACGGAAGGCATTGTAATCCTCAGCGCCATGTGCTGCTGCACAGTGGACGAGACCGGTCCCGGTCTCGTTGGTGACGTGGGGTGCGTGGATAACTTCGAAGCTTTTGGTAGACCCAGGAAAGATGTGTCGGTACGTTGCCCCAATCAACTCGCCACCTGAATTAGTATTAAGTACCCATAGACGGTTCCATATTTTGGGAGGGATTCATTACCAGTGATGGTGCCCAGGATTGTATGCGGTCCTAGTAAATTTTCAAGCGTCTCGGGTTGGTTATGCGTTACGAAGACGACTGTTCCACTATTCCCTCCTTCTTCAAGTCTGACCATATAATAAGGAAGCGTTCGGTGCACAGCGATACCCTGATAACTGTTCAGGACTTAGCCAACCACTGGCGATCGTTAAGGCTTACCATATGTGCTGTCAGTGTCCAAGGAGTCGTCGTCCAGACCAAAAGTTGAACCTTAGGCGCAGAATTCAAGTGTTCTCGAGCAAAAGAGTCGGAAAGCTTGAGGCTCTGCACATCCAAATCGAACCCGACATACACAGAATGAGAGACGTGGTCGTCCTTGTATTCCAATTCGGCTTCAGCCAGTGCGGAACGTGAAGAGGGAGAGTAGTGAACCGGACGGTGCTGACGATAGATAAGCCCTGGAATTCAGTGTCAATCGCAAAGGTCTTTTCACAGAAAAACTTCTGACCATTCGCAACCATCTGTTGGAATATCCGTAGTTGTCGCATCTCATAATGTCGGTCTGGGTGCAGATCAGCGCCAAGGACTCACTCTCAAGCAAAGGGGAGATTGACGCACATACCCAAGGTTCGGTAAGTCCGCTCGTTTGAGTACCAATCAGCCATGACCGCCAACGGACGAAACTGTTCGCGTTGGGAATCGATTTCGCGGAGTGCAGTAGCCCTCGCTCCTTCTCGAATTATCGAGGGAGGTGTTTCAAGTGGATTACGCTGGCCGAAAGGAAATTTAAGAAGCGCAGAGGAGCAAAAGGGAATTCCACATACCTTCATGTCCTTCATTGCCTTATTCTCGATTGGCAGTCCATGACAATCCCATCCTGGCACATAACTGACGCGTCATTCTCAGCTACAAGTTCCCCAGTAGTCCGAAAAGGTGACGAACTGGACTTTGCGGCCTTGAGTTACGTGAAAACGGTTGATGATGTCCTTTATAACTTTGTTCAAGGCGTGTCCTGGGATTGGCGAAAAAGTAGCTCAAGTAGAGCCAGACAAAAGAGGAACTTCGCAACACACCTATATGCAAATCTCCGTTAGCGTATGGTGGTCCATCATGCAGCACGAACAGAGGCCCTTTCGCGTTCTCCCACTACAGCAACTCAGCCCCGTCAAATATGGTGGAGAACGCGACTCACTTGCCACCGGTACAAGTTCTCACAAGTCAGGTTCTCGTACTTTGCCTCAACCTCTTTCAGATCCTGCCTCAGTTTGAAAGAGGTCTTCGGGAGGAGCAAAGTGTCCGAGAACGCCTTATTGTCGAGTTTGGCCTTCGCATTTGCATATGAGCTGGTGCCCGAGAAATACCGGGACAGTGCCTGTCTACGAAGTCCACACCGGAAGGACATCCATGATGACGAGACACGCGCTGACATTCGCGTGGTCGAGGTGCTGCTGCCTGCGAATATCAACTGCCCCTTGCGTCGTGTCTAGATGAAGTGGTCGGAAGCAAGATAAATTTGGCTTTGCCGGCCCGCAATTCCCAAGCTTCAAAGGAACTCTGAACGAGTATCAGTCTTGATACTGCCAGTTCCTAAAAATTACATATTACGAGGAGCATATATCTACACGTCTAGAGAGGGCAATAATCTAAGGATATTTCCGCGACACTAAATGACGTTCGTGCCGTTCGTCCTATTTCGTACATCGTAGACTTGTCCCTCTAGGCAAACCATGATGAAAGACCATCGTAAACCACGAAGATGATCCCACTGCTCGGGACCGCACGCGCAACCGTCATACCACAGCCAGCATACAACCCTCTGACCCCATGCTTCACCCACATCTTCCTGAACGTCCCGAGGAATGTGCTTTGCTTGTGCTTCCGCAGCAGAGTACCACGAGGCCGCAGCTCGTCCTCCGTCTGGATAGCACTCTTGACGGTGTCGGCAGGGTAGAAGAGCAGAGCACCAACGGCCCCCGCAACAGCGCCGGAGAAGGCTGACTCCCAGGCAAGCAGGTCGGTGCTTGCTCTAGGCGTTTGGTGGATTCGATGTTCAACGAGCTTGCGAGCAACGTACTCCTTGCAGACAAACCAAGCAGCACAACCGCCCGTTTCACGGAGGAGGGTTCCGGTGTGGCCTAACCAGAGGCCTCGAACGCCGTACTCGTCGATGATGGAACGTGTTAGAGCAATAGGACCTGGAGGTTTAGCCGGAGGTGATATTGCTTCTGCCGGAGAAGGGGAATTATGAATAGAACGCATTGGATATTTGGAGGCGATAGAAGAGGAGGAAATATGTCTCGCGGCGTCGGGCAAAGAGGATGATGATCGATGAGGAATGCGGCCTGGTGAGATTGGAGGAGGAAAGATGGGTTTAAAATTCATCATTTGGACTTGCATCTTGCATTTCACAAGCTCTATGGGTGTCCTTGAAACAGTCTTTGTTGAGTCAAAATTGTGTAACAACGTAAAACTACGCACAGGACGAAGCTTGTCAGAAAACCAGCTCCAGCAGATGCAAGTCCGAGTTGGGCGATAGATAGAGGTGGTGGCTTTGAGTTTCGACCATCCGTCGACGATATGGGTGGTGATACTTTTCGTATGACATTCTGGAACCCAGTATACGCAAGAAAAAGTGCAGCGGTTTCCGCCATCGCCCCGACCATCGGTGCTGGTAATCCCTGTGTGCAACATCTCGTGTAACCTTCGTATGCTTATTGGGCAATCAAAAGAGCTCACTCGATACATGCCCCTCACGCCTTCTTCCTTCCAGGTCTGCATAAGACAATGCATGGGGCCATCAAAATGCTTTGCATGTGACGAAGCTGGCGTCAATAATTGTGCTTGTAACCGAACTTTGGCCAAATCGAACGGGTATTCAAACACCTCAGCGACCATTCCAGCAACCTAAAATGTCATCAGGGTAAATGTAATGAATTTGGACGTCGACATACGCTTCCAAAGGCGATTTCCTTCATCGCACTCGTCGCAGTGAATGTGGCTTCGTCGTCAACTTGAGCCAGTAATACGTCTCCTCCAGATTGAGTGCCCATGGTTTTCAGTTACCCGAAATTCGCACGTAAAAGGAAGAAACAGAGAGAAAGAAAATTCAGGTCTGACGCAAAGCCATGGAGGCGAAAATGGTGAGCAGTTGAGAACCGCGTCGACGTTTTGCCGAAATGATGCGAAGTTCAACGACGGCCCGGATTGCCGCCATCCGCTACGGAGGTGCAGGACGCAATAACCTACCCAGTCCAAGTGGCCGAAAGAGGAGCTGATGTATATATAGACACTTTAGCGGACAAGGTAGGAAGCTGTCACATATGCATTATGTGCAGCCATTGTTCCCCAAGATGTTTCCTTAATTTTTTGAGGCCAAAAACAAAGTATAACTTCCAACTTGAATAAGTAACCCCCCACATATATATGCTCTTATAACTGTGCTTTCCGGCGATCCTTTCTCGTTCCTTCCTTCCACATCCATATATATTTTCCGCGCCTAATTCAAGCCGTCGCCTGATGGCACGGCAGTTGACGGCCTTGATTCATGTTCTTGCTCCTGCTGTAGACCCACGAGACCTACACCGAGATGAACTTGCAGAATCCGTTTGTGTTTTTGACTACTGGCAGGAGAAGACGACAGACAGGGCAAAGGCGAGTTTTCGAGGACCCGAGCCATACAGACATGTACTTGGTGGATAGCTCGGATTCAGGCGATAATTCCACTCTCCCGTCATTTTCGGCTCCGATCACCTCAGTGAGGTCGAACCAGGTAGTTCATTACCATGATTGGTACTGCGTCGATTTGCAACGTAGCCTGTGGGATGTTTTCTTGCTGTCATGATATATATCTTGGAGTGAGGAATTGTTATCAGTAGGCTATTAGTCTGAAATCCTGTGTTCAGTCATGATAACCTGAGCCGATATGTTGGGGCAAGCAAGCGGAATGGGCTGCTGGGTGGGCGGGAAACTCTGCCGACGATTCGCCCATGTCATCATGCCTATAAGACTACAGACTTAGTTTCAATCCAAATGATTTTCGTCATTGAAATGAGTATGTAAGACGTAGTACCAGCCGTCAGAATAGAGGAAATTGGTCCTAGGAACAGGGTTTGAGGCCATAAACGTAAGAAATCAATATTCAAGAAATATATAGCAGAGAAGGGTGGCGGGAAAAACAAGAGGAACGCGAGGCAGAGCAAAAATGAGGGATCTGGCCCTTGTTATGCCCTGTTTTTCCGCGTAGTCACATGCTGTGGCCGCTAACTGCGTTGAGATAAGTATGTATCCTAAATTGGAAATAATCGCTGTTTATGGTCATGTATGCGCGTGCACACTTTTGCTGCCTGATGCGTCGTAACGAGTTATCACCCACTCATCGCCTGCTAGGAATTGAGTATAGCCTCTCTATAACTCGACCTTTTGAAACAGTGCCTCGACAAGGGCCTCATGCCGTAGGTGATTACCGTCGAAGCACGCCTCTAGATCCTTAGGGAAAACGCGCATACTCGCTGATAGCAAGTAGGAAATCCTCGCGCATCAACCTCAGGTCCTTAATGTTGAAGGATTGGTCTTAGGGTCTTGAGCATAGGCTGAGGTGTTTGTCATTCGAGCCGTATGAGAAACCGCGGCGCAGATTGTCATAATTAGGATGACGGAAAACAAACTTGGTGAAGGAGTCGTACATGCATACATGGGGTAACATAATAATAACATATACTTACATACTGGGTGGTATCATCTACATCTACAACGCTCAAAAAAGAAATTTGGAAAGATCGTCTAGGAGGCGTCTACGGCTTGATCGCGATCTTGAGAGCAGTCCTGCTGTTCATTTTATCGAGGGCCGCCTGATAGTCTTCGAGCTTGAAGATGTCCGTGACCATTCCCTTGACGTTGATCTTGCCCGAATCGAGATAGGCGACTGCACGCGGGAAGCAGAACGTCTGCGAGAAGGATCCAATAATCTAGATGGTAAGAACACAATGAGATGGAGTTATATTCTGTTGAACAGGGGATTAATACCTTGATTTCATCTCCGAAGATCTGCATGAAAAGGTGATGAGTGCTGGGATAAGAGTCTACGAACGATGAGACGGACCTTGGAAGGCGGCCAGTGGACAAGAGCCTTGTTCTCATAAACTCCATAGATCATCAAAGTTCCACCCCTCCTGACATAGTTAATGCTCTCGTTCGCCAACTTCTCGACTCCGGTAGCTTCGACGACGACATCGAAGCCATAAGGATTGTCCTCCTTCAGCTTCTTCCATTGGGCTTCAGGGGTCTTGCGGTCCAACTCGATGTACTCGTCGGCGGCGTTGAGTTTCTTTGCGATGTCCATCTTGATGCCCTTGTTGGCAGCGATAACGACCCTCGAAGCTCCGTTGAGCTTGAGCAGCTGCGCGAGGATCAGACCGGTCGGTCCGGCGCCGAGGAGAAGGACGTCGATTCCAACGGGAGGGTTGAGCTTGTCGAGCCCATGAATCGCGCACGCAGCGGGCTCAAGGAGGGTGGATTCCTCATCAGTGAGGTTTTGAATCTTGTAAAGTTTCTTCTGTTGGCTAAAAATCCAGCGTCAGGTTGAACGGTGCGATGATCCATGCAATCCGGGGTCGCTCACTATTTGATATACTCCGCGAAGCCACCATCCTGGGTGACACCGCAGGCCTGGAAGTTCTCGCAGAGAAGAGACTGGCCTCGACGGCAGTAGAAACAGGTCTCGCACTGTCGATAGCATCATCGTGATTGGCGGAGAGTGAAGGATCAAAATGTCAATTGCGTAGGCCTGGTGGCTGTGCGACGGAACACTTACGGTGATGCCTACGTCCGCGACGCAGCGGTCGCCGAGAGAGAACCCCTTTACGTTCTTTCCCATCTCGACGATGACACCGATAGCTTCATGTCCAGGAATCAGCTATACCATTCTGTCAGCGCCGATATTATTCAGAGTAAATTCGACTTGCTGGAAATTTGGAGATGAACTCGCCCTGCACAGCAATCAGTCCGTAGGTGCTTATAAGAGTTTAGCAATAGCCAATCATACCTCGTCGATGTGGCCGTCAGTGCCACATACGCCTGTAAAGGTTGTTTGGCTGATTGAGCGAGACCGGCTGGTGGCTCATCACTCACCACAGCAGCTCGCTGTACACAGACGGTGTGAGAAGCAGTCAAGCCGGAATACAACGGATTAAGTACCTTTCAGCAATACTTCGTCGTCGTTGATTTGTGGGATTGGCACTTCTCTGATATCAAACGTCCGGGGCTGCATGGTGGTCAGTTATACAGTGGCAGGTGATTGGAAATAAGACGTACGGCGCTATACCAAAGAGCTTTCATGGTTCCCTTCATGATGGAAAACGTGTAACTGCAAAAGGCGAGAGGCGTAGGGTATTGTGGACAACTTTTAGAGTTGGGGAAGTGCGGGGCGAGGAAGATAAGAGGTGGGAATTATTAGACGCTGTCTGTTATATACCTCACAAGGCGGCTCCAGCTTCACGTGTCCCACACGGGCGAAGCCAGCGGGCCAGCCTGAGCCTTACCAAACCGTCACCCCCGTAAAAAAGGAGGGTTTTAACTTCGTCTGGTGACCCCTCCCAAGGCCGTCGCTCTTTGGTTCCCTCGGGCGACGAGTGACATCACCGCCAGGCTGGCGAACCATTTACAGAAGTCCGTCTCGGTTTCAGCGGGCGTTTTCCAAACAAGGCCAGTAAAAGATAGCCGGAGATCGTCAGCCTGGGCGAGATAAGGGATATATGGAATCGTCCCGCTCCACATCGAAGTTTATTTGCAGCGTTTTCCCGCCACCCTCGGCAACCTGACGACAGCGTGTCAACAATTTTTATGAGTTTCCCCACGCGTAAATGCACCTTGAGTGGGACTTGGTGGGGTTTCTCCACCAGCACGCCAGAAGTTGCGAACCGTATACTTAGATTGGGTCCGCTGGGCCGGAAGTGCCGCACATGGTCATGACGTCAAGAGTCATGTCGGCGATCATGTTAATTTGGACAAGCATTCTTCGGGCCGTTCTGCGAATTCATGAAGACTTGGACTTGCGTCGAATAACCTCATGCGAACGAGCAAAAGGAAGGGGCAGCCATGAGGTTTTTCATTCCAAGCAATAACGTACAAAATGACAGCCTTCGAGAAGTAATAACCCAAGAGAAAAATATCACATACACCGCCGAAAAGCATCTGCAAAAAGATAAGACCTGAGACCAACAAGGCCAAGGAGACAACGTAGACTCACCCAGACCTCGCATTTAACCGATAACATCGTCAGGATCGATCTTGACCCGTTTCAACGACCTCCTCGCTTTGAAGCGCATGTACTCATCGTCAGAGTCCTCAATCTCAATGACCTCGGACGGGCCTTTACACGATGTCTTCTTCGCACTCGATGGTGTTACAGGGGCGGACGACGGAGGAAGAGCGGCATCGTCATCCGAGTCCGAACTGGAGGAGATTTCCACGACCCCAGACCTCTGCTTTGCCGACGTTTGTGAGCTTGGACCGGCGATCAGTTGGTTGGTGGTGTTACGACGAGCTGGAGTGGACGGCCCGACGGCAGCCTGAGGTGGCCGTTCATCGTCTGAAAAAGTAGCAGGAGGTGTGTCAGAAGGGGGGTGTCGTCGTTTTCGTTTCGCCGGGCCGCGGTTTGCGTTCCTGTTTTTCACTTCAACTTCTTCGTTCTGAGCTCCTAGATTGGCAGGCTGTTCACCTTTAACATGAGACGAGTTTCTTAGAGAAATGGCAACCCGGATATCGACTCACGGGAGCGAGAGGAGGTTCAGGATCAGGAGGCGCCTGACCTATCTGAGCTTGTTGCTGTCGCTGCTGCTTTCTGACGCTTCTGGCATCCTTTCTCTGCTTTGCACTGTGCAGTCCTTTCGGCGTGAATGGCAAGTCTTCATTGGGGACCCAATATGAACTCACGCGTTTCGAGCAGCTTGCAACCCAGTTGGTCCTCCGTAAATCGTCCAAGCCCGTCGTTCGACTTCGGCTCTGCGATAGTCCTTTGCATAAACCGGGAAACGGACACCTCTGGCGTGTGTAGGGCGAGCAGTGGGTGGAGTAAGGCCTTCAAAGTCCTCGTCTTTGGTCTACACATCGGTCGGATGGGCCGAGCAAGAAACAGATCAAAGTTGTCGACGACGTACGAGCAAGTAGAAGCTCTTCGCTCTGCCTTTCGTAATAGTCTGCTCGACGTTGTCTCAGCGTTCAGCCGCTGCTCGTCAAGAACAACAACAAATGACTCACTGTAGTCCTCTTTGTCTTTGTCTCTGGCCAATCCCTAGGGTCCCACTTTGAAGCTGCAAAACCTGTTACTCTGCATATGTGTCCTGCAGGTGGAGCTGGAACTGGAGGAGCCCCGTTGGGGTAGATCCCCAAGCCCATCTGTTGCAGTCCAACATGGACAGCCTGAGCGATGAGCTCTGCACCATCCATGGCTGCGTTTGTCGATCTTGTGGTGGAAAAGATGGCCTGTGGGAGAAGAAGCCAGGAAGCGTACAGTGTCTCACACGACTGGCGGAGCCTGGGACGTGTGCCAAATTAGATGGCAAGTCAAACTTCGTTACCTAAAGAAGCGTAGACTAAGACATGACGAACGGTCCGACTCTGCGCGAGTCTACAGCGAAAATGCATAGCTCTGTGGCAAACATAATCGACCTGCAATGAGATTTAGAACAAGGATGAGGTCGCAGCTTTAGAAGGAGGGTGCAGGAGCGTGAGGGATGGCGATCTTGCCGTTCGAGGTTCCGACAATATTCACTTTAGCCGAGGTGGTGCTCTTCGACACGGACGATTTCGTTTTCTTCGGCGACGAAGACACTGGGGCCTATAGAGAGATGAACATTAACAACTACACTCAAAGGAACGATCTTCCGAAATATTCACCAGTTTTACTCCATTTGCGTGGTCTCTCAGCCTGAAGGAACGCCAACCTATAAAGCCGGCCCTCGAGACGCAACAAGAGTAGAGACGCACGCAGCATCGAGCCCATTCGGACCACCATATTTATCCCAAGCCCTCCGCTCGACTTCGCGTTTGTTGTACATCTTCATGCAGTTATAGCCCTGTGAGTTCTTTTTCTTGCAGTATGATAGTGGCAACATGTCCTTGTCCGTCAGCTTTCCGAATATCAGCAACATTATTTTATGTAGGAGGTGGCACTAACTGTGAACTGACCAAAAATTCGGACTTTGCTCTGCCTTTCGGAATAAGAGTCTATGGTAGCCGATAACGGCGTCAGCGTCCTTGAAGAGTTCTTTTTCGAGAAAGACGGAGGCATACTGCTGCCTTGAGTTTCGACTTCGGCCACTTTGTCTCGTCCCACTCCGACTCAGGCCGCTCGACGCGTTTCATAGAAGTTCCGTTGGCCGGAGCGGGATCAGTGAACTTCGTCCCCGCGTCTTCCGCGAAAGGCTTCACGTATAGCTCGTAGGCCTCATCTGCGAAGGCTTGGGCTTCTGCACCCATTGGATCAGTTGTCGTCGAACCAGCCCATGCTGAATATCTCGTAGGCGGAGAAGATGCGAGGCGAACGATGGCTTGAAGTAAGGTTGAGACGAAGGGTAGGAAGACAAGAAGATGGAATATGGAGCACAATTTATTGGTCGCGATGCGACAAAGAGTGAGACATGTGGTCGACGATGCCCGACCGTATTTGGTTCATAAATTCCCGGCCACAAAGTACGAGTGAAGAAAAAGAGGGGAAAATGTTCGAGGACCCTTTCGTGATATATGCGTTGTATGCTGAACCCAGTGACACAGGAACACTTCGGAAGAAAGTAGGTTCGACGGGGTTGAGAAAGTGATGCATCCTACTTCTCACCGACACGCTTTAGTCCCTATTTCTCACTCCACACGAGGTGGGAGCAGACCTCTCGCCGAAAATCTCAGTCGCGGGCGTGCTGCATACAGTACTTCATTGCAGAACTGCTCCTCGCATCGGTTTTGACTGGGCATGATAGCGGGACTTGGAGTCACGATGTCGCGAGTCGAAGAAATATTGCTCTCACACGTATCTCTTTTTCCCTTATGCTGCTGTTACGTAAATAAGCCTGGGTTTTTTATGATGCTTGCACAGCCACACTCATACCTCTTCTCTTACAGCCAACCCTTATGACCTCTGGAAAGCAACATGTTCTGAAGTTGACGATCCTCTTTACGATATTTGGAACCCAACTCGGTTACGCTGAACAGTTTGAAACGAGATTAAATACCTGCGAAACATCTGCAGAGGTTGTAATGAAACCACTATCATTGTTGAAAGACAAAGTGCAAGGCAGTGTGAAGCCATATGAATATCACTACCCTCAAGCACCTCTAGATGTCGATGGATATCCAGTCGCGCCAGAAAACTTACAGTTGGAACAGGTCCATACGTATGTACGGCATGGTATGTTCTCAGCAAGTCCGCACTCTCCCGTGAAGCTAATCCTTCCTTATCTTTCAGGAGAACGCACTCCAGTAGGAGTTCGTATGGCTGGCCCGCCCGCCAACATTCCTGAGCACTGGATTATGTGTAGAACAGCACGTCGCTTCCGCGCAGCCGTGTCAAGCTTTCTCGGATTCCAACATCTTCCTCAGGTTGAGCAGCAGCTCAGCTATGACAACAACAACGCCGAGGAGACTTTGTACACGCGCAAGATTGTGGAAAGGAAGGACGGAAGTACAGGCGAGGGAGAATGGTGCGTCATGCGTCATGCTTTCCATTCCTTCGACGATCCTCACACGACCACTTCCACTCGCAGTCTCCTCGGGGAACTGACAGATCTTGGGAGACAGGCGCGTTCATTCTGCAACCCGGGACCTCACCATCTTGTTCTCATGTTCTGCATTAATAGTCGACTTTTAATTTCGGTCAAAACATGCGAAAGCTATACATAGACAGGTACGAAGCTCTGTTACTCTGAACTTCATATCTTAACGACTTCACGTAGATTAGGGCTTCTTCCTGATGTGCTGCCGGACAACAACATCGTCTATTTTAGGTCTATACGCACCTGAATTTTCATATACCTATCTCAACGGTTTCTACGAGCACGAACATGCCTAGGACAACGGAATCCCTCCAACAAATCGTTCACGGCTTATACCCGACAGAAAAGTGCCTCCCAACAGCGTTACCCCCTCTCTTTATCAGGTGTGCTGCAATTGTATCATCAACCTTCCCGTTTCTTGACAACATTTAATAGGAATGGCAAGGATGAAAACCTAATAGGAAACACCTACGCCTGCAAGCGGCTGGAAATACTACAAATAAGTTTCGCCAAAGGTACTTCTTCTTGTCTCCGAAGGTTTGTCCCGCCTGACGTTGTATCAGCGGCTGCTGAGGCGTACAATAAAACATTAGAACACCTCGATAAGAAAGTCTCCAAGTATATCGACGGGAATCCCATTCGAGTGGATGGCAAGCCGAGAGCATCCGGAGTCATGGATACTGTAGGTCTTCCAAACTATCGAGCATCTTTCCGTCCTGATCGCCTTTATAGATCAGGGCTGCCATTGCTCATGGTGTCAAAGTGCCGCCAGAGTTTGAGGACAAGAGTGTTGTTGATGTCATCGTACGCAGCATACGCCTGTGTGATATTAGCTACTTTACCTCCTTCCCATAGGAACAAGCAGTCGTAAGCGAGTGGTTTGCAGGCAGGTGTTCCTAGGTCTGACTTTCCGACATCGCCGATGTACTGATGTGCTTTCTCTCAACAAGGATGTGAGGCACTCCTTCAACGACGCGGGCCTATGTAGAAATGCTGACTATTACCGTAGACAAGACCGAGGAGGTCCGGCGACTGGCTATCGGACGCCTACTCTCGGACATGATCACCAAGATGCAGCACAAAACCAAACACGGCGATACCGACCCACTGAAAGTCCTCGTTCATAGCACACATGATACGGCTGTCGCGGGACTCTGCTCGACACTGGACGTTTTCGACGAGAAGTGAGTTAATCACCTGGTTACTTACCGCACTTGATGATGAAAAACTCATGGTGATTTGCCAAGATGGCCACCTTTCACTGCGTCGATAACCTTTGAGCTCTTCAAGCAACGCGAACCGCCAGAGGACACTAGGCAACAAGGTGTCCTAGCCTGCCTCAACTCTTCTGCATCTGCCTCGTCGCAACACTGTCCGTCAATTTGCTCTGGTGAACCGCGTCGAGGTGGTTGGCATACTCATTCATCCATTCACAGACATCCGCATGCGATATCAGAACAAGAACATGATTCTCCCTCTCTGTGCAGAGAAGGGCAAACACCTCGAAGGATACCCCGAGTTTTGTACACTGACTGCGTTCAGGGAACGGGTGAAGGAGCTAACGCCAACGGATTGGGATGCAGAGTGCTCACCTGCTGGAAGGCAGTGAGTATCCATCCCTTATTTTGGTAGATTATTAGTCCTTTGGCCTCTGCGATGAATTATTTCCCCGTTCATCGCGCTTTTCGCTTTTGCGTTGGGCATCGGAGATGGACGATATAGATGTCATATAGACCGCATAAACACAGGGCTTTCCTAGTTACTATCTATCGGAATTTATTATTGAAATACAAGAACCAGGAAAATAAGGGAAATCTCTCTTGTAAGCAACATCACAGGAGGTCAAGCAAAGATGAATAGAATATTCAGGAACGTCGACAGCTTCTATTCGATGTAGCCAACCTCTGAAGATTATTGGCGGCAACGGTGTACGGCCTCAGTCGTTGGAGCGTCTGTGATAGTGATACTCGAAGAGTGCTCTCTGAGGCTTCCTAGGCTTGCATCCGAATCCTTAACCTGTAGCATTATCTCAGGTCAACGGCGTACCCTTCATGCCATCAGAGATGGTCTCTGTTATGACAACACGCATCAGGAGTAAACCAGGATGGAGAATAGTGAGAAGGCAACTGAGTTACCTTGCCGAGATCTGACCTCTGGATTATGGACCAGTGGGAACGGCATGGATGGAATTTTGACGGCTTGGGGCTGTTGCTATCTTTCTCCAAGTCGCTTTCATGGGCATATAGGAGAACTTGACGGGAGTTCAATCTAAAATCAAGAAGTCTTTTGGCAGGAAAGCTGGCAAGAAAGGAACAAACAAAAAACAAGATCACATACCAGAAACCCTGCTAACCGATACATCCTTCCAGATACCGGCCGGGGAATAGATAAAGGCAATGTGACGCATACATTTGAACACCCGGAACGTCAAGAACGTCCCTGAGATTGCTGACATGGCCATCTATTCCAGCAAATTAAACGATAGCGCGGAATGATAGAGAGAGCGAGCAACCAACCGATAGCGCAAGTTCCACATCAGTGCTCCTAAACGAGAGTGAAGCCAGAGAACTGGGAAAAAAATTGTGCCTTACACCAGATAGTGATTCCGCGAGGACCCTTTGTGACGAGGCAGCACCAGGCAGCATGACTGACGAAGAAAACGGAACAGGGCATTCAGGCGCCTGCAGCACGTCAGATATCCTACAATCGTGACGCTAGAAGGACCGAGGACTACCAGACGGCGAAAACCTTGGTCGGTGGGGAACCAGTCAGAAGCTGGCAATGGCACATAAGAGTCAAGGCTCACCAGCACTTTGACGAGAAGCGGATCTCCTTTGAAGCGTATGAAGTGCTTGTATGTCTGGTTTAACATCACACCATATAATCCGGAAAAATCTTCGTGAAATATACCGTGGAAAAGGAGAAGAGTACCTACAGCGACGAAAAAATGGCACTAGCAGGATCATTCCAAACGACAGCTCCTGGATCCTGGTCCGAAAAGTCGCCTCGTTTGCCATGGAGGGAAGTCCATAAAAGCAGATAAATAGCCAGAAAAGAGAGCAGTGCCAAGAAGGAACCAGAAGGTCAACAACATTGATCAATATAGCAGAAGCGGGAGATGTGGGGTATCCAATGGTTCCTGTGCTCGAAATGTGAAAGACAGAAGCCCCTGCAGTGATTTGACGATCAGGAAATCGTCTAGTCTTGATCATCCAGTTGATCCAAAAGACGCGGTGGTGGCATTTTTGATCCAGCTACACTGTGAATAGTGGGGAGGGTAATATGAACCCCCGGCGACACAGGACCAAATTACCCCTCAATTGAGGGGTATACTGAACCCCCTCAGAGGGGGGCAATGTACAATAGGTGAGCGATGCCGTTTTTCGGTCGCATGGTTACCCCTTTTTAGGGGGTATTTTGAACCTCCCACGTTGGCAAAATATAATAAATTCCTGCAAGGTACGGGCAGGGTTCGAACGAAAGCACTGGCGACGACCGATAGCCACTCTTACCGTTGAGCCAAAACCCTATAGAAGGAACGATTTTTACCAATATAAATAGCTCTATCAGCTGCTTTTGGCAATGACTGCTCCAAAAGGCCAAGTCCGCAACGCCGCGGCCGAGTCTGACAAGGTGACACCCGTCATCTGTAGGCCCGAAATTGACTTGATTTACTCGGGTGTCGCAAGCACAGAAAATTCCCTTGCTTGCAATGCAAGGGTTCTTGCACCCCCATATTGAAGCCTGTTCCTGGTCGACCGGTGATTGCCGTCTTCCCTTCAAGAAAAGCAAGAGATAAGATTTCCCGAGACCAGATAAGATATGACGTTCAATGAAGTTCACCTTGCTTCATTTTTCTAACCTGCGCGCGTTTCAAATTGTATGCCCACGTACGGTATTCATGATAACTGCCGGCATGTTGGCCAAGGAAGGAGAACACTTAGCTGGTGTCTTCGGACTGTACGTCTGCAGGTACAAAAGTAAGGGTACGTTCCACAGTCCGAGTTGTGTCTGCCAAACAGCTTTCTCATCCGAAATAGGTGTTGGCCTCATTTAGTTCTTCATGTCTGGCACACTCCGAAGAAACTTGACGTCTCCTTCAAGAGCTCCGTGATAGTGCAGTGTACAAGGCGAAGAGCGTTAACTTTCTGGTAGGAGATGGCGGAAATGTCGATGATCTTGTGCGTGATACATAAATGGGTACGTCATCATTGGGAAATTAGCTTTTCGCGGAGGGTGTGGACTACTTCTTTTCCTCGAGCACTCACTTTGATATGATATATTGTTCTGGTCGGATCTACGGGTGTAACTGCATTCATCCATCCCTTCCAGTTTGCGGTTCGTGTCCGCGGTAACTTGACCAGGATGCATCCTGAGACATATTTTGGATGAAGAATATGGCTGTCTCCTACCGGTGGCACCTCAGGATGCAAGACGAAGTCAGCTCCTCAGTAATTTTTGCCATGTTATATTCGAGGTCAGTCTACCACAAGGCCTTGAACCGTATTTCCAAGCCTAGAATTTCATTTCCCGAAAGGCCGCTGCTGTGACCTCCACCAATGAAGCTGGGGATGGTGACGATGAGTTGAATCCTCCCTCAGGCAACATCCCGATGATTAAATTCGTTGTTAGATCGAGGAAACAAGTTCAAACTCAAACCAAAAACTGGCCGCCGTAAAGACGGACTCAGAGAGGTGGTAAACTTTAACTATCACGTCAACCCCTTTCCAACTTATGATGTTCACAGGTCCATCCTACCACCTTCCAATTATTGCTCCATTCTCGAATGTGCCGCATACAGGATCCGTCTCAACGCACGGTTGACGTACGGCACCGGGCATTTCCCCAGGTACTCTTGAGACCTTTCAAAAATCAATGTAACATCACCTCGTGAAGACAATATTTTGTGGAAGGACTCGCGTGCTTGAGGAACCCCCTCTCCTAACTTCTAAGAAGATTTACGGAAAAGTAAAGGATTATTGAGAGATCGACGAAGCATTCGTAGCTTTTTGGTGAATACTGTAGGTGTGCTTTCCGACTGAGGATTCTCGATTTAGTCTTCTACGTATTGCACACGGTGTAGTGAACTTGATAAAATGTGTGCGCAAAAGGGATGTGGCCCGATTGGCCAAGCAAGGGTTCTGGAGGCTGGGACCAGCCGACATTTCCACTAGTATTGAATTATTCATATTTAAATTAATCAGCCGCAGGCGCATGCGTTCAAAGCATAAGACTCATGCTTTCGGGATCGAGGCGAGCGGAGTTGGAAGTCGCAGACTTGGGGCCAGCATCGGTTCGCATGTGCGCCTACGGCCCCCAAGCCACTCTGCACAAGCAGAGTGGCCAAAATAGAAGATGAACAATTTTATAACATTTTTTTTGATCCTTTGAACGGTAACAGACTAAGGGGGGTGCAGATGACCCCCATAAAGTCGGTATTGCCTCAGAGTGTAAATGTGACGTTTCTTGGCAGGTGCTCTATGACGTCGCAAAAGCGGTTATTGCCGAGAGGGTGCGCTGTGACTCCCAAAAATACAATAATACTGTTTAGGGGGTGTATTGTGACGTTTTGACTATTCGCAGTGGCTACGATATTGTGCCAGGCGCTCGAAGTCAGGTACAAAATTCTGGAATAGATGGCCATGGAGAATTTGCACGGAACACTGTCGGTGTGTAGTGGATGGAGCTGGACACTTCGCTGTACTTCCAGAAGCAACAGCAGCCCCGCTATTAGACAGAAATTTTTTGTCGAGTTCAATAAGAGGTGTAGAGTGCTTGCCGTCGGGAATTGAGAATTGAGAATAAAATTGGCTGACTACGTTACATAAGCAACTCAGGTAACCACCATAAGATAACTACCTCGCCAGCTCTTGGTGCAGCAAATTGACGAAATACAGAGGAAAAAGAAAAGAGGAAAAACCTAGACAATACACTACATACATCTGCTAGTTTGTATCTTGAGCACACCTTGACGATTATCTGGGCTTCGGCTTTGGCCTGGGCCTGTTAAAGAATCCTCGGAGTCGGGGCAATGAACCGGACATCGACGGACTGGGCAACGACTGAGAAGGTGAAGCTGTGGCAGTATGAGGGACAGTTGCAGCGGGGGACGATTTGTTGTTGACACGAAATGGCTCAAGTATCGCAACAGTGTCTACCTCGTTGCTGGTCTGCACCTCAGCGTCGGCATGGTCAACATGGGTTCCAGGATTGTTCCCACCAGACGTTGGTAGGACTTTGTCATTGGTATGGTGGAAATAGGGTGCATTCGCCGAGGGATGAGCCGTCGCAAAAGCTGAGACATTGTTCATCATGGCCGTGCACGATGAGATGTGTTGATTGAAAGTGAGGGCTTGATGCGCAACCATCTCGGTAAGCGTATTCAGCTGACGATATAGGTCCAGCATCATCTTCTGCAGCTCCAACATGGAACTAGGGGGGCCACATGGAGGTCGGGAGGACGAAGTTTTGGTCGCCTTCTGGTGCAGTCTGAATCGAGCACAAGCACCGTGATCCCTCGTGTTCGGGAAACCATGGCCTCTGCGAGGAGAAGTCGAAGGGCCTGGATGGGTGCCCAGGTGAGGCTGACTAGCGGGGATGTAGGACATGGGAGGGATGTCTCAGATGTAGTGATAGTGTGGTTGGTGAAGAGAAGGCGATGAAGGGTGTGTATGTGTATATTTCTCACCAGAGAGAACCTCGCCAATAGGCGGTGCTGGCGGTAGCAGAAGTAAGTAGTGGTGGTGGTGGTGGTGGTGGTGGTGGGAAATGAGAGAAACCGTTCAGTTATTGAACACGTGCCAACCGTGCGAAACCAGCCGGATGCATATGACCAGGTGGCGACAAGTATTTGGCGCAGAAAAGTAGATCCTCAATGCGAGAACCATTGAACCTGCGGAGTCTTGAACACCAAGATTCATAGAAACTCGAAGCTGGTTGTTGAGGAGTCAGGCCTACAGGTCCGATTCGGAAACAGAAAAGCCCTGGACCTTGCAAGTTACGCTGAGAAAAACCTTTGTACCATGGCTTATGATCATTCCAAGCAGTCCAGCTCCAATTTTGCAAGAATCGAAAATGAGAATTTGACGAAGACCAGATCAAGAAGTTGCTCCAGCGGCCCGGTCTTCGCCGAGCTCTTTCTTCGTGTCAACCACGAGCCTTATCACCTCTAGGTCAACACTTACGCGTACGACTCGTACGAGTTCGGCTTTCGAAGACGACGTACGACGTACGATGAACGGTGGGAAGAGACGGCGCACATGACCCCAATTTCAACGAAAACCGGAAGGCCATCATCCTGTCAATTCGGTCTTGGCTCCGACCATGTTTCTAGCTCGGAAATCACTCCAATGTGCACCCAATCGAACTACGGGAGTCGTTGCTACGTTGTGGAAACGGCGCCTGACGAAGTCCGCCGTCGAAGGACCCCTCGAACCACCGCTCTCGACCAAGACACTTCCCCAGTACTTCGGAGAAGACATCTTGGAGCTGCACAGCACCCGACCTGCGTTAATCTGTCGGCAGGAGCTGCCCAGGTCGCATGGAGGCCCGTCATTGCGTAACCTGGACAGGACGGGACATCTGGCATGGGACTTTCAAGAGTTCGACAGGCATATCAACTCTCTCGCCCGGGGTCTCCTGGCGATGGGTGTTCAGAAGGGAGACCGTGTTGGGGTGATTATGGGGAACAATAGTTCCTACGCGATGCTGCAGTGGGCATGTGCCAACATTGGAGCCATTCTCGTGACGATCAATCCAGCATACCGCCTAACAGAACTGGTCGGTCAAATCTCATCCTTGCATCCTGTCAGACTGAACTTTTGTCCAGGTTGGAACTCTCAGGCTGGTTGGTGTCAAGCACCTTTTCGTCGTGCCACGGATCCGATCGTCGACTTACGTGCGCACTCTCTCCGAAGCCTTCGTCCAAATCCGGAGCCAGCACCCGGGCGAGATCCAGCTCGAGGAGCTGCCCGAGTTGCGCAACCTTGTCGTCGTCGACAACACAGAGTCGGAGAAGGAGGACCTCGGCAAGCTGCAGATCAAGAGTGTGGTCGACTGGCGCGAGATTCTTATTTGGCGAGAGGACGTAATGGAAGCGAAGGTCCAGCGGGACCTTCGTGCGGGCCTTGACAAGGATGAGGTCATTAATTTACAGTTTACGAGGTCTGCGTTTTGAGTTTTGGTTTTAGCCGGTGTGCTGGTCTGACAAGTGATTTATTTTCTCCATAGCGGGACGACAGGTTCTCCCAAAGCGGTTTCGGTTTGTGGGTTGCACGGATTCCCGGATTGCGGTTTTGACGCTAGGGTTTATTTGCAGCTTACCCATTCGAACATCTTAAACAACGCAATCTCGATAGGGCGATGTATGCGCCTTACCGAGAGGGATGTCCTGTGTATGTCAAGTGCCTCCTTGACCGACGTACGTGGCTAACGTTTGAATCGTCGTGTAGGCAACGTCCCGCCATTGTTCCACTGCTTTGATAAGTGTTCTCTGCTCCTTCCGACACTGCTTTAAACTTACCTTGCATTCTGAGATACGCCTTGTATTGGGAAACCTAGCGGCTTGGTCCCATGCGGCTTGTATCGTGTACCCGTCTCCGATATTTGACCCCCCGTCAATCGTCGACGCGGTAATAGCAGAGAACTGCACGGCATTGCACGGTGTTCCGACTCATTTTCTTGGTGTATTGGCGGAGGTCGAGAAAAGAAAGACTGATGGTGATAACGTGGATATGCGTTCGCTGCGGTATGTTTTGATTATGACATCTTGTCAGAACAGCGATTAATTGTGTTGTGCAGGACAGGCATAGCAGCTGGATCTCCGATCCCTATCGACCTTATGAAGAGCCTCATCAACAAGCTAAATCTGCGGGAGTTGACCAACGCTTATGGAATGAGTATAAAACCTGCTTCGCGTCTGCAATGGCGAGAAACTGATAAATTATTTCTTCAGCTGAGACTAGCCCAGTGTCCTTCCAAACTACACCTGCGGATCCGATCATCAAGCGTGTCGAGACAGTCGGGAAGGTTCAGCCGCACGTCAAGGCCAAAGTCATTGATGGAGAAGGCAATGTCGTCGACGTGAGTAAGCCGGGCGAACTGTGCATTGCTGGGTACCTACTCCAGAAAGGGTAAGCGGTGACGAAGCCCGACATACCATTGGCTAATGTGTTTCGCTAAAATAGCTACTGGAATGACGAAGAACAAACACAGAGTGTGATGAAGAAGGACGAAAATGGAACAGTATGGATGCATACCGGTGATGAGGCTATCATGGACGATGAGGGTTATCTCCGAAGTGGGTTTCTTTCGTCGTAATTACCGTACTAATGTCGTGCTAACCTGTGTATAATGACAGTCGTAGGCAGGATTAAGGTTTCGAAACATCGTTCTGTCTATCATTCGGGGCTGACATTAAGCTTTAGGATATTATAATACGTGGTGGTGAGGTACGTTACCAATGATGTGGTTACGATGACATCAGCGTGGCGGTCAGACTTACGGACGTCGTTTTCCTTGTGCGTATGCAGAACCTGTTTCCAGTCCAGATCGAGAATGCGATGACGGCGCATCCGGAGATCCGCGAGGGTGCTGCTGTCGCGGTACCTGACCCCAAGTATGGTGAAGTCGTCGGCGTGTGGATTGTGCGCGAGCCGCATACCCGGGTGAGCAGAGAGGAGGTGAGGCAGTGCGTCGCGGAGACGATGAACCCCCAGGTGTGTAACCGCTGGTCTCTTGTGCTTCCTGGGGTGGTGATTGTCACTTATCACGGTTGTTGCTCTGCAGAATGCACCTACATGGGTTTGGTTTATCAATGAAGATGGAAATCCGGAGGAGCTACCGAAGACTGCTAGTGGTAAAGTCATGAAGCATGTGTTGAGGGAGTGGAGTCAGGAGCTGGCAAAGAAGAATCTTGGGCGCGTTGGTCGGTGATGGCCATACTCTTCTCTCACCACTTGGCTTGGGATCTTGGGGAAGGAAACCCCATCTAATGAATTTCATTTAGACTGATCCTGCGTGTAAGTCTAAAGGCTATTCTATGAAATGTTCTTGAAATCCTGAGCTTACGATTTGCCATAGGATGTTATAAGCTTTTATAGCTTGTACTCAAATACTCGTAACTACCCTGGTAGCTACATGGAACAGACAGAGTACATGGACGGGTGGTTCTAGCCGCGTCTACTACCCCTTCGAACGTCCGAGACTCGAGAGTGTGTTTGATCTCTCTGGTCAACTGCTGTAGTGCGGTGGTGACTCAACATCGTCAGTTGGCCACCGCCGACGAGCGCCACCACCAACAATTCTGGTTGCTTCCAGATCGGCGTCGGAATTGCCCAGAAACGATCCGAGACTGCTTCTTCGCCGCCTGAGTCATGACAAATGACAATGTCATTTTTGGAGGTTTAGAGGTTTTTCAAACCATGCTGAAAGTTATCATGTAGAATTTCGTTGCAAGGAAACCTCTTGTTCTTAGGGATGTCTCCGAATATTTTTGTTTGAGATAGAAGGTAAAGCAAGGGGCAGAATGCCCCTAATTCATTTTTATTGCATTTTTATTACGTGACGGTCATGTGACCGCCTGCCGCCAACTTGCGAGGTTCGACCCTGAAATGAATCGAAAAAGTGGTGAGATTCGGGTTCGCCATTGAACCGCAGCCTCCATCTCGTCCTCTCCTGTCATGTCCAAGCGTGTTCGTATCTACACAGCGGAGGACGTGGCCGCACACTCATCGTCGTCAAGCTGCTGGATCTCGCGCGGGGGCAAGGTTTACGACGTGTCCAAGTTCCTGGACGACCACCCTGGAGGCGACGACCTGATTCTTCAGTATGCGGGCAAGGACGTGGAGGAGGTTATGAAGGACAAACTGGAGCACGAGCACTCAGATTCGGCATACGACATGTTGGACGAGTATCTGATTGGAAGGATTGGGACTGGAGAGGCAACTGTCAGCGATGGTGTGTACCGCAACATGCTTCATGTCTCTTTGGCTTATCACTGCGGGCAGACTGGGAAGCTACGGATGACTTCCATCCAGACGAGACTGATGAGGACAGGGATTTCGAGAAAAACCAGTTTTTGGACCTCCGCAAGCCCCTGCTCCGGCAAGTCTGGGAATCTAACTTCAGGTGTGCCAAATGAGTGTCATATCGTCCCCGCATAAACCTAATGTCGCGTGTAGCAAATCATATTATATGAAGCAAGTACACCAGCCCCGGCACTTACACGAGTCGGCGCGTCTATTCGGGCCCTCTATCCTCGAGGTATGGTTCTATGACCTCCACACCTTCATAGCCATAACGTTTGCATCAACCTTCTACCTTCTGAATAGATGTGCACACGTACGGAATGGTATGTCGTGCCCATGGTCTGGGGTCCTATTACGGCGTACCTCGCCCTTCGCTCCCTCTTCCAATTCACGGGCCCCCTGCCCAACTTCTTCGACAATCCTGTGCTACCAATGTCGTACATTTCCTCCATCCCCGCGGAGTCGGTCGCCAAGTTCATTCCGTGCTTCCTCCTCGGAAACATCATCTGGACACTCCTGGAATACCTCCTCCATCGCTTCTTGTTCCATATTGATGAGATGCTTCCGGACCGGCCTGTGTTCATCGTCCTTCATTTCCTGATGCATGGAATCCATCATTACCTACCCATGGACCGGTGGGTTACCTTGACGTCCTTTTTCCTCTTCTCCTAGTCGCTCATGCCGTGATTATTTGTGTCCTAGCCTGAGACTTGTGATGCCCCCACCGCTCTTTTTCACTCTGCAAACTCCGTTCACTCAGCTCGCCTATGTCCTTTTCCCGGTGGCTGTCGCGAACGGCATCATCGCAGGGGCTTTCACATTTTGTAAGTGATATATCTCCTCAAGGTAGCCGACGCTTACCTGCCACTTACACCAGATATTGGATATGATTGCATGCACTATGCGTAAGTTGTTTTTCCTTCATCTGATTTATTAGTTCTCATACTACCTGCCACCTTTTAGCCTTCATCACACCAAGCTTCCGCAATACATGAGAGAAATGAAGAAGTACCATCTTGCCCATCATTACAAAAACTTTGACCTTGGGTACGGCGTTACCAGTATGTGCATGCAGCCCGTCACTGCAAGAAGATACTGACAGTTCATTTAGGCAAAATCTGGGATGTCGTTTTCAACACTGTTCTCCCTGTCTAATAATGATCGACAACGTTATGTTAATTCTTCGTAATAATAGAGGTTCTTTCTGCGGACTTGGTGCCACCATAGGTTCTATTATTGCTCGGCGACTCGAACCCCCCTCTCTATCACTTATAGTTAATGCTTATTTTGCCATTTACCCTCTGCAACGCCTGGCAACTGCATGTACATACTTCCTCAAAGTAATTTTGGATACCCTCTGTCTGTACTTATCGTTTATGGACGCCCGGGGTCGAGCGCTGAGCGCTGAGCTCCCGAAGCCTTCAACCATTTCAGGAGCCCTTGGTGCTATATCAGGTGTGGGAAGCCGATGTAGAGCAAGCGTAATACGAGTAAATATGCTCGGGGATTTCGGCGTTCTTCTTCTTCGCTGTATCCATTGTCCCAAAGCTTTTGAAGTCACAGACCCTCTAATTCCACTACAATTCATGCAGTCATATCACCGGACCTGAACATCTAGCGAACAAAGCCCGAATTCATCGACGCAAGTCTTAGTGGGAGTGGTGGTTTACTAAATTCGATTTGAGCAACGGGGTCGAGAAGCTGGAGGACTCATGCCACGGTTGAATTTCGACATCGATGAGGCAGACCTGCTGAAGGCCTATAAGATAGGAACTCTCACACCTCTGTATGGTTAAATTCCTACTCTAGTAACATGTGTACTCATAATTCATACCGGACAGGAAGTGGGAAGAGGTTGATCATGACCTTGAGGACTCGGTCGCAGGTGCGCTTCTGAGTCCCGCAAGTGGTGGAGACGGCGAAGGGGATCCGCTGGGGCTGAAGAACGCTCTTAGGTGCGTTCTCTCGTTCTAAACCGCGGGCCCAACTGATAGAAGTAGGATGAGAGACTTGGACATGGAGTCCAGTACGTTCGTGCTCGCTTGGCATCCTCGGGCCTTCTGTTCAACAATCTAACTCCTTCTTTAGAGGCGGCATGCCTTATCACCTCCAAGTCCTTCGATCCTAAGGCGTTTCTATCCACCGTACATCCGAATGCAACATATCAGGATCTCGCCAGAGGGATCGCTCACCTTCAGAACTCCATCGAAGCCCGTTCGGAGGCCCTCCGGATTCTCGTCGAGGACAACTTTGATCGCTTCGTCGCGGTGAAATCCTCAACCGATGGTGAGCGTAACCTTATCGTTGTTGGTGAGAGCTCAACCAGGTGTTTGTCCCAAGCACTCTATGCAGAAATGAAGGAAGGCATTCTCTCGGAGAAGACAGAATACTCTTCTCGCCCGCTTCGTGATCATCTCAAAAGTGAGGAGCTCATTGAGCGCCTGAGAACAAACACTCATATCTAACTTCACCATACACAGATGGTACCCAGAAAGCCAATCAAGTCTTTCTTCCCGTTCTAGAGAATGCATCGAAAACCCAGAAGCTAAGAACCACGCTTGGCGTATTTGAACGATCCAAATTCTTCTTCAATTTGCCCAGCTTTATCATCGAATCCATTGAAGCTGTGCGTTTTCCTCCTGAACTCATGAAAGTTGCCTTCATTCTGCGCCAACTTGCAGGGTCGTTACGAAATAGCTCTGAGGGACTACAAGAAAGGGAAATATTTGTTAGAGAACCGTCCCGGGCAACTTCTGCCAATCGGGACCACGAAAGACCCAGTTGCGACAAAGAACGCAGAGCTTCAGCAGCAGCGAGTCCTCGACAAAGTTTGGAATAGCGTGGAGAAGGCCATGGGCGAGATGAGAAATGTGCTTGTGTCGCAGCTACAAGACACCACCCGGACCGTTGATGAGCAAGAAAAGACGCTTGAGTAAGCTTTTTCATGTTTAGACGTTTTCACTTTCTTCTGATATGCGTGCTCGTCGGATTTCAGGGTGCTTCTCGAATTGCAATCCAATGACGATCCCGTCTGGACATACTTTGACAGCCACCACAAACACATCCTGAATGCGATGTCGACAGCTTATCGGTCTTCCGTCCGCGCGATAGAAGGTTCGTCCGATTCTTGATCCTCGTCGTTCCCGAGGAAGCGGCGCTTGCGATTTTCCTCTTCCTCATCCTTTTTCCCATCCCGTCGGCTGACTCTGAAGATAGTAGCCATTCAGAAGGCTAGTATTGACACAACAGATCCTGATACGCTGGCGGACTCCCTCAAGGCACAAATTCAGGCCGCAATCGTTGACTTAGAGGCGAAGAAGGTCGACGGCGTGATCGGTTTGTGGTTATTTTATGCCACGAGGTTCTCTCCCCTTCTCATGCTCATGTTCATGGACTCTATGTCCTTTCTTCCCACCCAGCCAAATCGCCTGCTGAACCGGTTTGGCAAGCCACCCATGATATGGTCAAGAGCATCTCGGAGGCCATGTTGGCGTCGCTTCCCAGCTTTTGGCGCATCTCAAAGAATTTCATGGACGGGAAGTTCAAGAAGGTGTGTAACGCATATGTGCGGTGTTTTTCCTCCCGCGTCTTTATCGCTCATTCATTTCGTCAACCTTGTCTTTAAATAGCCCAACACAAGCTCGGGTACCCGTAGAAGTCCTACACAATGCCGAACCATGGCTTTGGATATTGTCAAACTTTACATCTCTCTCATCTCCGAGTTCTTTAAGTTGTCGGATATGGCTGTTATGAATGCACCTGGCGCCAACAACACACCACCTCCGTTGCTTCCCAAGGACTCTCATTCGATCTCTACGGCCTACTACCTGTCGAAGATCCTTGCCGACATCCAAGAGACTGTTAACGACATAAATGGGTTGGAAATTTCTCAAGACACCGGCCTCAAGAGTCTTCTGGAAAGCGCGAAATGGCGATTTGAGGACGTTCTCATCAATCATTGGCTAAGAGGCGAGTATCGGTGACGGAAATTAGTTATCCGATTCTCATTCACTTTCCAGACGCCACTATGTTTTACTGCGTGGAAGCATGGGTCTCAAATTCGAGCGAGCCGTTCACAACACATTACCTCGCACAAATAGAGATTTATCAGCAACACATGACTACCACTGCGTTCAAGTTGGCTGGTGGCGTGGATCCATCCTCATCCCTGACCAGGTCGTCAAAACAAAACCCTGTCCCCCAGGCATTCATTTCGAAAATCACCAAGGCTTTCCTGGACGCCATCTATGCTTTCCTGGACGGACTGGTCCTGCTCGCTTCCACAGAATCCCCTGTTGCCAACGGGAAAAGGCCTGAAATCGCGAATCTCATGCTCGAGGGTTCCAATGCATTGGATATTCTTGACCTCACAGACGGTGTATGTTATTTACTGTGAACGGCACACGGACCCTTTTCCTCATGTTTTTCTTGCTTTCACAGGATACCCGGCTCTTGCTCGTCGTGTCCAATATCAACGATTTGTCAAAGATTGTTATCCCCGGCATGTTGGTGCAATTGGAGACGGCGTTTGGCATATCAATGACAGAAGATCGCAAGGTAGGATTTTGCTGTTGGCAATTACTGTGGCCGAACCTGATCTTATTTTCCAGGTCCTCATGACTGTCGTTAATGAGCTCGATAAGACTCTTTTCGATGGCTATGTGAAGGCGAAAGGCGAGGTTGTGAACGCCATCATTCGAGACGGAATTCTGGACCCTCAGATGGACTGGTATGAGACTTCGCAGCCCACCGGTGCGTTTGTTTTGGTCGCACACATTCACCTGGGCGTGTCAGTGACATAATTTTTTTGCCATGTGCAGAGATTCGGCCTTACATGCATGAGACTTTGATGTCCCTTGTAGGGGTGCACTCCCAAGTTTGCACCACAGCCGAGTCACTTTTGGACCGAACTTTAAACGCACTTGTCGAAGAGCTTGCAAGCGAAGCACTTCGCTGTTTCCGGCAGGTGAAACGCTTCGGGATGGGAGGAATGCTGCGCGTGAGTTCCTACTTGTCTCGTGCATCGCGGCTGGCTTGATTGTGAGAGATCGATTGACATTTTTGTTTTGCAGGCCACTCTCGAAATCGAATTTTTGCACCAGACCCTAGGGCGATATGTCACCCCTACAGCGGCGAAGACACTGTCTGACCTGTACAACCGGATTTCTCAAGCTTACGCACGCCGTCCGGGTGATGAAAACCTGCAGGCCAACCTAGACGGGGTGAAGAAGATCCTTGGAGAAACGCGCAGGGCAACAGGAATTGAATTCCTTTGTTTCAAGCAGGCCCGACCATCAACATCTTCGAGTTCTCGCAGTGTAACATCCTCAAGTGGCCGGCCACGCGATAAAGAGGCTCCGTCACGCAACCCCAACTTGAGGACATAATTTATTCATCATGATCGTCCTCGCCTATGATGATGGACTTCGTATTTATGACTGATGACTTACTGGTATGTACCGTCCAGGAGCTTCATATCCTTCGTCACACCTGCAATGTACGTACTCTTCCTGTTCATGTATCTATGTAATATATCAAGTAAATTATGAGGACCTTGTACGCTTAAAACACCCAACGTGAACGACTGATGGCGCGGGCGTGTGGGGATGTCCGCCGGTGTGTCCGCTCGCGGTTCTGATATGGAACACGTACTGTATTCTTGGTATCAAATATTTTTAGTCGAGACATAATTATCAGGTCTAGTTGTGGAGTCTCATGTGCTAGGATGACCAAAGTTTGCAGATCCTGAACACGTTACCTGCAAAGGGCGTTGCGGGCATTCAGCGCTCTCACAAGAGGATTTGTGATAGCTAGATAGTTTACCAGGAAGAGTATCATAACCAGATTGTGGAGGTTTTAACCAGCCGCCATCAAGTCGACAAGGATGGTGACGATACCGAGAACTAATGAAATATGTCAAGCGAGTCAGCTCTTCCTCCCCTTGACACGACATCGGGAAAGCTATGTCGACGAAGACGTACGGATTTCGATACCGATCAAGAAGATGACAATCTGCTCAAGCCGCTCGGAATGCTTACTTGATACTGACTCTTTCAGCAATTGGAGCATATCTTGAAGGACCTAGTGCAAAATTTCCCCATCAGCCTCTACTTGGTGTAAAAGAGTGGTGGACCTGAAGAAAAAGGCCCTGCATGCACCTCTACACGCGTATTCAACAGGTTGATTCTTTGAGGAATTTCAAGATAACTCCGGGCAGCATCATACAGGGGCTGGAGATCGGGATAACTCTACGCGTGGCTCTCGCAGTCAGTAAGCCGGCGAGGAAGGAGATTGTTCTCTTGAGGAATATGGGACCTACCCAGAAGACTTCCTGCAGGTGACAAGAGAATAGGCCAGAAGACACATGTTCGAATTAGCGAAATCTCGTCTGAAAGGAGGATTTTACGTACAGGCGAGTCCAGCACCGATCCAACGGAGTTTATGTTTGTCCGGAGGAGGAACAGCTGCCCGATTTTCTGCATGATCTCTGCTCGAGAGAATTGAGGCGATACCTAAACGAGGCAGATTGCATGGGGTGGCAAACCTTTGTGGGGCATGCCGATCTTGCCTGTCTCACTGATGACCTCCGGTATGTCCTTCGTCTCCTCGATTTTTGAAGAAATGAGGTCTTCGAACTGCATCGAGGCGATAAGTGGTGTGTTTCCGAAAAACATGGGATTACTCTCACCAAGGATATTTTTACTGATTGCGAGAGAGCATGCGATAAGGAGAGTTTGGTCCTGCCACGTTTCAATTTAGAATTTAACCTGTAGACACTTGGTGACGGAGCATCCTACATATAGCTAGATCCTTTTCGGAGCGTGATAACATCGTTGTAAATCCTACGGTACGATTAGGACACCGCACATACCGAGAAACTAACGTCGACACTTACCGACTGTAGTTCGCGTAATAGTAGTTCAAGTCTTCCATTTCTACATCTTCGGGGGCTAATCATTTTCATGAGGATGAGGGCAGGCAGTACGCAAGCCGCGAGGACTGAGAGGCGAACCTAATTTCTCCATCTCGAAACGTTTGCTGTTCAAATTCAGTTAAATTTGATCGTAGGAGAGTTTCGAGGACGTACATGGACGACAGGAACCTCTTTTCTTGGGCTTCTGTCATGCCCCAAATCACCACAGTGCCATAGTTGAACATGAATATCTCGGCTTCTGTGGCGGTGGTATCAAACTTGCTTGCCTTGCGTTTCTTTTTCGTGTCTTCCGGGTGATCTTCTCCATCCTCTCTGAGTTCAGGGATACCCAGTAGGTCTCCAGTAGGTGCGGTTGTCTGAGGCTGCCGGGTTTCCGGGTGGGTGAGAGGTGGGTCATAAAGATATGGGGTATAGATCGCATCGTCAATTAGTTTAGGGTCTGTGTGGTATGCACTCCGCCTGGCGCTAAAAAACTTCATCAAGTCATTCATCCGGTAGGAACTGGGATAAACGTCAAGGTGCGAAACGGCATGGGAGCTGGTAATAATCTTACCTCGCCGTGGCATAGGCTGTCACTCGAGGCAGGGATTTCGCCTTCTTCTTCGTCAGCCGCAAAGCATCTCTGCGAGCTGTTCCCTCGGGTATGAGAGATATTTGGTTATAGACCTTTATTGACACGCCAAATGAGAATGAAAAACGCGCCGCATATCTAGAAGCACGTACTTCAATATCCTCCTCCTGAGACTCGTCGTTCTCCTCCACGTCACCTTCGTCACTATCCCCGGCCGTCCCAGAACTACTTGCATGATCCTTTGGCGGCTTGTGATGCAAGATAGGTGATTTGGTACCCAGGACTGGTAGACTTTCCGGCTGCTCTGGCAGGACCTTGAGCTTCCCAGCGACCTTTGTCGACCGGTTGGCACCACGCGGTTTGACTTCTGGCGTAGATGTCGAGTCTTGCCGTGCTTTCCGAGAATTAGACATCTTGGAAAAAGCCCCCTTAACAAGCAAAGAAGAGACGAGAAAGACTAGAAATGGAAAGTCGCTGCCTCCTATGACGCTATATCGACTGACAGTCCTCTAGGTAATATCAATTAGCCCGCACCTTTAGGTAGCTTGTCTTATTCGCCCGGAGAATTTTTGGCAGGAAAAAATCGTCCCATTGACATATTTAGACCCCATCAACGGGTCCTTTTGCTTTGCCGATAATCGGTGATCTAATTTTCCGAACAGAAAGAAAGATAGGAACAGAAAGTTCTGGGACCTCGGACGGCTCACTCGGCCTCTGCCCAATTGATGACAGAAGCAGCCTGTGGATTTGAGAAGACACTCGCGATGAAGGATAAGCCGCCACCGTTTGCGACAGACCTACTACGACGCCACCTATCCGACAACCCATTTGCCCCTCATACGACACCCGCCCCTTCGCAACCTTGCACGCAACGCGCTCCTTCACGCCTTGTCTCCAGGCATGACGTCCACGTTGAATCGTTGCAAAACCAGCTCGTGCTCGTGTCGCCAGTGATTAACCTCGCAGCAGACTGCTGGAGGTGCAGGTTTGCCCTTCAGACAGCTTCGTGGCCTGTCTCCCCCGCTATCTCGCCAAATACTTTGGAGGACGATGTCGGACTGGATGGATAGGTTATAGGTGATGGCGTACTTCAGTGGAGAAACTACGCTCTGTCAAGCCCCTAATCCAGAGCTTCTATCGATTGTCGAATCACTGTCGACATCGATCAGAGGGACCTACCATATCTATATTCCTTTCAACTGCGCCGACGCACATTGTTAAATAAAATACTTGGCACCAAAAATCGAGTGTACACTTGTTCTCAACGGACAGACGAGGAAGGGACGAGGGTAGCGGCAATGCCGCCCCGCCGGCCCTACCGATTTTTATCTAGACTCACGCGCCTACCGCCGCCGAATAGGGACGAGGAGACTTTGGGCGCCAAACCGACGACCCGCTCCTTGTCTATTTTCTTTAACAAGATCGCCGCGTAAGGAGGACTCCCTGCTCCCCCGTAACCGGCAACACCTATATGTGGCGTTTTTGATGGATGACAGAACTTTCGTGTTTTTTGAACTAAGAAGATTGCCCTTGAAGAGAGGGTTCAGACACACGCGCACATGTTTCGAAAATTGGAAGCCAGAATTAAGCTCAAGTATGAAATACCGCGAGAGTTCAACTATATCATGTTCGGAACTACTTTCCAGAATATTTATCATAAGAACTCGACTGACGGACGCCATTATCTGTGTGTTTAGGAAAGCGGCGACTCCACGACGGGAATGCTGGCTCCGGTTTCCCCTTGAAGAGAGTTAAAACAAATAAACGGCTGTTAGGTTGAACACCGTAAATTTGTGGGGTGACAGACATTTTTGTGTCCGTTTTCCGGGAAACTTCAACTGCTGCAGATAAACATTTCGGGGTGTGAAATTCCTTCAATCGTAGGCAAGTCTATCGATCTGCGACTACGAAATCGTTACAACCTCCCAAAAAAAAACGAAAAAGTTAATATTGATTGTCGCACGGATTAAGCTCATCTAGTTTATTGTTGAGTAAATTTGAGGACTGTCACGATCTTGAGAGTATTCAAGCCAAAATTAATGGCCTATAAAAAGGGCCAATCTCATTCACACGTCGTTTCATAGATAGCATTGTCAGATTCCACAGCGGGTGAGCGGTGGCATCCCACACGTATCTGAAATTCGTATGCGCCTGGCTAAATTGTGGGGCACTCACCAAAGTAGAAACATTTCTTAAAATAGACAAGACTACGTCGTTTGATTACCTCCTCACCAGTTTCACGGCGGCACTCAGCTGCCTCGAGCTTTGTAATGAAACTATCCTTTGTCCGACCCATTTCCACCCGCGAACAGATTCGGTTCAAAGATCGGTGAGACAATATGTCCATTCAAGGGTGGCGCAAGGCGGCTTGGAGTAGCAAATTCTGTTCGCATCCCAGCAGGACTTAGAGCGATGAAACAAGCTTTTCAGAGGTCAGTGGAGGTGTTGATAAATACGCCACACGACATTGACATACGGAAGTTCCCGTTTACAACTTTAACACAGCTTCTCGCTGGGCGCCATCAACGTTTCATGGACGTAAACACCCAAGAGCGGCCATCGATCAGGCGGTCTTGTCGGGGTTTGCTGGACCATCGTCTGCTTACTGTCAGCGTCCCGCATGTACTGAGTTACTCCGACCAAGGCCCTGAGCGAGGGGTAAGAGAGGCCGTTTGACCAATCACGTCATGAGGCCCTGGGGACTTGTGCTCACTGAGGAGCCAACACAGGCAACCAAAACATAGGCAATTCCGCGGATATGGATGTCGAGAACCTTAGATCCTTCTCGGGGAGAGGCAAACGCCAAAGGGGTCTAGTCGGCCCCATATCTTTAACGGCATGAGAGAGAACGGCTGGGCATCGAGTGCAGGTGTGTGACACAGTCCTAAAACAAAACCCTTGCCACATGTTGAGAAGCGTAGCTGAAGGGTGCTCCTGCAGCGGCACTACGTCCCCACCGTTGTGAATTGGCACGAGACGATTCTTCTGGATCAGTAATCCACGGTGATCCCAGGACAAACAGGAAAAGTATGTGAGCTTACCTCAAGAAGGGTGATCTGTCGATCACGTCCTAAAGCAACTGGGCCAGCCTGCTATGCTTCTTTCGTAACGAGTCCTGAGGGACAGGGTCCCAATCCCTAGGTGGATAGGTGACGCGCGCGGGAGGCCACAAGCTGTCAAGGTGGCAGGGAGGCCTCGGAGCGCGTGTAGCTTTGTCTCTAGAGCATCACCATTCGTCTGAAAGCAAGTGGCAGACTCCAGTTAACGTATAGTTCAATGGTCCAGACAGTCAAAGTTGAAACCCAGCAGTGGCTACCACGGATTTAGGCGCCTGGGCTAATCGATGAGTTCGGGCGAGCCAAGGAAAAGACGACCCGGTAGCTGTCACTGTTCATATCGATGTGAGCCTAACACGAATTCGCGCAAATCAGGGAGCATTCTTAATCGAAATTTAACTATACGCACGGTGTGAGTGCAGAGCATATGATCTGGCTCACCTCAGATAATTCTTCAGGCTTGAGCCAAATACGCACTGGACTCTCGTAAGGCCGGAGAATGGACGTGAGGGAGCCGAGGAGGTAATTCGAGACGTGCTTTACTGCGCATGAGCTCATTAGAACTATTTTCTCGATTCGCGAGAGAAAGATGATGACGGAGGTATGACAAAGACGAGACGGGAAATTTCCTGGGACCTGGGACAGGGGGTGCACAAGTCGCCTCGATCTCGCCGGAGCCAGGGGCGTTGAAAGGGACGATTTCGGTTAGCTGAAGCATGCATTTCGCTTTTGACGACAGTTGGGAGGCGTTTAAGTTCGACAAGGTTGGACGAAAGCGGACTTGCGTTATTATTAATGAAGATCGGCGGTAGCAGCGTGATAGAACTTTCCAATCATGTGACGCTTTCGCGTATACAAAGGTCGCGAGAATAAAAATCCAAGGATCAAGATTGAAGTTCTAGTTGACATTCAGGGTGCACAAGCTAATAACTTATTGCTGTCGTTGGTGTTCTAGATAGAAATACAGTCGTGGGTGGAGAGTGGAGAGTGAGACATGGAAAGCAACTACTATAACAAGGTCCATGTGGACTGGAGGGAAAGCTATGAGATAATCCATGAAAGCCGAGTGCGTGTCTAATTTTGGAGCACGAGAAAAACGAAAGAGAACATGGACTAAGAGAGATGTAGTTAGTGCGGCAGGATGGCAAATATTGACACAGTCGTAAGCTCTGGATTTGGCGGCGCAGCCGTTTCGCAGAGCTAAAGCGTAAGATTTTGTTCTGAGGTGATTTACGAGGCGAATCGGCGCAGTAGCAGCTCGTCTGCTGGATCACGCCTCGGCCCAGCCGTCTGAACGAGGACCTCCAGAGGCACCAGCTGATGCTGAGCATGCACCACAGAGCGAGGCGGAGACGCAGGAATCGAATAGCCTGATGGAGATGCCGAGGATGAGTGCTGAGAAGGTGATGGATATTGGTGGTGAGAACCCGATGGATGATAGAAATTTGAGGCTGACGATGTAGGCGAATGGCTGGGGCCCTCGGAGGTTGGGGGAAGTGCGTGGCTTCGGCTATCTCGTCGATTCCGCCCAATGCGAGCGCTTCGAAACCATCCCTCTGGCACAACGACGTCGCCTACACCACGAAGATTATCAATGGTATCAAGCTCGTCTAACCTGTGAGGGCTAAAGTAAGCAGCTACGGCGTAGTCAGTATCTCGATTTTCGAACGGAGGCGTATACTCACTGAGATGCCACTTCCTGATGATTCCCTTGGGCCTGTCCGCAGGTAGCGATACGTGTACACTGTACGTCTGTTTGATGAGACGTTCTGACTCGGGCACTGGGCGAACATCAACCGAGAATGGCCTGGTGTTAGGGCGTGCAGCGGGTCTCCTATGAAACGTAAATCGATTATTGAACCGAACACAACGAAGAACGAGCAATAAGAATGAATTTGAGATGGCAACCTCCCGGGGGTATGAAGCCCACATTAGGTGGAGCGGGTAGGCCGACAGACTGACCTCATCATTTGCGCCCACGGAGTTACGGGATTGACGAGATCGTCAGTGACGTCCGAGTCCTTCTGATGATAAAACAAGAATTCCTGCATAATCCGAGTGACAATCAGAATTTAATTCTCGAGAATGCACCAAAGCAGTGGCTTCGACGTACATCGCGAACCCCTGGCAATGTTGTTGATGGTGTTAACGCTGGGGGCCACAATCAAGAGCGCCGGTACGTACGACTGGGACCCCATCCCATCCCATCAGTCCTTGAAGCACAGACAGTATCAAAGAAATGTCACGATAATAATGAGCTAACCCGACGTACCATCGTTCCATTCCGAGGCCCGTGGGCTCGGTGTTTGCCCCGCGTTCTTCCCTGGGGACTGAATGAGTATCAACAGCGCCTGTCACCAGGCGTTCATGAACCCACCAGACATAGACATTTCCAGGGACGATGTTTCGTCGTTCTTCTGCATCTAACCGTCTCGTGATTAAAGGTAGGCGGTGTGTGGCGACACCATGGAACACTTGAAGGGCATCGCGCGTCGAGCGGATGCGGACGTTTTGGAGGGTAGGATGTTGCATGGCACGTAAGAGCGACTATTGAAGCAAGGTCCAAGATGCACAGCAGGAGGTGGCTGGGTGAGGAGGTTCCATCCTCCAATTTATCCACACCTTAAATAAAGGACCCGGCAGGTCCGACCGAAGAAACGAGACGTGAATCCCACAATATTTTGAGTTTGCATTGAGTTGGACACATGCATCGCATTGAGATCTAGGGATTCAAGACGTAAGAAGGATCCTACCAGTTCTCACGATGGAAACCTATCTTTGCAGTGCATGGTGTGTCGCTGGCAGAACGGAGCGGAGAAGTTATATTTGGGCGTACCTGAGAAACCGATCCCTATCGAGATAGTCGCCTGATTTTGCCTTTACCCTTCGCAGTCTATCTGAGATCAGTACCACGATCTCCATGAAAACGGATTCTAACTGAACTGTAAAATGCAAATGTGCCATTTCGGGCAGGTAGAGGGGCTTCAGTCATGGGTGTGGCCGAATCGATCAACTGGAATCCTCCCTCGAGATCAACAACAACAAAGCGCATCTCTCTGCAGGACGCAGCGAAGCACATTCCTCTACGACCGTCATCTTGTATCGGGGTGAGGTGGGTGGCCCACATCTAGGGAACGTTTTAAGATTGGTGAGGACATTCGATCATGATCCAAGTACATATGGGCCTCTCGTCGGGATATGATGGCCTCATCCGTGAAGAGTCGCGAAGCTGTTACCCATATTCTCGCTAGTGATCTTCCGACAGATACCCGGAGTTTAGAACATTGCTTACCGGAAACGTCAGGCAGCCAGTTCCGACAGCGTCCTCGACGTACATACTTGTACATACGTGTCAATTCAAACGCATGAATAGCTGTCCCTGAATGAATTTCGTCACTGTGGTATTGAGAAGGTCGGGGGAATACTTCCCTATACCACGACCGGCGCTCAAGTGTGCATCGGGTTTTCCTTGGACGTGTTCACTTTGCTTCCACCCAAGGGTTCAGACAAGGATGGGAAGCGCCTGCCAAACGAACACGGAGATGAACCAAATGACTGTTGTTCTCCTTGAGAGGTCTGATAAACATTGTTTCGAGAAAGGAAGCACTTCCTTTACTTCGCTCGCGTGTATTTTGTGTGACACGAATTTCCTGTTTTGAGACTAGAGTTATTTGAAGATCAATGAAATGAAATAGAGTTGATTATGATGCAACCACCTCGGAATATTTCCCTTGCAGCGGTGATGCTTTTGGTGGTGTCCTAGCGCCACGAGGGATGCATTTACGATCCGGACTTGGGATCTGACTGTGGCGAAACATGGCGGGAAAAGCGGGGAGTGTGGTAGAAGTGTATTAATGCCAGCGCGTTTGAGAGCAGTTATCGCCGCGCCGATTATGCATGGCCGATTTCGATTTTGAGGAGAACTGACAACAACCTCCGGCATCGGCGCTGGCGACGGGTGTATATTCGGTGCCCGGAAGAGCAGCTGAAACACAGCAACGGAGTTCCTCAAGACCCCGACGCACGCAACCTAATAGCATGCCAATCAAGTTCCTCTCAGCACATGTGAATGACAGGCTCGTGAGTGAGAAAAGGATGGCTTATGTAATCAAGAAAACATACTACACATGCTTCGCTAGCCTCTTCAAGGCGAGCGGCCACGAGGTAAAACATGAGTGATACACGCGCTAGTTTCTTCACTAGGTAGCCTTCGAACGACGAACGGAAAATTGTCATTGGGTCCAAGGAGCCAAATTTTTGAAAACTTGAATTCTCACAGAAGTTCCCTGTGAAATGAAGGTGAAATGTATTGGTTGCTCGAACGCCTTCGTATTGGAAAATACGGAGATTCTGGAAACTTGAAAAGCGCTAGAATGCCAGGTAGCTTGAATCGATTAGATAGCTTCCAAGCTTCAATGTTGAGATCCCACTGCTCGGTGCACTGGAAAAACAAAATAAAACACAAGGGTTATTCAGGGTTATTCTCAGACGGGTTTTGAAGAAACGAACCTGTTCCCGGTAATACAGAAGCCGATAAAAGGCAGAGCATCTCCGCATAATGCCTGCGGACACCGAACAAGTAGCGAATGCGGACAAAAGCTTGAGTACCAGCTTCACAGGGTCCGAGAAGCCCTGCGTGGACCCTAGGCGTACATGCGAGAAAAATGGAGACGAAGGCGAAAAGTAGGATGAGGGTTCCAGGGTGCATCTATATTACCTTTGTATCACCGACAGCGAGCAACCGAAAATTGCGAACAGAAAATCGCAATGCCAGGGTAACGCCTAAGAACATCTCTATCGTAGTGGGTAAAACCTGCTGTATCAGAATGGGAAATAAGGAAAGGTTTTGTTCGAAGGTGCGGTGTATGGGAGACTACATACCTTTCGCCCTATCATGCCACAACCGCACGCCTTGGCTCACTACCAGCGCTACTGGCATTTAGCATCTGCTTTACGCAACGTCAGCGTCGGGTAATATACTCCGCACAAGTCACAGTGTCGAAAAAGCTTGTATCTAAGGGGCCTTGGCTAACACAAACGATCAATGGAAGAAATGCGCCAGCTGGACAAGCTCACCAGCACCCTGTGTCGTACAGGGACCCAAACGAGCTGTCGGCGCGTCTCAGGCCGCAAGAAATCCTTTGAGCCTGTCCATTTATCTTCCCAGCATTTCTGCCACTATCAGGTATGATTTACCTAGGCCCGCACGTAAAGCTCTGTTCCCCGTCATCGTCTTCCCTTGCGTGTCTATTTCTCAGGAGAGGGACGCGCCTATCGTTTCCGCGCGAACCATAAATCGAAAGCTGTGAAATTTGTTTCCAGGGAAGCGCGCGTACAGGCGACATGCCGTCAGGAGAAAGACAGTGAATGTATGCGCAATTGCAAGTTGAAAAATGTGGTGTTCCGTGCATTTTCAAGATGCTTTCGAATTCAAGGTGTGATCATCAGTCAAAAATTAGGTTTGTGTGGAGAAATTGAGGATAAAGCCCCAGCCGCCACAGAGGAGATGGGAGATGGTAGTGGAGATGCCTAGCGATTTCAACAATCGCTTCACCTGCCAAAAACGGTCCGGCACACTCCGGGCCGAATTATCCTACCAGCCAAGACCCTCAAATTTCAAATCCAGTCCACACGCTCTTCCTCCGGAAAAAAGGGTCAATCCAGGGCCTAGAGTACGGACGTCTATATGTAAAAAAGAACACTAACCAAAGGAGATTCTTGGGAAACTTAATCAATATGTTAACCCCTTGCATGGCCTTTCTAGTCAACCTGATGGAACGGGTCGACCTTCTTCAAAATTAATTACGGTAAGAACACCAGGCAGCCATATGGGTGGCACCTGAAGAAACCTGGAAAGCTACGGGAATAAATGGGACCTTCTGTATAGATGGGGGTGGATGTGGATAGCTCTATAATAGCGTGTTAGGTAAACGATACCTCACATGTTCAAGTTTCCTCTTGATGTAACCAGACTTGCATAGAAGCATCGAAGGTGAAAACGGGCTCCGGGTCCCTTCTGACACGGCCATGGTCTGGGAGGGTCCCGAAGGGCGAAAGAGGGTGGGTGTCCGCCCGCTATCTCGCCTCCTTCTCCCACAATTCCTTCGTCAGGTTCCATACTTTGACAACGCCGCTTCCCATGCTGCAGGTCACGGAACGTCCGAAGTGAGGAGATAATTCGGGCAGAACGAAGTGCGTGAACTTACTTCGCCTCCAGAACTTGGTCGATGGGCGTCCAAACGGCTCTCTTCGGGCCGCCTTTATCAGTTTTGACATTGACAGCACCCTTGCCGGCGCTCTTCTCCCTCTTAGGTTTCTTTTTTGGCCGCTCTTCGTCCAGCGAAGAGCTCTCCAGAGGCGGAGGTGGTTCAGCACCGCCTTCCAAGATGACCCACTGCACCTTGTACGTCTTTTTGATATGAGAAAAGACATGTGGCACCTCCCCCACTGGAGTTATCTTAGCAATAGTTAGTACTTGCTCGTGTTTTTCATCTTGGTTGTTTGTTTTCCTAGTCTGTTGTGGTTTGGTTAGAGAAGAACCACCATGAACAAGTTGCGAAAGGATGGAGGCAGGCAATTTCTCTTGAGAAGCCCGGGTCATGCTTTTAGAGACATTCACAGAAGCTGGAAACTCGTATAGGCCGGCCAATAAACCTGAACGAGGATTAGGGCGTTGAACGTCAACGGTTAAACTGCTCCTACCTCCTTCGGGTCGCCTGACCAGTAGGAACCGCCGATCCGATGAAATAGCCCTCGAACGCCATTCAATGACGTTGACGACATCTGTCTCCTCACGGGCTTTCTTGCGGTCGGCTTTCATGGGATAGGAGGTGACGCCTTCGGAGCTCGTGAGGGGTTCGCATAATCGACAAACATCTTCGATATCGACGACACTAGCCTAATAGCGAGGCATGTCAGTATCCGAAGAGAACCAAGGAAGGGAGAAGGTGCTTACGGTCTGCTCGTCTTCTGGTGCAGATTTTTGGTAGGCAGAGCACCACGTCCGTATAGGGCATGACCCACACTCCGGTTCGCGAACTTTGCAAACGGTGCTACCCAATTCTATCATTGCCTGATTTATGTCCCCTGGGTATTGCGGACTGTCAGAGTCAGGGGGTGGGTCTTCGCTTCTGCAAAAAGACTGCGCTGGATTGGCAGGGGCATGGAAGTGTCTCATCTTAGCACAACATTCTCTCGACGGGGACGGGGACCTCGGTTTTACTTACAATCTATTTCTACCATCGTCTTTGCCCCAGCCCAGAGAACGTCAAGTGTCTGCTTCGATTTTGGGGGCGCATGGAGCGCAAGCACTCGACTCAACAGACGGTGAACATTCCCATCCAGCTACTTCGGTAAGGTTCTCACTCAGGAAACGACCAACTTGCTGGAAGCATGCACAAGACGGGGTACGCACCACGGGGACTTGTTCGCCGTAAGCGATTGAGCAGATAGCTCCGGCACTATACCGACCAATACCAGGGATATTGGCCTCCATATCTTTGGCGTTGTCCGGCAATTTACCGCCGTAATCCTTCACCGCTTTTTGGGCGCCCGCAAGCAGGCGGCTTGCTCTGCTGTAATACCCGAGGCCCTTCCATGATGCATTGACCTCGTCTACAGTAGCAGCAGCCTGGGACGACGTGAGTATATCGAAGACAGGCAGAAAGTCGCACCCACGAGATCACGGACAGTCGGAAATCTACGAAATGATCGTCAGTTCGAACCCCATTACGCCCTGAGGTTGAATACAAAACGGGTAAACCCACTTCTCCATCCATCGATTGTAATATGGGATAACTGTGGCAACCTGCGTCTGCTGGAGCATTATCTCGGAGATCCACACCTAGAGTTGGTTAGCACTGTTTAGCGCGTCGCCGAACCCTCGAACCCACCTCGTATGCCCGCTGAGCACGCTCCTCAACGCCCAGATTGGGGTCATATGGTCGTCGCCACGGCATCCCACGCGTCTCATGCACGGTCTTGTACCACCTAAGAAGCGCAGCACGCATTGCTGCAGGATCTTGGATAGTGTGGGTGGATCTGCATCGCATCAAACTCGGGGCACTCGCCTCTGCTGGAGTCGAAGAGGAAGACGCGCCGTTTCGCGCAGATTTCACCTTCTTGCGTGGTGAGCGGGCCTTCCGAGAAGAGAAAAATTTGGATTTCGACGCGAACGACGCGTCTTCGTAGTCGGAATCCTCTGCGAAATCCGATTCTTCGTCGTTGCCTCCGCTCCAATCATCGTCTGATATTCGCCGGCGTTTCACCATCGTGAAGGGTTCTATGAATCGTGGTAAATGAGATTTGGCGTTAATAATCCGACTTTTCCCTTGTAATGAGTGTGTTGGAAGTCGTGTCTTGGGAATACGTAGCAGGTTTGTGGCAGAAGTCAACTGCAAGGTTGCCGACGGCGAAGAAGTTGGAGAGTGCAGCCAAACACGGCCAAATTTAATTATTGAACCGCCGGTGGCTGTGTTCCAACCTTGTCCCCAACCACATACTACCGGCGCTATATTCAAGTCTTGTTCTTACATCCTCTGCGGTCCATGCATATTACGTTGGATCATTTTTAGAGACGAGTGACTACATGCAGCTGACCTTGTTTCTTTTAGTGCGGCCTGCGGAAGCTGCACACGATTGCAGCGTGTTCGGATTGAGTCAAAACTGGGCATAAAGTCAGGCTAAAACGACATTCCTTGTATTTCTCCTGTTATAAGCCCAAACCTCGGGGTACTATGTCTTCCGAGGCTACGTCCATCCCTCGATCCACCGCCGCCCCGGGGTGTCCAGGCGCCATGGAGTCTTTTTCTCAGCCTCTGATCCATCGGCTATCTCCGGAGCTCCTCGACAAGATCCTGGGCAATTTGGACGGTTCGAGGGAGGATCTCGCCGCCTGCAGCACGGTATGCAAGGCATGGTTGCCCGTGTGTCGATACTACCTCTTCGCTGAGGTGAATTGTCGCCCTGACCTCGCTCGCCACATCAAGCAATCCACAGTGGGGACGTATGCGACTGCTGACACGATTTCGCCGTCCATACGGAGGGTAAATTTAAAAGGACCAATTGCGGAGGAAGATAGCTCCTTGGCTGCCTGGATATTTTGTCTTCCAAGACTCACAGAGCTCCGTGTCGCTCGACTCAACTGGTCGATCCCCGCACTTCAATTGACGCCCGGACTTCCGTCTTTATACCGACTCCTGAAGTTAACCCTTCAATACGTTCATCTTCCTTCATTCTTGCTTCTCGCCAAAATCCTCGATTTATTCCCGGCTCTCGAAGAACTCTCACTGGACAACGTGTCGTGGGATGCCGTAGGCAGCATTTCGGGTGAGGACGTACGCGAAGTAGACGCCACACCGAAGCTTTCCTCTCTCAGGAAGTTGCGCGTTGCATTCTGCCACAACAGGGTCCTTTTGAACTGGCTTCACTATGGACTCATCTCGGATGCTGTCCAAATACCAGATTCGCGAGCGCACCGTTCATTTCCCCACTTAGGCGCCGTATCCCTCCCCGACATTTTGCCAGAAGAGGAGGATATTTTTGGGGCATTTCTAGCCACCCTCGGGGAGTCGTTGGAGTATCTAGCCTTTGGAATCCTGGTCCACGAATTTGATGGGCGCCACACTGATGGTGGGAGAGAATTTTCCGATGTTTTCCTGGAGATGCGTACTGATAAGATTTGTTTCTTTCTAGATTTCTCCAGGCTCGTGAGCCTTTCTCAGAACACCGGTCTCAAGGCGCTCGGAATTCACCAGATCACACTCTTTCAATTTCCTTTTCCTGTCCAGCACTCCGCCTTCGACAGCACCCCAAATCCCACCCACCTCTCTTCTGACCCAGTCACGTTCAATACACCATATGCCTGGATTGCACCCTTGCTATCTACCCTGCGTTCCTCCTCCATCGAGAACCTCACGCTGCATATGTGGCTGAGCGCCGAGTCCCAGCTCGATCTCTTATCCTGGTCCGATCTCGGTGAGGTGCTCGCCCAGAGTACCCTGTGTCGCGTGCAATTCCGAGTATCCGGCATAAGGAGAAATACGGAGAGCGCAGAAGAGTGGATCAGGCGGCGGCTGCGAGATTTAGGCTCAACTGGTCCCATTCTAGAGTTTGAGTTCTCTGGATAGGCGTGATGGACCCCGCATACACCCGCTCGATTTTTCGCCGCCTTTGGGCGGTCGCACCATCCATCTTCCTCCCAATAGACCGTCTTTCCGACAACACAATGTATCGATAGTCGCCATAACTCTGTAGCCTTACGCTTTGCTCTTTCATCTCTTATTGTATTACTATCACCCTTGGTCCCGCTCCGGTCGAATGACGCCTGTATCATTAGCCTTTGTAGTTTCCATATCGCATAGTCCTTACTGCGAATTGTATCATTATACACACTCTATCGGAGTGTCCCTCGTCTTCTCTCGTTCACTTTCCCTTAGCGACATGTGCAACCGCTGCTGTGCAAGTACCCTCGTCGAAGCTTTCACAGCCTCCCTTTCCCCTAAAACAACCAGCGTGCCCATACCCTTCGCCCTCCTCCACAATGCACCTAGCGCCGCACAACCTAACCAGCCAGCACCTGGCAACGCTAGCGTGGCCATCGGCTCCCGATAGACGAGAACGGCGATCGGCGGGTACAATGTCGCGATCGACAAGGGCTTTCACCGACGACGAGTCTCCTTAGCGCCTTAGCAGACCGTCTTCAACGAGGGTCTAGAATTTGAGTAAGAAAACAAAAGGATGGAGGAACCGCTGCCCTGGGTGCACGATTATACACGTTCGTTGGTAATCGGAGATGGTCGACATGGAGCATGAAAACACCGGGGCCCGATAATGCTGCTCCTAGCAGTACGCATCGGGGATTGCGCAGAGGAATCCGGATCGTCAAGTGGGCTCTTTAAAATTCCTGGAGATACGGAGCAGAATCCAGGATTAACGTGTCGGGCTCTATGCTCAAGCGTGAACTCCTCGCGTCAGCCCGTGTCACGCTCGGGGACTTGTTCACCTCCACGCTCGCTCTTTGTTGGGTTGTCGGCGCGCTTAGGGTTATCAAAGATCGCATCTTCGGAAAAACCGGAAACTCTATCACAGTGAAAGTCCAAGGAGTTAGTTATTGATAGAATGCCTACGATAAAAGGTAAATAAAAGGCTAATGCTATCGGGGTCTGACGGTGTGTGGGAGGAGATGCATCAAACGTCGCAGGGCGGGCACTTGCCGGGCGTCGGGTCGCGAGAACACCCTGGTCATCGAGGGTTACTCAATCGACGACCGAGTCCTTACGACTCAGAGTGCCTTCTCAAGTAGGTATTGGGCCACGTCGCTCCTCGACAATTCATGTGCAATTTCCTCGGTTATCTATTACATATCGTCGAGCTAACGACAAATCGGCGAGCAAGGTTGCACATGCGCCAATCACCTTTGCTTCTCTTTCTAGAGCGCGCGTACCCCACCGAGAAATCCTCGGAAGGATGGTATATACGGAACGGCGATTTTCGTTAGGGGCTCGACGGGAAACCCTTGAACGTTGAGAAACCCTTTACCCGCCGCCCTATGCCTCCTTAAGCCTTCCTAATAGGCTGGAATAGGGTGTAGTCGTTCGTCTTGTCGTGGACAGGGGCTTCCACAAGGGGGCAAAAATAGAAATTTTGATGTTTCCCTCGTACACGTGGCACGGGTACGCGTGGGTGCACTTGTGGGTGTACCGGCGGCCCCGCTGACGTCATACAGAGGCTAGACAAACGGGGGGACTGGCGAAGGCATGGTGCTGGAAGCAGACGGAGTTGTCGAGCGGCCTGAGCACGACCACGCGAGCCCGTCGGATTCAGAACAAAGGCAGAGAAGCCCTGCTCCTGATCATGTATTTCTTTTGTTTTCTCGGGTTCGTGTCGCGTGGCATTTTGCTCCGAACAGCCTGGAGAACCCTATGCGGAAGGCGCAGAAAATCTGATGATAGGCGCCGAGACCTCGCAGAAAATCATCTCGGTCACACCGGGCAGAATAACGGTGCGACATACGCACAGTGGTGCATATTTCTGTTGGTGGCGTTCGGGAATCGGAATACGAATATTGATAACCTTTCCTATCCTGTGAATCAGCGGTAATCTTGCGTATATCTCTGAACACCGGGTTTACATGTGCAAGTATCCAAGTGAAAATCGCGTGGCGCAAACGCGCCACTGAGAAAAACCACTGAAATAACTGGCGAAATCCGAGGACGTTTGTGGATAGACTGACTGAAGAATTGAAGTGACTCCCTGCTTTCGGGGTGTGTCACTGCGTGGTTCGGAACGCAGGAAGATGACGACGTAAATAGGCTTCGAACAAAAAACCCTCTGCCTGGGGGCTTGAGAACCTCCGGAGTCTATGAAGACAAGCACCCAGTTGGGAAAATTAGCTCACTTCTCAACCACGACTTCCCTCCGTGGAGATCACACTAGTCAGCGTATGGAAGTATGCTTGCTGTGAGCTTCAGCTTGGCCACTGAAAACAAACGGCATCACAGAAAGAGCCCAACAAAAATAAATTAGAAATTCGCTCGAAAAGGATCGAGCGATTCGCATCCCGACCGTCGAGTGCTGTTTCCTTCCAGTGGAGCGGACGAAGTAGACAGTTTTTGTGAGACAGATTTGGTGACGGTCGCCTCAAGGTCGACGCTGGGTCGAATCCGATATTCCATCGTCCATAACCCAACCCATACCTTCGAACCTCTCCCTGCTAACATGAATGGTGTTCTTGGGCGCTTGGAACATCTAACCCATTCCCGACTTCAACCATGGCTTCCTTCCCGTCTAGATATGGCGTCAGACAACAACGCATTGGATATTCCACTTCTCTTCAATTTGCCCGCCCTAAACTGGCGGACTCATGCCACAGGGCGCACCAAGCAGACCGCAGCGGTCAACGCTCAACGCGCAGCACTTACTCTCTATCTCCATCCCGAGGACACCCAGTGACTGTGGCGGAGCGACGTGTATGTCACGGCAGAGGAAGAGAGGCAAGGGCGAAGTAAAAATGCCAACATACTCGGTCCGCGGCTGTCAGTGATGAATGGACCCACTTGCCATTGGGACCCACAGTCTTGGCCACTGGGTCATGACAGCCTGCGAAGGCCACAAGGAGCGACAGACTGACGTGGTCCGGCTTGCAGGGCACTGAAGTCGTGTCCGTGGACGACCACGTCGCGACATACTTGGAACATTGAATATTAAATTATGGGATGGTTGAGCCATCGATACCTGAAACCCATCACGTCAGTCACCAAGAACCAGGATAGAAGCGGGTGTCGGTCCGCAAATAGAATAGAATTTTGTCGCCGGATGAATACAACACTCAAGTACAGGGCTGCCGTTTTCCAAGTGCATGCAAACCAACCCTCCCTGTCCCTGTTGCCTATCGCCGCCCAAAGTCGAGGTTGAGAGAGCGAACGGGTTGTCGTCGTCATCCATGTATGAGATGATTGAATAGTAGCATGTAGATCGTGATAATAACCCACGACTAGAACGTCTTCTTCTTCTCGTCGACAGAGAGACCACCTGGCAGGAGCCATCAGAAAGGGGAGAAACAAAGGGCTATAGGTGAAGGGGTACGTACCCGGTCCCATGTTCACCAAAAGGATAAGTCCTCCAACGATGGACAAGGTTTGGAAGAAGTCGTACCTGTAACGACGTCAGTACGCGACAGTCTAAAAATAAGATAGGATCGTCACTTACTTCAAGAAATCGCGTTGGGGATGGGCAGAGTGCACGCTCCACCAATTGTTGGCGAAGACGTTGAAGACACTGAGAACGAGCACGAGGAAGGCTGCGGACCACTTGGCCTTGAAGCCGACAGCAACCATGACGCAGGCGGCGAGGCCAACAACAGACACAAAGACACGCATAATGCTCCATTGACCTTGGAGGATGAAGCCCAGGAAAAGGAAGATGAGGAGGACGCGACCGGCGAGCAAGAAACTAAGAAGACCGGTTAGCACACGCAGAATTAGTGTAATCGAACGACGCACTATTTCTTGCGGTCAGTTTCGCTGATACTGGGAAGGCCGGCAAAGAGGGTCTTTCTTGACACCATTGAGTCACTGAAGACCATGAAGAGACCGCCAATGACGCTGAGGTTGCGCAGGAAGAAGTTGAGGTCGAAGATGAGGCCATAACCAAAGCCCTGGATGATAACGACGCCGAGGAGTCCACCGACAGCGTATTCTGTGTGCTTCTTTGTGATGACGGCGCCGGAACCAACAAGCATGGTCTGCGGAATTATCAGAGCCATTCCTTCCACAATTTGGGCGCACACGACATACAATAACATTGATCATGAGGAAAAGATGGGAGATGCCCCACGGGAAATGGCGGTGTCTGCTCTGCTTCAGTCGCGCTGGCACACGTCCCTCAAAAAGACAATACGCACGCTTGCAAATACCAGATCTGGTCGCCCCACTGCGTCAGGATCCTCAGCGCATCCTCCAGGAAGGTCACCACGATCAAGAAACGACCAATTGCCGGCAAGTGGGGTTTCAGGGGCTGGGAATAGATTTCGACATTGTCCTCGATGGTCTTGCTGTACGCCTTGAGCTTCTCGAGCGGGTCGTCGGGGTCGGCGGACCTGTAGCCAGACGAAGGCCGCGAGTTGGAAAGACCGTGTGGGTCGGCGCTGTAGTTGGCTTGAGGGCGAGCAATGCTGATTCTCGACGACATGGTGGTGGAGGAGGACAAGTCGAGTGTTGAGAAACCTCTAACGTGTCAGGAAGTCACGACGTGGCGTAGATTACATAATCAATGTCGAGAACGAGCCTCCGCGTTTCATCTCTCCAACACATAGCCTTGCCTGGAAATCCACATATGCTGCCTCTTAATGCTCTTTAGAAGAGGGCAGCATCTTCAAAGCAGGTCTCCCCGATTTTCCTGATTTTTTGATCTTTTCTGAATGTTCATGGGATCAGAGGGGCTCCGTGTCTTCCGTTGTCAGGGTTGGGCTTCGGCTTTCCTGATAACGCGTTGTTCCGGCTCGTGCTCATGCAGCCAACTGCGTGCAAATGTCTGAACTTCTGCTGTCCAGAACAAACTTAGCATGAATAGAGAAAGCTCAAAGAAACTCTTGCTACTTACTGGGCACGCCCTACCCTGCAACTTGAATGTCTTTCTTCTCGGATTTCTATCTTTTGCTTCTCAGCTCAGGAGACGAGATATTTTTGCATCTGGGGTGCTGGAAGCTAGGATTCGATTTCTACGCCACCCGGCTTCCTCATCGGAAACATTCAAAGAACAAGATAAGAAACCGACGACTTCGAGTCCGCGTTTTTGGAAAAATTCAATCCAATTGTTATCAGAATATCGATGAGACTAGATGTTCGTGTTATTCAATTGGACGTACTATTTGCTCTTAGACGAATCTAGTGGCTGAGATCCCCTCACCAGCTAAGAGTTGAGGAAAGACGTAGCCAGAAATGCATGGTCCGTGCGCGTGAAGGTCAGTGTTGAGGTTGATATCAATGCCTTTATTACTTATAGCGACGATCTAGTGCGCCTCAGTTCGTTATTTCTAAGTGGCAAAGCTCGAGGCATTGCCTTGGTAGGAAGGATTCTACTTTTGTGGCAAGACTAACTATATCTTGAAGTGCGCCTCAAAATTCGTCCCTAACTCCGCATCAAGTCGGCAATTACTTATATCTTCATCCATCGCTGCACCGTCTCCCCCTTACATCTAGCGGTATTTCTTCTTTTTCGGTCGGTTTCAACTTTGAAAACAGAGGCACAAGAGATTGGACACTCGTTCGGTGTGAATCTCGGCGTGGTGGCACTGCATGTTGAGGGTTTAACATTAAGCGCCCCCTAGGCCAGGATCCATTCCGTCAAGCAATTCTTTACAGCGTCTTCGGGGCCCAAAGTTATTGAGAGTGAAGAGCCCATGCCCGGTACAATATTCAATACCCACGCTGGGATGCAGACAATCTGAATGATAAATGATCTGTAGCAAGCCAAACAAAGCGACGCCCTCATATCCTTCTAAACACATTCTTGCTCCCACTCCGCATAACATTCCTTCTCTGCGTGCGTCCATGCCGCTCCGCATCGCCCATCTTCCTGCCTTCATCCTCGTCGAACCCTCTCTCCATACCTGCACCAAAGGTCTCCACGCCCTTCCTCCTGGCGTTCTTGCCCTTCTCCTTCCCACTTCTCTGCTCCGTATCGTCCGACTTCGCGCCAGAGGAAGATGGCACCCAGCTGACTTCCATCGCGCCACCGTCGTCCTCCTTCCCGCGTGCTTTGCTTATGGATTTCTTGATGAAACTAGATGGGCCGCGGGCGCGTTGACCGAAAGTTGCGTTTGGATCTGCACCGCGACCGGAGCTGGCCCCTGCTTGGGCGCGCAGGGGGACCATGTTGAGCCTTTTGTTGGGTGTGTAGTTGGGCTGAGGTTTTGACTTAGGCCCGCCTGAGGCGACCCATTTGTCTTTTTCGTGGCGTTCGGAGACTAAAGGTGAAAAAGATATTAGACAGGATTAACAGAGCACATGGGAAAAATGCAACGTACTTCCTCCATCGCTGCTGTCACTGCTCGCATCACTCTCATCCTCATCGTCACTTTCATCCAGAGGATCGGACGAAGATTTGTCGCTCTCCTCTTCTTCGTCCTCGACCGCCGTCTTCGGCCGGGCACCTTGTCGCAGAGCCAAAGAAGACGGGTTGAGCAGCGCATACTCCCTCGAATCCTCGTCGATCGCATATGACGGGTCCGCAAACACCTTCGCGAAACGCGGGTCCTCCAATAGACTCGCCTTCCCTTTCCTCTCCTTCTTTTCCTCTCCTTCCTCATCCACGTCCATCGCATCGTCATCGCCATCCTCACTCTTCCTACCCTTCCTCCTCTCCTCCTTCTTCCTTGCCCGCTCCTCATCCCTCAATATCTTCTCCGCAAGCGACTTGTTCACCTTCACGCCTGCCGTGGCGTCCTTCTTCGACCGGATGCGTGTCTCGGCCATCTTCTCCATCTTGTCACGCACGAGCTTCTCGCGGTGCTCGTCATATGCAAAGGGGTTCGCGATGAGGCGCGCAGTATCATACAGCTTGAGTGAGAGGAAGTAGCCGTGCATGTAGGGTTTGAGCGCAGGGGTGCCGACGAGGTGGTCAAGGCCGAGTCTGAGTGAAAAGCTCGAGATGTGCCTAGATAAAAGAAAATGGAAACATACGTTTTAAGCTCGCTCCTCTCGATGAACTTGTAGTCCTCGTAGACTGAGCGTGTTGTTTGGTCCTCCATCTCTTCCGTGATGTTCTCGAGGAAGCTTGCCCAGCGTGGCGCAGGACCGAGTTGTGGGATGTAGTAGGTGCCCATCTGAATGCCCTCGTTCGCGGTCATGATGATACCGCTGCCAGGCAGGTGGTGCACGTCGTTGAGGTCGTTGACCGGTGTTATTGAAACGAAGTTGGATGCAGGCTGCGTCATCTCAAAGTTAGTAACAGATTTTTGTTAGATTTAGAGGAACGTACGCTATTTCGATCCCAAATTTTGATAACCTTCTTGTCAGCACTGAGGACCATCCCATCACCCGCCATCCGACTACCTCCCTCAATCCAGCTCACATTCTTGACCGGCAGTCCATATCCCTGATCTTTCAGCGCAAACGGCTTCGCAGCACGAATATCATACAGCAGTGTATGCCCCGTCGACGTCCCAATCGCATAAGAAAGCCCGTCCACTCTCGAGGCGATCGCCGTTACACTGATTCCCTCATCCTGCTTCCCTACTGGTACGAGCCTCCCACTCGGTAGCCTCAGCGTTCCAACCATTGCCCTCGACCGCGGGTCCCAGAACTGCGCCGTCCCGTTTCCGTCGATTCCAAACGCGAGCAGCTGGTGCACGGGGTTGATGTCGACGACGTTCACTCCTAGAATCTCCCCGTCGTCTTTTTCGTCGAGGACGAGCGGGGTCATGAACCTCCCTTGCTCGAGGTTCAAGCGGTAGACTTCGTTGCCTGAGGCCCCGACGTACGCATCGCAGGAAGGGAAGTGATATGCAAGCGTACGTCCGAAGCGCGGTATGCGGGTACGGTAGTGGAACCCGCCCTGTGTGTGCAGCTCGATGGTGCGATCATTTTGGAGATAGATGGACTTGGTCCAGTCGTCAGACAGGATCTAGGTCGTAGAATAGTCAGACCAGGGGTTGAAAGTGCGATACAACGAGCTGCAGGCACAACTCACGTACAACAAAATCAACGTTCTCCGCATCCGAATGTCTCTCGAACTTCTGCGAGAGTTGGTCTAGGTCCCAAACCCTAATCTGCGGTTTGTACGTGCCAGTGGCCATAACATGGTGTCCATCTCTTGTCGTCTTGACCCGATTGCTAGCCTCAGGAAACTCAAAGCCCTGTATCAGCTCGAGTGTGCCCTCGATGTGCTCCCTTAAGGCCCTCTTGCCCTTCTTGCCTGCTCGTTTTCGCGTAAGCCAGTCTGGTAAGGAGGAAGACGAGCCGGCAGTGGCGCCGTTGATGGTGTAGACGCGAACGTTGTTAGGATCGGTGTTCATTGTACTTTTGGCTTCTTCAGGATCGAGAATACATAGTTTTGTGATGGAAAAGAGAGCTGTGAAGGCTTCAGGAAATTGCATCAGAAATTTCATCCAGGTCATGTGATGCGGTACACTCCGACGGCCCGAGCGGGAAATCGGGCCGGAAATAAATAGGGGAAAAGGACCTCGCGACTTCAACGTGAACTCCCATCTGCTGTGCTTGTTACCCTCAACTTTAACCCGGTCTAGTGGTATCTAAAAGATATTCTTTAGTATACAGCGCTATTCTGACAAGGACCTCTCACAAATTCGTCCAGGACTGATTCCTTCCTCATCCCCTCTCCCATCGGAGTCTCTATCGCCGCACTCTCCTGCTTCTTCTGCTAGCTTCAACATGGAAGGAACCATGGACGCCGTGTGCTATCATGCCGTACGCTTTCCTTCCTTGACCCACTTTCCAAACCCGAAATTCATTACGAACCATCTCCATACGAAAACATCTAAATCGCAGCCCCGAGAGCTCGATATCGTCACCGTACCAATACCTCAAATAAACAATGATCAAGTCCTGATCCAAGGTACATGATGACTCTATCCTTTCGCAAACCCACAGCCGTCCATTTGATTGACCGAGCGATCCGCTAGTAACATGTTGTGGGATATGTGGAACGGATCAACATCTCGCAGAAGTCAGTGTTTCTCATTGATCAGTCCTACATATGGCCAGCCTAGCATTGTTGGAACTCTGAATCTGATCTCGTATACAGGGAGAATTTATTGGGAGGTTCCCGGTGAGTGCCTCCCATCCACTGTGACCGCGGGAGAAGAACGCTGAATCGAAACTTGATAAACTGTAATATTCCCAGCTCATCCCAGGACACGAAATTGTCGGGTTAATCTCGCAAGTGGGGGGCGCTGTTACAGGGTTCTCGGTCGGCGACCGCGTCGTGGCCGATAATACCATCCTTGTGCGTCTTTCCTTTCCTTCCACCACCACTTCCCAAATCTCCCGGAGGAAACCCAACCTTGGAAGCCTTCGGGGATCTGCGCATTGCATACAATGTCTACGAGGCTAACTCTCGCAACTTACCGTCCCCGGCCTCTTTCTCATTATCACTTCGTATCGACTCTAATAGTGCGACGCGTGCTTCTACTGCCGCCGTGGCCAATACGTCCTTTGCGAGAACTTCGAGAGCTTGGGTGTTACGATGGCGGGAGGGTTCGCTGGCTATGTCGCTATGTGAGTGTTGACGTTCTCTCGTCTCCGAGGAGGCAATCTCCGGCCACAAAGAAAACGGCATAACTGAGGCCGTTCCGGGGTTGACACCTATTCCGAGATTCGAAACAGGCGTTCGATTGTTGTGGATGGGCAACGGGCAACGGGCGCTATTGGTAAAAAAAAGATCAAAATGAACGACGGCGTCCGAATTAGCGCCCGTAATTCACCCGGAACGTTCTCATACAATTTTTCTGGTCTGACTCCTTTGCATGCAGACAGAGCAAGAATATTTACAAGATTTTCAACCTTACCGACGAAGAAGCGACGCTCATCGAACCAGCCTCGTGTGCGATCCATGGGCTGGACAAGCTCGATCCACCCGTCGGTACTGAGGTTTTGATTTTTGGAGCGGGGCCTACAGGTAGTCTTCTGCCATCCTTTTGGCTCCTTTGTTCAATTCACCCATTTGACACCCCTCCCTCATCCAGGTCTGATTCTTGCCCAATTACTGAAGCTCAACGGCGCCTCCAAAGTTGTGATCGCCGCTAACAAGGGCCCCAAGACGGCCATCGCGCGCTCCCTCGACGCGGGCGACGTGTATATTGAGCTGCCCAGGGACGACCCAGAGGCCGCCCAGGCACAGCTTGACGCGCTGAAGGAAGAGTACAAGAGGGGTTTTGATGTCGTTGTGAGTCTTTGCTGCCAATATTACTAGTATGGGCGCTTAATTGAGTGTTGGGGTACGCAGATCGAGGCAACGGGCTCGGAGAAGATAGCAAACGACGCGATCAACTTCGTGCGCCGCGGCGGGAGTCTGATGATCTATGGCGTGTATGCAAACAGCGACGTGGTGCACTGGTCCCCGGCGAAGATATTCCAGGACGAGATCAAGGTGAGTTAGAACTGCTTTCCTACTGCCCCGTCATCCCGACTCCTCGAATATTGTGCTACCAATTGATCTTAACATTTGCTCGTTGCTTTAGATAATTGGCTCGTTCGCGCAGACCCACTGTTTTCCGCGTGCGGTCGCATATCTTGATAGCGGGAAAATAAAAGTCAAGGGCATGGTACGTGCATTCTCGTCTCATTGAACCGGCCGCAGCTCGTCTTTATGCGTTCTCCGTATTTTATTCTGATCTTCTAACTGATTGATAACATGAACAGGTGACGGATGTGTTTTCTATCAGAGAATTTGACCAGGCGCTGGAGAAGATGAAGAGCAAAACGGCATGCAAAGTCGCATTGAGGCCTTAACCGAGGATATTTTCCCTAGCAGGGGAGAGTAGATATGAATTGGATACCATACTTTGGCTACCGCGACTGCTCTTTATATCATATTTCGTGCACGACAAAAAAGTGCTAACCTCGAGCCTGTCACCCTGCAGCTTGTGTAAAGACAAAAAAAAGTACCGAAGACGTCTATTACAATTCCTTCTAGCCGACTTGAACGACTGACCTCGTCATTACTAGTGACGCGCTCTACCAGCTGAGCTAAGAAGGACTTGCAAAGTAACTAAACTTATATGTAGATCAATGCCGATAAGATTGTATCATGTGATCTCTCTATTCGGATTGATGAATATCGCAAAAAAAGCCAGGGTGCTCCTTGACTCATCGACGACGTCGACATGGCGGACGAGCGATTGAGCAAAGTCGTCGCCAGACTCCAAAATTTACCCTCCATATCCCTCCCAACCGACTACCCACGACCCACCGGCGCCCACAAGCTCATCGAGTCCGTCCATGTCGCCCAGCTCTCCGAACAGACATCCCTCAGCCTCCTCAAGCTCGTCTTGTACACAGAAAACGAAGAGTCAGACGAGGATGAGGCTGATACGGTCAGAAGGCCATCCGCGTTCCACCTCTTGCTCGCGGCCTTCACCGTGCTCCTCCATCGCTACACGGGAGACACGGATATCGTCATTGGATCGTCGTCCGCATCCGTCCGCGAGCCGCTCATCCTGCGTCTGTCAGTTGACCCAACGGACCCATTTTGGGCGATCGTAAGGAGGGTGCAACAGGTAGAGAAGGAGGCAGAAGAGGATGTCGTTCCGTACGATGCGATCACGCGGGAGCTACAGAGGGGTAAGGAGGACGGACATGAGGAGCCTCTTTTTCGTGTGCGTTTCTTCGATGAAACGGACGAGAACACGGACCACTTCATTAGGACCACTAGCGTCACCTCCGACCTCACCGTGTTCGTCACAAGACCGCCAGCATCGACCCGCGCGTCGCTCGCCCCTCACATATCGCTCCGAATTCTCTACAACTCCCTCCTCTTCACCACATCGCGTATATCAACCATTCTTGAGCAGCTCTCAGTTCTCTTACGCAAAGTTTCGACCAACCCGCTCGCCTCGGTGGGTTCTGTACAGCTCCTCACTCCCAGCCAAAAGGCCAAACTTCCAGAACCAACTGCAGACCTCGATTGGTGCGGTTGGAAGGGCGCGATTACAGATGTGTTTTCCCGCAACGCTCGGGCGAACCCTGATCGACCGTGCGTAGTGCAGAGCTTGCCCGCAGACTCGCTAACTGCGAAGCAAGAACGGGTGGCATTTTCTTACGGTGCCATCCTGCGAGCATCCAACATTCTCGCACATCACCTCATCAAGAATGGCGTCCAACGGGAAGATGTTGTTATGGTGTATGCTCATCGCAGCGTTGACCTTGTCGTTGCTGTCATGGCCGTTCTGAAGGCTGGCGCGACTTTCTCTGTGATTGGTGAGTATCACGTTGATTCTACCTGCATCCGGAGAATATACCGTCGCACGAGCAAGCGTTCCGCTGCTGCTATTTTATCTGGCGTTTTTATCGCCATCTTGGGTGCGATGCTATCCCTGACGTCAGGGGGCTGGCGCTCACCGCGCTTCCCTCATTTGGAAATACCGAGCTGCCCGGCTGTCAATCTTACGGGCGCCTGTCCAGACACCCACCCGATTCGGACTTTCCCGACCTTTCCCCTTCTCCGCTCCAACTAACTTGAATTTCAGACCCTGCGTACCCCGCGTCCCGGCAGATCATTTACCTGCGCGTCGCCCAGCCGCGCGGGCTCGTCGTGCTCAAAGGCGCTGGGGTCATTGGCCCCTCCGTGCGCACCTTCCTCTCGGAAGAGCTCAAAATCAAGGTCGAGGTACCCGCGCTCGAGGTGTTCCCCGATGGAAACATCTCTGGCGGACTCGATACCGCGGGTGAGGACGTGCTGAAGGCGCATGCGCATTTGGGTGACATGGACCCTAATGTGGTGTTGGGTCCGGACAGTGTGGGCACGCTGTCGTTCACGAGTGGGAGCACGGGCATACCGAAGGGCGTGCGTGGACGGCACTTTAGCTTGACGCATTTCTTCCCGTGGATGGGCCAGAGGTTTGGACTGGATGAGAACTCGAGATTCACGATGCTAAGTGGGATCGCGCATGATCCTATCCAGCGAGACAGTGAGTCGTCGTGTATTTCTACTCACCTGTTGTTGATTTTTATTCCCTCCAGTGTTCACCCCTCTTTTCCTTGGAGCTCAGCTGCACATCCCAACCGCAGACGACATCGGGACACCCGGCCGCCTCGCGGAATGGATGGCCGACAGCGAAGTGACCGTAACCCACCTCACACCCGCCATGGGTCAGCTCCTCTCCGCGCAAGCCACTCGCCAGATCCCCACCCTGCGGAACGCCTTCTTCGTTGGGGACGTCCTCACCAAGCGCGACTGCCTCCGTCTCCAAGCGCTCGCAGCGAACGTGCGCATCATCAATATGTACGGGACGACTGAGACGCAGCGCGCCGTGTCCTACTTCGCTATCCCCCCAGTGTCCGAGGACTCGACGTTCCTTGCGACGCAGAAGGACATCATGCCTGCCGGTGAGGGGATGATCGACGTGCAACTGCTCGTTGTCAACCGGAACGACCGCAACGTCCCGTGTGCGATTGGCGAGGTCGGCGAGATCTACGTGCGTTCGGGCGGGTTGGCGGAAGGGTATCTTGATGCAGAGGCGAGCGCGGAGAAGTTTGTGAATAACTGGTTCGCGGCAACGCACCCGCCGCGCAAGGACACTATCCTGCACCCCCCGCATGGCGGCTTCGCCGGCGCGGAGAGCTTTCATTGGAAGGGCATACGCGACAGGATGTACCGCTCTGGGGACCTCGGGCGGTACCTCCCTGACGGTATCGTGGAGTGTACGGGGAGGGCGGACGACCAGGTCAAGATTCGTGGATTCCGAATCGAGTTGGGTGAGATTGATACTCATTTGAGCCAGCACCCGCTCGTGAGGGAGAACGTGACTCTGGTAAGGAGGGATAAGGACGAGGAGAAGATCCTTGTCAGCTATTTCGTGCCGCTACAAGGACCGGAGCTAGATTTGTATGCAAGTGCTATTGAGGAGGGCGAAGAGGAGGGAGGGAAGGGGGTCGTGAGGGGTATTAGGAGGTATAGGAAGTTGATCAAGGATATTAGGGAGCACTTGAAGAAGAAGCTGCCGAGCTATAGTGTGCCAACTCGTATGTTAATTTTTTTCTCGCGGCGGATAACTTTTGACCAGCACCTTTTCTTAGTCTTCGTGCCGCTTCGACGCATGCCGCTCAACCCGAACGGCAAGGTTGACAAACCTGCCTTACCGTTCCCCGACACCGCCCAACTAGCTGCCTACGCTGCCCCCGCCTCCACCACCCGTGCCAACTCCACCGAGACTCAAATGCAATCCATCTGGGAGATCATCCTCCCCAACGCGCCTAAGCCCATACCCTCCGACGAGAGCTTCTTCGACCTTGGCGGGCACTCCATCCTTGCTACGCGCCTCGTCTTTCAGATTCGTAAGGTCTTCGTCGTCGACGCGCCCCTCGGCCTGATCTTCGAGAAACCTACAATCTCGGGCCTCGTCAAGGCCGTCGAGGGGCTGCGGAACGGGGACCTGGGCATGGCATACACGCCCAAGGGCACCGCGACGCCGGCGGTACGCGTTCCTGGTGTGCCAGGTGTAAGGGGTATTGGCGAGGCGGTGAAGAAGGCGCTCGTGCTGGAGTATGGGCAGGATTATGAGGTGTTGAAGGAGACGCTGAAGGCCTCGTACCCGGCACCGGCCGCGGACTTCAGAGAGAAGGAGGTGACAGTGTTCCTCACCGGCGCTACGGGCTTCTTGGGCGCGTTTGTTCTCGCAGACTTGTTGGCACGGAAGGGGAGGGTGAAGAAGGTCGTATGCTTGGTTAGGGCGAAGAGTGTCGAGCTGGGACTGGCGAGGTTGAAGGAGGGCTCGACTGACCGTGGGGTCTGGTCGGATGAGTGGGTGAGCAGCGGGCGCTTGGAGGTCGTCGTTGGCGACCTTGCTCTGGATTCGTTTGGGTTGGACGCCCAGACGTGGAGTAGAATCGCTGATGAGGCGGATGTGGTGCTGCATAACGGTGCTCTTGTACGTCCCTCTGCCCTTGGCTTTCTCTACACCGTACCGATTTATTTCCAAGGTCCACTGGGTCTTCCCATACGACAAACTTCGAGCACCTAATGTTCTTGCCACGCTGACAGCCATCAACCTCGCCTCAACAGGCAAGCCCAAGTCGCTGGTCTTCGTCTCCTCTACGTCTGCGATAGACACCGACCACTATGTCAAACTCTCCGAATCTCTAGCTCGCGATCCTTCAGGTGCTCGCGGCGTGCTAGAGAGTGACGACCTCGAAGGTGCGAGATCGTCGTTGAAGACGGGGTATGGCCAAACGAAGTGGGTGTCAGAGAAGCTCTTGTTCGAGGCTGGGCGACGCGGCTTGCGCGGACACATCGTTCGTCCAGGTTACGTCGTCGGTGACTCTCGTACTGCGGGTGCGTAACATCATTTTATATACCGCTCCATTTCCTGATTTCCGTCTATTATCAGTCACAAACACGGATGATTTCATCTGGCGTCTTGTCAAGGGATGCGTCCAGCTGGGCCTCGTCCCCGACATCAATAACACGATCAACATGGTGCCAGTCGACCATGTCGCCCGCTGCACTGCTCTTGCGGCCATCTCTCCTCTCCCAGACGCAGCCCTCTCCGTGATGCACCTCACCGCCGACCCCCTCCCTACCTTCAACGGCATGCTCTCCTCATTATTGCAGTACGGCTTCCCGACCGAACCGTGCGAATACCTCGTCTGGCGGCGGAAGCTCGAGCAGCACGTCATGGAGGTGCAGGACAACGCGCTCTTCCCACTGTTGCACTTTGTCCTCGACGACCTCCCGACGAGCACGAAGGCGCCTGAGCTAGATGACTCGAATACGCGGGCGGTCCTGCAGCAGGAGGCCGGTGTGCCGCTAGCGTCGACGGTGGACGAGCCGCTGATGGGTTTGTATTTGGCTTGGCTGGTCGGCGCGGGCTTCCTGCCGCCGCCTTCGTTGCCTTCTCCGGAAAAGAGTTTGCCTGCTTTGGCTAGTACGGGCGTCATCAAGGCTGCTGGTCGCACAGGGCTTTAGTTTCCTTTGATGAATGACAAAAAGCGGGAACACTTGTAGAATGCGTTTGATCCCAAGAGGTGTTTTTATATACTGACCACTAACAGAAAGAATGGTGAAGTGTTATTGTACAAAAAACTGCTGCCCTATGTCTTCATGTGTACATTTTCCTGCTATCGAATAGAAATGTGGTGGAAATAGAAAGCGAATAGGTGAACAGGGCTCACATGGAGACCTGACAGGTTACAAAATTTGGAAGACGAATAAAGAGGGATGTGCATAGTAATACAAGTATCAAGTGTTCTTCTCTTGAAATGTGTGAGTTGGGGATGCGTACTGTATTGCATTTACTGACAGTGCGGCGTGTGTTGTTTTGACTGCTTCACTCCATCATATCCCATGACGCACTGCTTGAGGCACTGCTGATGCTTGGCCTCTTTCGAGAGGTAGACGGACCAGCAGTCGAATTCTGGGATCTGCGGTTTGAGGACGGGACGTACTTGAGTGGGTTCCCAAAAGTAGGGATCTCCCAGTCGCTGTCGACGTCGTCTGACGCGAAGGGATCGCGATGATACGTGAAGCTCGCTGCTGATGACGGAGGACGGCTGCCACTTGCTTGGCTTCCGCCGCTGACTCCGCTAGACTCGACCCTGCGCCTCTTGCCCGGCTCCCGCTCGATTGACGAGTCTGTCGTAAACCCAGATACAGATGACGAGTCAGAGGGGTAGTAGTCCACGGTGGGCACCCTTTCGCGGATGGTTTCCATGCTGTTCGTTCGCTTCAGACGCCCACTGCTGCACTCCTTCTCTTGCAGCTTGACGAGCTCGTCTCGTTCGCGCTGATGTCGGGTGATTACTTCGTCCCAGAGAGAACGAGGTCGGAGGTGGATCGAGGAGGTGGGGCTGTTGTTGCGGTCGTAGAACCATTCGGTGGCGAGGATGGCGAAGTAGGTGACATCCTTCCATTCCTTACCGAAGGGGCTGTAGAATGCGCGACGGCGAATGCCTTCTTGTCGGAATCCCCTAGAAGAATGGATGAATTAGCAAGCGAAGAAGCGTAATGGGGAAAAAGATACTTACGCAGTAGTGAGGAGATTCAAAGAATGCCACTTGTCTTCGTTTTCGACCACAATCGCCTGCAAACGATGGCAGTCCTTGTCCGTAAACGCAAACTCAACAACTTGGTCAATTGCCTCGGGAATGCCTTCTATGTCCCTAAACTCCGGCGCTATATAGACCCCAATGTTACACTCTCCAATGTGCAACGGGTCCTGGAAGTGCTGAGATGTTGCGAGGTAGGTCAATCCAATCGGTTTCGATACCTTCCTGAGAGGCGAAGGCGGGGGCGGAGATGTGCGAGGCCTAGGCCATCCTTCAGAGTTCCTTCTTATCTGACGTTCTTGGAACTTTGCAACACGTCTCGCTCTCAGTTCCTCGCGGTAGCGATGAGCCGACTCCAGGATAACCTGTTGCAGTTCTTCGTTCTCTGGTATCTCCGGCTGCGCTGGCAAGGACCTGGTATCTTGGTCTGGCTCGAGGTATTCCCGACCGAGATTTTCGTCGACTTCCCTGGGTTGGTGGCCGTAGATAGATGATAATTCGCTTTCGTCTTCTTCGGAGCCTGTGGCGCAGCCGGTCGTGGACGGTGGACTATGGTGGGCTGAAGGCGACGGCGCATCTTCAGGCCAGTTAATGAAATCGTCTGCATTAACTTGACTGCCTTTTGCTGTGTTCGATTGCCGCGGTACGGTCCAAAGATCTGAGCGTGCATTTCGGCGCCAGCTGACGAAGCCGTCAAATGTGTTATCTTCGCTGTTGATATCGAGAGGACCGAGTTCACCCTCATCACCATGCAGCTGTTGGTCCCGACGAACTGGCGGAGGGAATGATGCCAATGATGGGCGGGTCACCTCGTCCTCATCCTCCGAGTCGGACTCCTTGTAAATCTCAGCATTGAATGCCTCTCGCCATCGCAATACCCTCTCTTGCTCGGGCAGAGCGAGATACTCCTCGTTCGATATCGCACGCAAGCCTTCAGGTGTCTTTTTCCCATTAGGTGGTGTTGGTGCGACACAATCGGAACCGGTGCCACCAGACTCACTTGATTCTGCAGGTGACTGATGCAAAGTTTTGGCATCATTATCAGAACGCAGGACCGCGGCAGAAGAACCGCTCACGGTGGGTGGAGAGCGGACGGGGTCCAGGACGTCTACGTCGATGGATTCATCCTCGGGCTCCCCGTCCGCATCGCGCTCGTAGCCGGCGTCTCTGTTGCACGACGAATGCTCTGGCCGTTCTTCGATCTCTTCGAGCATGACGACCCCGAAATAGTGGGAGCCGATGGCGAAGGTCAGCAGGTCGAGGTCGAGGTCGACCGAGGTTTCAACCGTGGCTGCCTGCAGCTCCTTGAAATAGCCTAGCAAGAGATCGATGTTGTCGTCCTGCCCTTCGAGGCCACGCTTTACGTAGACCCTGAGCCTGAGGGTCTCCGGTGGAGGAAGGGAATCTGGGGGCATGGTGATGGGGGTGGGGGAAGAATCGAATGGGCGCTTGTCGAATGACCTACAGAACATATAAAGGCGTGAGCAATCGCCTCGAGGTATATACTTCGTGACTCGTGTCCATCACTTGAGTGCCATTAATACTAACACCGACCCATAACTATGTGGTGCCCAGATGGGCCGTCAAACCCGTTTATGTAAGGTTTGTGGGCGCATGGAGCCTTGCGAAGCTGTCCAGTGCACACCATCTCTGTTATCGATGCATTGGAATTTGAATAGTGTGCGACGGAGATGAAGAAAACCGGACTTATCTAGCTTCTAGATGTCCACGAGCGCCTAAAGCGCAACCAAATTGCCTTACATCAGTCATGAGGACCTTAAAGACCCCCTAGAACGTTAACCTAACCTGTCAATCCCATGAACCATCGACAGCTGCCACGATCGCAACCTAAATCTTCCATCCTCTTTATGAAAGGAGGAAACCAGGATTATGACTCCATGGCACGAGTGCCATGGCCTCGAGGGAATACGGGCCCAGGTGACACGAGTCATCGCAATGGCAGAACGTTCAGACACAAGGACCACGGTAAAACCAGAAGGGGTTTGCAGCGACTTGAGAATAGAAGAGCTTCAGCAGTGTAAATGGCTGTTGATCGGCGAATGGCATGCTCAACTGCCCAAACGAGGGTGTCTTGCGGAAATATGTTTTCACTTTTCAATGATCGCACGATAGCATACAGGCATATCATATTCGCAGGCTGATGAAAGAAAAAAGAGGTGACATGAAAACAATATACGACATGCTCACTAGGAGCGGAAACGAGGTTAGTGGCCGAAACCGACTCTGCAATAGTTCGCCACGTACGAAAGTAAGAGCAGCGCCCTTGGTCTTCTTCTCACCACCAAGCTCGAAGCTGCCAAATGAGTCAATGGACGATCTGAGGCATGAATCAGTGGAGCTACGCACTGCTTGCAGCGCTTCAAGGTCAGCTGCATTTTGTACTTGCACACGGTGCATTCTAGCCGCAGCACGACCTTCTTCGTTGTCTTCGCCTACATTGAGGAGTGAACGTGAGCGATCGCATTCGGCGGTTTGATGAAATAACGGCGCACCTTCTTGTGGAAGACGGGCTTTGTTTGACCACCATAACCTGACTGCTTCCTGTCGTAACGGCGCTTTCCTTGCGCGAAGATCGAGTCCTTCCCCTTCTTGTATTGTGTCACTTTATGGGGGCTGCACAGTATGCAGTCATAAGCCACAGATATTGTCTAGGGTGTGGCGAGTACGTACGTGTGCTTCTTGCATGTTTTGCCCTTGCAGTCTACAGCGTTCCCAGTTCGAGAGATTTCAGGCGATTTGACAGCAGGGCAACTCACAGGTTCTACGGGTTCTGCGACATGGGGTCAATATGATATCCTGAAATGCATACATTAGCGACGTACTTGGGGATGTTGACCATCTTGCTGGCGACGACGACGACGACGAGGGCTTACTCTTCACCTTGTGTTGATTCGCCACCAGTCGGATCGGAATTTGCCGAGAGACATGTTCTGTACAGTTTTACAGATAAAGTTTAATGCCGCAGTCGGCACGGGTACATGTGACCATAACGTGACTGTCCGGCGCACGAACGGCAACTCGGCGCTTGGCGCTTATTCACTCAATCACAAGCGCTCACTCGTCAGAATCGGAAACGCTGAATGGAGGCCGTGAATACCAAAAACCGAAGGATAAATTTGTTCTGGAGCATTCTGTCGATTATCTCGAAGTAATATGGCTCACTGACGTCCAAATTCCAGGCTGTCAGATTTTGCCGATTTTTCTTTCTTCCTTTGCAGGTAAGCGCCCCTACTATGAATAAAATTTCATCTCAGCGGGAATATATAAAAAACAGTAATTATACAATCCAATCAAATCGAACAATGGGGAGATACCGCCGCAACTCCAGCCTACCCGTCATTCTTTCCTTTCGCACCTCTGATCACTGGTGGTGTGGCGACAGACGAAGTCCACCAGAGCGACAAGTGCGTCCTTATTCATCCCTGCTGATTGGCTTGACGCTCACAGATTCCAGGTACTCCCTTGATATCCTACCCAGGAGCGAAACTGTGTTCTCCCATCCTCGGCCCTTCTTTCTTAGGTGAGATGGTACTCCACGACATATTCCATCGCAGGCTTTTTGGCAAGCTTCGTGGTCGCCGGACCTAAGGAGCGCCGTTGAACAAATTGAGCGCCTTGTCATATCGTCTTCGTGACGACTGAGGCCCGAGAGCCAGCCTCCAGGAAGCGGCCAAGGATTCGGAACCTGTGCAAGGAGCAGTTCAGCTTGCGAGGCAATTTCCTGAGAAAGTGCAGGAGGCTCTGGAAACGACCCGATCCGCAATATCCTCGTCTAATACAACCGTCCGTCAAGCATAGGGCAGGGAATAATCTGAGCACACCTTTTGAAGAAAACCAACAGTATCGTTGACCATCTCATGAACCTCGTTATCCGACATTTGCATCACCTGGCGCTCTTTTTCCAGCGCATCGTTACCCTCTTCATCTATCCTCCTTCTCACCTGCCTTCGCGCCTCTGTTTCTTCCTTTCTGCAATAAAGTTGCGCTCGGATCCTGCTTCCTGTTTACGATTGAGCGCATCTGCATACCGGCCCGCACTCGTCATTGGATCTCTAACCAGTCTCCCTCCCCAATTCTGCTCGTCCTAGTCGCAGCGCGTCTCGTTCGTTTCTACGGACTCAGCCTCCGCACTCGTCAGCCGTCGCTCCTTTCTGTCTGCCACCATCCTTCTATTATTAGATTACAGTATATATAGACACTCTTGTACCTAATTCGTACTCGCAAGCTGGTTACTTTTATTCATCCTCTTCCTTATCCGGACTTGCGTGCCCTAACAAGTAGCTTGCGAGTACCCTCTGCCGTCTCTGCGTCTTTGCGTTTCCATACGTCTTGCCGTTCTTTGCGTCCTCGCGTTTTCCCTGCGTCCATGGCGCTAGCGATTACGTCCTCCTTGCGTGCGAGCGTCTTCCGTTTTACGTCGAGCGTTTACGTTGCTCGTCCCAACCTCTTACGTCGTAAATTTCGGTCCCGACACTCGAAGAAGGCTTCTTTCGTCCGTCGCCACGTTCTCGACACCTCGACTCGTTCACTCCTCGTCGACTCAGCACCCGCCTTTGCACGTTTCCCTCCGAAGACCGCTCGCGCGCTATTCCCCCCTGCGTACGTCTGCCCCGTCTGAACTCTACGCACGCCACGACTCCATCTGTTCCTGTCTCCTTTGGTATCGCTTTTATTCCCTAAGCTATGTCCAGGAATTTCAGGACAAGTCCCCGCGGACCAGTTAATGGCAGGAACGACGGACATGCCAGCCTGTCCCCGCAGCCCCAGTGGACCCGCTTGCTGGCCTCTCCCCTGGAACGAGCAATCCTGTCTTACGGAATCCCATCAGAATGCTTGGACTAATCAACAGCCAGAACGCCTCTTTCTAACGTCCAGAGGTTCTAGGAGCATTAGCGGGTGTGCCGGCGCCCGCCGCCGCCCCCGCTCCTGCCCGCAAAAGAAATCACGGTGCATCTCCCCCCTCTTTTGACGGCAACCCAAGAATACGACCCATTCGAATTCATTACGGCGGTCCGCATCGTCTTCAACGCGGACCCAGACTCATACGCCAACGAGGAAGGCCCACAGTTTGGTACGCGCTCCTCGTACATGAACAAGCATCGCCTCGGTTGTTGCTCGCGCTCATCAGAACACATCAAGAAGAATACAACATCACAACTTCCAAGCTTTCGAAAACAAGCTAAGGCTACTTTGGAGGTTCCTACAAGAAGGCGGATGCTCAGGTGCTACTTACGAAACCTCAACACAGGACTCAGGACCGCTGAAGGACTTTTCGTGGAATTCGAGGAGCATCTCGCTGAGTTCGGGCTCAACGAAGGTAAACGGCCATGTACCTCCTTGAAGAAACTTGAATCAAGTCCGTTGTCTCGAAAATCTACAGTCAGCGACGTACCGACTACCTACGACAAGTGGGAGCACTCGCGATCTGCCTGGACAGCAAGTATCTGAACGCTTCTCCGTGGAAAGGGTCGCGCCACAGTCAACAACTCACCCGCCACTCCACAAGTTCCGCTGCCAACCGAACGTTGCTGTTGTACCCTCAATCAACTATTCCTGGCTTGCAGCTGGCCTCGGCGCCCATATGGACATTGGACGAACAGTACACGGAACGTCCCAATCCGACACCACCAAACATGTCAAGAGTTTATGTGCTATTAATCTCCGCAGTTTGGTCATACTGGGACGTGATTGCCCCTCTGCCCACCCTGTGTCGCGATCAGAAGACTCTACCTCAAACAAGCCACCTCCTTCCGTTGCTGTCGTCCGCCCAAAGTCAAACATTCGACAGATGTTCATCGACTTGTGCAACGGACGAGAAGTACGATGGTTCGAATATTTTCGGATTTCTGCTGGTACGTCCTACACCAGCTGACGAGCCCAAATTGTTCCCAACGAGTCGATGACAGTCCCGTGAGGCTGGTGGAGGGAGATATGGAAGGGTTTTTCGGGATGCCGACGATAGGGATACGCCCTCCCGCGGCTTCAGAAGTTATAGGTTAGTTGCCAATCAAGCTATTTCTTCCAAAACCGTATCCCGCGTGGCCGCACATTGACTCCGTCAAGATCAAGACCCACTGCTCGAGACTCTTCTCCGCCAAGGCCTGGCTTTATCCTGTACCGTGGACGATTGAAACGCGTCGATTCTGACATAACTTCCTCATTTAGCAGGCTAAACCGACCCCTGGCGCTGCACTCCAGATCTTGGCAGGATCAAGATGCTTATGGCAACACTAAGACCACGGACTCTATACTTCGAGTCTGGATCCGAAACCGCGTTGGGAAGAAATCGACGACTCACTGAACGAGACTTTGTTCCCTCGATGAAGACGTCGCTTTGTCAATCCTCGCTCAACTCAAGGAGCCTCGGCAGTCATCTCACGTATCAACCACAACTCGATGTTCGTCCCAACCTGCGGTCACAACCGAAGACGGTCAGCGATCCTTCCAAATCGACTCGCTACTCGACAGTGAGCAACTGGGGTTACATAAGTGAGAGGTTTGTACAGAAAACCACCTCAAGCTAGTCACCTACCACGCCGATTCCCGTTTACAACGCAGACGCTCGCTCAACAGGAATGGCTCCATCAAACATGTGGTCGATCTAGAAGTTACGGTCAAGGATCACAAAGAAGTCCTACGCTTCTCCGTCACGAATTAGGGACCTCGGACTTCATTCTCGGTTACTCTTGGCTCAAGACAAACCCTCTAGTTGATTGGGCTTCCGGCGACTTGTGCTTCCTCCGCTGTTCCGAAAAGTGCAACGCCGCTCTAAGGATTGTATCGCGATGGACCAGACCACATTGCCATATCACAACCCCTCAACCGAGAACGACCCAACCTTACATGGGAATCTGCTATTGGCGATGAACTCAAGGAAGGCGAAACAATGCTCGTGGTGGACATCAACGGTTTCAACAAGACTATCTACGCGCGATCTCAATCAAGGAGAAATCCGAAAAGCAAACGACAAACGACGTCAAGCCGCTTCCGAACTGATCGTTACGTCAAAGAATTCGACTCAGTTTTCGCACAGAAGGAGTTTGATCAACTACACCCAGAAGACCTTGGGACCAGCCATCGAACTCAACCGGACGCCGACCCAGTAACGAGCAAAATCTACCCGCTAGGAAAGAACGAACAGGAAGAGTTGGACAAATTCCTTGGAGGAACATCTCAAATCTGGCCGCATACGTCCGTCGAAATCGCCCATCGCCTCACCGTTCTTTTTTGTCAAAAAAAGGATGGCTCCCTCAGGCCTGTTCAAGATACCGCAAGTTGAATGCGATGACGATACGCAACCAGTATCCACTACCGCTCGTTTCCGAACTCATGGACAAGTTGAAAGGCGCGAAATACTTCACCAAGCTCGACGTGCGTTGGGGATTCAACAACATCAGGATTAAAGAGGGCGACGAATACAAGGCGGCGTTCATCACCAACGAGGGCTGTTCGAACCATTAGTCATGTTCTTTGACTGACGAACTCCCCTGGACATTCCAGAATATGGATGAATGATCTATTCAAAGACCTTATCCTCGATGGCCACGTTATCATCTACATGGACGACATCCTCATCTTCACCGACAACCTAAGCAGCACGATAGGATCACACGCGAAGTCCTCCAAATTCTCAAAGACAATAACCTGTACTTGAACCCGAAAAGTGCGAGTTCGAGAAGATGGAAGGGGAGTACTTAGGTGTCATCGTCTCCCATGGCTCCCTGCGCATGAGTCCGTCAAAAGTGGAGGCAATATCATCATGGCCAACCCAAAGTCGAAGCGTGAGTTACAACAGTTCCTCGGCTTTTGAACTTCTACCGTCGCTTATCAGAGACTTCGCGGACCTAGCAGCACCACTCCACCAGCTAACTGGGAATTCTCCCTGGAATTGGACCACTACCAAAGAACATGCCTTTACCCGACTACGAGAGGCTGCCCTCGACGGACCTACCCTCGCCGTTCCCCTCGATAACGCTCCTTTCAAAATCGAAGCCGACAGCTCAGGATACGCAACTGGTGCGGTCCTATCCCAACTGCAAGATCATACATGGAGGCCGGTGGCATTTTACTCCAAGTCGCTAAACGAAGTCGAGCGCAATTACGACGTCCATGACCGAGAACTTCTATCGATCATGCGTGCCCTCGCCGATTGGCGCCGCTACATCCTTGGTGTCAAAGAACCTGTCCAAATCTTTTCCGACCACCAAAACCTTCAGTACTTCATGAAGACTCAGCGCCTTAATCGACGGCAAGCTCGATGGGCTCTAGAACTAGCCGACTATCATTTCACTCTCGTCCATAAACCTGGCTCCGCGATGGCTCGTGCGGACGCTCTCTCTCGACGCCCGGACTATGACAAGGGATATGGGGACAACGCCGATGTCACCTTACTCCCTTCACATCTGATTTCACTAATCCAGACGACGACGACGAATCCCGACATCCTTTCCGAAATCAAAGGGCACCAGGATGATGTCTCGACAAAGGTGCAACAACGTATCCCTGGCTGGGCGAAAACCGATGGAGTTATTTCGTGGTACAATCGTGTTTACGTTCCTGACCTTACCAACCTTCGAGAACGAATAGTCCAGGCCAACCACGACTCACTTATGGCAGGCCATCCCGGACGATTCAAGACTGTCGAGCTTATACAACGCGACTTCTGGTGGCCTACCGTATCGAAGGACGTTCAACGTTATATTTCGGGGTGTGCAGCATGCCAAAAAACAAAAATCCTTCGAACCAAACCACGCGGTCTCCTGGCACCAAATGCTATCCCCGAAGACACCTGGGATACAATAACTGCGGACCTCATCGTCGACCTTCCCTTCAGTCGTGGCCATAACTCCATTTTCGTCATCGTGGATCGCCTATCAAAGATGGTCCGACTCATACCAACGTCGAAAACTGTAACATCCGAAGGTTTGGCTCGACACTACCGCGACTATATTTGGAAGGACTTCGGTCTACCGCGACGTATCATCAGCGACCGCGGCTCTACTTTCGCCTCGGATTTCACGCGAGAATTAAACCGTTTGCTCGGGATCGAGACACACCTGTCAACAGCGTACCACCCACAAACCGACGGTCAAACGGAGCGCCTCAACCAGGAAGTCGAACAATACCTACGTCTTTTTGTCAACGAGCGACAATCGAACTGGGTGGACTGGCTCCCGTGTGCCGAATTCGCCATCAATAACAAGGTCAATTCATCCACCGGCTTCTCTCCCTTCTTTATCAACTACGGCAAACATCCGACACGTCCTTTACAACTCGCTCGTCAAGCTATCTCACGAGTACCCCGCGCGCGTGCCTTTGCCAAAGAAATGGACGACGTACGAAAGGAAGCAGCCAGCGCTTTAAAGCTAGCCGCCGCTGCCATGAAGCGAGCATACGACCGCAAACGACTGGACCAAAGCTTTGAAATTGGCGATCTCGTTCTCCTCGACGCATCCGACATCACCAGCTCACGTCCATCCAAGAAACTGGACAACCTACGCTACGGCCCGTTCAAAGTAACCCGCAAGATTGGCGCAGTATCCTATCGACTACAATTACCTCCATCCTGGCGGATTCATGACGTCTTCCACGTGTCCAAGCTCTCCCGCTACACGAACCCTTCGTTTCCACATCAGGCCGCCCCCGAGAGTGACGCCGTTCCTGTGCCACTCCAACCGGACAACGTCCCCGAGGCTATACTCGAGCATAAATTACTTCGCAGCGGTAACCTATACCTGGTCAAATGGTCTGGGAATCCCTACGAAGATGCGTCTTGGACACATACGTCGAAAATCCCACTTGACGACCCCGTACTCCTCGCGTACCGAACGGATAACGGGATCCTTTAAGGAGGGGGTAATGTTACGATGAGCGCCTATCCGCATACCGGCCCGTCACTCGTCATTGGATCTCTAACCAGTCTCCCTCCCCATTCTGCTCCGTCCTAGTCCAGCCGCGTCTCGTTCGGTTTCTTACGGACTCAGCCTCCCGCACTCGGTCAGCCGTCGCTCCTTTCTGTCTGCCACCATCCGTTCTATTATTAGATTACAGTATATATAGACACTCGTTTGTACCTAATTCCTTACTCGCAAGCTGGTTACTTTTATTCATCCTTCTTTCCCTTATCCGGACTGCGTCCCTAACACTTCCTGAGCCTTTCGACCGCCTGTCCCAGGAGCGGAACCCCAGCAGACGAAGAGCCTCTGGCCACGGACGAAATGGAAGAGGCTGCTCGCGCTCGTTCCTGCTCGAACTCCCGCTGCCTCCTCTCAAGGTCTCGCTCTCTGCGTTCCAACTCTCTTTCTCGTCGGTCAAGTTCACGATCACGCCTCTCAAACTCGCGTTCCCGCCTGTCGATGAGCTGCTCACGAAGGTCGAGGGCCTCAGGACGCAGCGCACCACTCCTGCTATCGGCAAGTCTCCTCGTGGTCGTTGTCGGAGGAGGGGCAGCCTGAGGCTGAGGTGGCTCGCCCCATGAGAGATAATCTAGCACCTTGGCCTGCTCCGCATTCTCTCGTTCCAATGCCTGCGCTGCCTCCAATGCCTTCCGCCAGAACTCCTCATCTGGCAGATTATCCGGCAGGCCTGCAGTTCGAGGTGGCTCTTCATTGGTTTTCGCGGTCGGAGGTGCCGCAGGAATACAGTCGTCCCGGCCCTCGTTCGGGAGTTTCACGAAAGGTGCTGCCCCGGCTTTCTCTGCGGTCTCCGGTGTAGTAGCTGGCTCTGGTACAGGTGCAGGTGCTTCAGCTGATGCCTGGGGAACAGGTGCAGCTGCCTTGTTGGTAAGGTTGGACGATCCTGCCGGCAAAACATCTTGTCCAGCGTTTTCGGAAATTTCATTTATTTTCGTGCTCTCTTCTTCCATGACTGCCGTGTGCAGTTCTTGTTCGGATCCAGGTTGATCCATTCTGAAGAAATTTTTTCGATGTAAGTGGGTCCCCCATGCTGCCAACGCGTTGGACATACGACACCTATGTATGCTTCGTCGTCGATCGTGGTCGAAATCACGAGTGTTACGGGCGTTGGTGGCGTAAGATTAGTCTGATGTTCGAGGTTATGAGAAGGGCAAGTAGGGCGCTAGACGTCGAACGAACTGGCTGCTGCCACGGCGTGCATTGCGGGGTTCATCTCGGGCTGTTATCGATGAAAAGTTAATGAGCCTGGCCATATTACGCGGGCCTCGTGGTGAACGCATTGCCTCGTTGCCTTCGGACCTTTTTGGACATTCCGCCGACGAGAAAGTACAACAGGGCGTCTAATTCTCACGCAAGTAGTAGGTAGGGTAAGTGCCATGGGTATTTAACGTTTAACAATAATACAAACTGATATAGATATTGTGGGCTGTGTAGGTATACAAACGACATCTCTTCGTTGGGTATGTGCAGAGTCGTCTTGCCTTGAGACGACGCTTTAAAATATAACCTTGAAGGCTAACAAGCCATTCACCTCCTCAAGTGAAACACCTGACGAGGACCGGGGTATCCGAAATATCGACCAGACTATTGCTACGGGGGAGCAATTAGGTCGACCAAAGCCTCCAGAGACTTTGCTTCGATGCGTGCGTCGTACTTCCAGCTGCTCTTCACCGATTCCAGATAATGCGAACGGGGAAAAGAGCCATGCGTGTCGTTGCCAGCCTGTCGAAGACGCGATGGGAAATCGCAGACCACCTCCAGTGCTTTAGTGTTGTCCAGGAACCGCCGAACACGATCGTTCTTCGATCGACATTCCAGGAGCTTCCTTGCGTGTGCGAGACGTTGGGGGCCAGCAGGCACGCCGTTCAGACACCGTCGCCAGGCCATAGACTCAGTCTCTTCGCCAATGGTCTCCAGCCCAGCCTGGTTCGCGAGGAACATCTGCGAACGGTCGACGAGGTTACGCAGCCTGATGCGGTCCGCAACGTCTGCGTTCTCCTGTGGCAGGCCGAAGCTCTGGTTACACCGTGAATGTAATTTTAGGAATTCGCGACTTACGGTGGTGTACGATTTGCCCTTCCGGGACCCAGAGGAATTGTCGAATGGGATGATTGTGGCCATCTTCGGACTGTGGTCGACGGCGTATTGCCATTCCTTCTCGTTCTCGTTTTCCATCAACTCGTTGCGCATTGACATCTGATCCATGAGCTCGTTGACGTTGAAAGCCATGGCGTACTGAAGCTCAGCAATGACACTGTCTCGCAACCTGTCCCGTAGCGCGGGTTCGTCGTCAGAGTGCAAGGTTCGCTGGCGCTCAGACTCTAGCTGTTCTTTGAGAGTGTCGATTTCGTCCTGGAATTTCTTCTTGTTCTTGAGGAGTTTCTCGAGCTTCAGGGAGTCTTGCCTGATGGCAGCCGTCTGTTTCTTGACTTCAGCTAGCCATTTCGCGCGTTCGGCCTCTAGTTTTTTCCAGTCGTCGGAGCGTTCTGCTTCCCACTGCTTTCGTGCCTCCACGAGGTCGATAGTATGTCCGTACCTCGCTCTCCAGTCAGCCTTCTCCTGCTCAAACTCATCTCGCTGTCTCTGTCGTTCCTGCTCCCACAGCGTTTTCTCCTCTTCGAAGCAAACGCGGAAGAGCCGAACTCTCTCGTCTTCTAGAGAATCCTGGTGCCTGGCGAACTCCTCCATGAGCCTCGTCTCTTCCTCTTCTTGCTCTTCTTGGAGTCGGGCCTCCAACGCATTTCTGTCGGCCTCATGGCGGATACGTAGTTGCTCACGTCTCCGAAAACGTTCCAGGAGGAAGTCCTGGATCTTGTCGTCGGTGTCGGTCGCCAGTGTGGGGTCACTTTGATAACCCTCGTCGCTGGATGTTTCAGAAGGTGCACGTTTGAAGGTGCCGGTGGCATAGGGTGGTTCATCGGCGAGGTGCTTGTGCCAGTCGCAAGAGCCACTTGGGGTATCGTAGAAGTCGCCAAGAGCCATGAAAGAGCTGGAAATTCAGGTCCACGCGGATAAAGGCAGGAAAGTATGACTCGGTAGAGGCTGACTGACAGTGGTCCACGCGAAGGTTTGGTTTTGGACGGGGGGGAAAGCTAGCTGTCTCTTGAAAGGAGCCATCGCGTTTTTACAGCCGTTTTGTTCGAGAATATTCAGGAGGGATCCAAGTGCAATGTGTTCTGAGACAAAAGCGTCCGGAAGGTTGCCCTTTCAACGTCAACGCTGATGGCGACCCTGCGGCGAACCAAATAAGGCTATGCACAATGTCTTTTTTCTCTCAACCTCATTGGTTGCTCAGGTCAAAGCGCGTTTGTCCTCCATGAAAGGTGGATTTCTCGACTCATGCATTGTTTGAAATACATTCATCCACAGGTAGATGACCTCGTCCCCCAAGTCCTCGCATTTCAAGCGCATTGACTGGCTGTCGAATAGGGGACCCCGAGGACGAGCGCTTCCCGGTGCGTGACGAACGTTTGCGAAGCAAGATCAAGACAATTTCCCTTGTCAAGTGGCGCACTTTGTTCAGGCAAACGGTCTCGGTATCGATATCGCGGGGCGCTATAATACCCCTCTCCACGCCATGGATATTGCCACTCTAGGGTAATCTCCCTTTTCCTCTTTAAGTCCTATCGCAAGTCCTATCGCCTAAGCTTGAGCCCGGTCCAACAGGTATCACGAGCAGATTACCCAGACAATAAAGAGTGAAACAGCGCTCACATCACCGAGGGAGGCCTGAGTGTCTGCGTGCCGGCCTCTCCTGAGCTGTTCAGCTGGATTCGAGATTTTTGGCCTTGCACTCGGAGTTAGCCTTGCAGGTCCTTGACGCACTGCGACGATTATTCCGTCTACCCGAAGAAGTGGACTCCTCTTGCTCTACCTCTCTTTCGTCAATGACTCGAACAAGCTCATTTCCAGAGCAGCATACTTCTTGCACCATTCAGCGATAATGATGTCGTCCCTCGCTTTTGAGGCATTTCTTTTCCTGGCCTTTGGCTTCCTTGCCCTTTAAATCGATGCGGCGTTTCTCCTGCGCCCAAAGTTCAGTCTTGTTATCTTCGTCCTTGGTCACCCTCTCCTTGTGGTCGTTCTTGCCCTATGACAATATGTTGCAGCAAGCTGGATCCCATACTCTCATTTCCTTCAGCTTCGCCCCGGAATTCTTGAATTTATTCTCCAATTGACTCCTTATCTTTGAGCATTTTCATGAAGCTCTATTACCTGTCAGAATGATCAGCCACCCTCTTCTATGTAGATCCTGCCTGTCCTTCAACACCCAGTTATCATCGTTGAGAGGCTCTCTCATCGCTGCCTCGATCTTCTCCTGGCGTCCTCTTTCGTACTCGAGGAGCTTTCTTCTCACCTTTCCCAGTGTAGTAGCAGAAGCCTCCGCGTAGTCAAGCAAGGCTGCATCATGGACCCGAAAGAGTTTGACGGGATGCAGGACGTTGCGGCACCATCATCCTGCTGGGGGATCGGGAACGGCATTCGATCTTTATCGTTTGGACCTGCAACGGGTCGCCAGGGAGGCCATCTGGAATATGGATGAAACAGAGCTATATTCTAAGGAAGCACCAGGAAGAGTAATTAAGAAAAGCATCGTGTGGAGGCTGCAAGAGGTAGCCCAAACGTGTTACGTTAGTGGAAGTAGTATTCTTTACGCGGAGTACCTTTATCGGCTTTTATAAGAAGACTTTTTTGCGGATGGAAATGAAACCGCTGGCACGGAATGGAGGACATTGGTGAATAAGACCCCTGTCTGCTGCGTTTAAACAACAGTGCCCGTCCTGTCTGCGCAGACATATTTGTCGTCACTGACATCTGATAGCGTTGGAGCCCTGCACATATCGCTTTTTTGAATAATCACCCCAGTGCGTAAACGCTTGTGACAATAGTGGATACTTAGTCTTGAACAAAGACGAAATAGGGCTGCTAATCCAATGCAGTCCATACGGCTTTCGCGTAGCGGCTCGTGGGAATGATCGATCATCAATATTTTTTGGATATCTTTTCCATTTATGGAGACGCGCGAGTTTCCGCTATCCATGCATCCCGCTATTGTGCGCGCTCGGAAACGACGGCACCCGCAATAAAACCAATGCTCATCGGGAACTGGGTGGAGTTTTATCACTCAAATACAATTATATTGATAGCGATCCATTCTTGCAAGAGGGCCAAGAAACATCTCATTAATCTCCTGGTAATTGTCGCACTTCGTACGTGCCAGTGTAGCAAGAAATCTAAAGCACCAAACTCAAGTATACAAACGTCTGAAATATAATTAAGAGCTAATATTTGCATGGCTATAGCAAAGGGATTGCCTACCTCTCAAAATTCCTCAATGCCATCTTCTATCCACCAGAGATTCCTTTTCCTCCAACGCGATTGGCTCCGCTCTTTTGTCCTTGACTTGAAACTTGGAGACGTAGATGAATCCAGGGAGAATCCATGTACTCCGCCTATGTAGCTTTCGTCGGCATCACAAAACACGCGACCTGTGATATGGTCCTCTGGGCAGGTGTATGAAGGGCTAAAATGTACTCTGGATCACATCAGCGGACTGATCGGACGGGCGCCTATCGGTCACGTACCTTGTCAGAACGACTGAGACACCGTCGTGTACTCGATCTTCGTGCCTCCGTTTTATCTCAGGGTAAACGGATTTGATTGTATGTTTAAGTGATGCTTTGACCTTTGCCTTATCCCAGGAACAATTCCGGATAGAAGATTTCAGGAAATAGTAGCGAAACATCGTCGAAGGTCAGATAAGGGGTATCAGTGTAAAGGAAGGGGTGGTGAGCGCAACTATTACCTCCAGCTCTTTTTAAGCGCTCGTCGGGGCCTCGAAGCTCATCCGTCATAGTATGACGACATTCGTTGACAAAACGAGTTTACTTATTGAAGCCTTCTGTGGTGGTTAAGCTCTTCTACCCGTCGATCCGATGCACTCATGACGCTCTAATCGTGTTCACTGCGACATAAAGATGTTTGACATAGCTAAGAAGGACTACTTCAGTGGTGCTTTGCATCGACTCTATTATGGCGCCACAGCTCTAGGCCTCGTTTGTACTCCTCCTTCGTCAGAGCCCTCTTCGTATCGGCGACATAGTGGAAGGTTAATCCTAAGAAGCGACGAAAAGGGTAAGGAAAGTGTTCGCCGTTGACGTGAGAAGGTCTTACCTAGGAGTTCCTCCGTGATCTCGTTGCTCATTTGAGAGTCGAAGAAGAGCTGAAAATGTCAGATTAGTCGAGCATTAGGGTGCAGAGGGTGAGATCACCAACCATTTCCGAGTAAGGGATCTTGCTCCATCCATGAATACGACGGAGGTGATTCTGCTTTGGTTCTATGAATGGAAGAAACGAGATAAATTCTCTCTTATCCGCCGTCATTCACACATAGTAACGAACCGTTGATTATTTCGTCGTATTTGATGAAGTCCGTGAGATGCCTCAGCTTGCCGTGCTTGTCCTTGGCTTTGAAGTGCCACATCGCCCTGTCACACCTATTGGATAGTCAGATAACATTAACGAATAAAACAAGTGCGAGCCTTACAAGTCTTTGTTCGTATTCCGAGAGACGATGGCGATCTTGACATCATGCGAATGGAGATCGTGGACGATCCAAGGAATATCGCTGGCCAGATGAAGAGTGTGCGAGTGGTTCCTGTACGCCCAACGATGTATCAGACAACATGAAGCGATAGTCCAGATACTTTAATACCTCTTGTCCCTGACCGTTGTCGGATTAACAAGTTCGAGGTTGTTCCTCAAGTCACCGTGAACCCATCCGTGATCACCGAACTTCTTGTCGTTGAGGTACGAGGTCCAGATGGTTCGACTAAGGACATCGTGGTTAGAATGTGGGCTGAGACAGAGGAATTGGGTTCATGCGTACTCCAAGTCCAGGGCTACAAGCTTGGGATATCTAGGGGACATCGGGGTGAAAGTTGCTGGGCTGGAGCTGGGTAGGGGAACAACTCCGCTGTTTGATTTAACAGGGGAGAAGGGGTATGATGCTGGTGTCCCTATGTAATTTCCGGAACTCGGGGGTCACAGCAGTGGAGCTGAAAGGCTGTGGACACAGAAAGAGACATTGACAGGCTACACCTCGAATGAATCTTGGGAATTCGACGCATCGGAACATGAGTCATTGACTCACGAAAGACCCTTCATTACCCAGAAGATCATCGCCGACAACCAAAAGGCAAACTTCTCCAGTGCTAATGTCTAGAATATCGGAGACTTAAGTAAGCGAATACGCAAAGAAATAGTATGGAATCATGTCTTTAGTCTGGGAGGTTGTGATGAAAGGTGGGAACAGGCGAGTGATGGCGAAGACAGCCTGGGAAAAATGAAGAGGCCGTCCTCCGATGCTGCTATACTCGTTTGTTTTCCATCTATTTCTGACAGGAATACTGACATCTTGACGTCGTAGTGACTGATACTTTAGGCTGATAGGCCTTCCATGTCACGGAATTACTCACCTCCGACTGCTCAAAATATCAAGTTCTCGCGCAGCTGGCCATAGCCTCTTGGGCGCTTAGCGCTCAGAGGCGACATGATGAATGACGCTGCCTGTCATGGGTGCTTCATTTCTGCCTCTTCCCTTCCCCAATTTGATTCTTCTGGAATTTAACTCCCACCCTCAACAGGCGAGTGCACAGCTCGGCCCTTACTCTATCTTCATTCCTCCTACTCCGAAGGACAGCCTTTTGTTCTGATAGACAGCTCGTGAGGCACACTATATTGCTCAGCATTGGTGCGTCACGAGTTGCGGTAACAGATAAAACAACACGAGCCTGAAAAAGCTCCATATATAAGCCAAGGTTTTCTTTGTTGCTGAGTCCAGATCTAGCACAACTTTATTCTTTTCGTCAACCAGCATGCGTTACCCCAAGCTTGTCGCTCTGGACCTCGAGTGAGAGTTTTACCGCCATCTTTATTTCTCGCTGAATTATCAGGCGAATAACCCAGCGGCACCGTGTGGTATCACTGGCTCAACGACAAGAAATTTAAGAAACGAGTCACCCATAACATTGCTGACAACCTTGAGCCCGTCGGCCACGATAAAGTCAGGGATAAGAAGTAAATTTACCATTTCGTATGAAAGGCATTCCCTCAGCGAGTACAGGAATCATGCCAACGTCGTTACTATCTCACCGGACGTCCCGCGCATCATAACCGAGCTTGCTTTGAGGAAGATTGACATCGCTATCGTCTCGCGAAATACCAGTAAGGCATTGTAAGTAATGCGGACAGAATGTCATACTTTGCGCCTTGCTGATTGCCTTTCCACATTGCTCTAGATGCGACAGAGCCTTGTGGTACTTCAAGGCAAGAGATCCAGAGACCAAGCAAATGAGGCCGATCACAGACTTCATTAAATATGACGAGGTCAAGGACGGTAAGCGCGCTGATTGATACTCGATCATCGGACGCTCGCTAAAATCAAATACTGAACAGAATCGAAGCAGAAGCACTTCAAGAGGATCAAAAACTGGAGCGGCTACGAATATCACGATATGGTACGGGCGCTTGCTTTTCTCGTAGATTGAGTATGAGAGTAACATGAAATACTGTCAAGCTTATCTTCGACGACCAGCCTCTCAACCTCGAGGTCGAAACATGGGAAGGTATGCACGACCCCGTTCACTAGAAGGTTCGACTCTAAAACCTAAAACATCATTCTAGGTGTAACTTTCAAGCTCGTTAAGCACCACAACGACGGCCTCACTTGGAAGGACTATCTCGATGGCTTAGACGAGTGGCGGAAAAATCAATATATACGCGTGGCCCATCCGCCAAGGCTGATCGATCCGCATCCTAACAAGATGCTTATAGGATACGCGGGGACCGACCGCGAGACTGCACTGCTGTACATGCAAGGAAAGAGGCGTCAGTTTACGAAGCGCCCGGCACGCTTCGGCTATGGGCTCTACGCGTCGGACAATCCGCAAGTGTACGGACTTTACTCCCTCCTTCTAACTTCCACCTGAACGAGATGTATTAGTGCCATGTTCTTTAGCCAGTGGGGAAGAGACAGCGGAGACAACAGAGTCTGCGAGATCTTCGTTCGGGACAAGGACGTTTTCCTGAATGAACTGAAGAAGGTACGGCTATTTTCCCCCTCAAAACCCTTCTTCTCACTTGTCCCCAGATCTGGTTCTATCCCAAAAAGGGGTATCTCACTGATAACCAGCACGCTAGCGCCGACGATATTGCCAAGATGCAGATCAAGCGCGACGAGTATATTCACAAGCACTACCACGTCGAGAAGCCATACATCCTCTTCTCGCGACATCACTACATGCACGAGATGGGAAAGTCCCAGTACAACATCACCATAAACTCGAAGAAGAGATTCAACGAGATGGTCATCTATCCGCAAGTCCAGGATGCACTGATGTTCGGCGCCACGCTCTCTCTTCCCCAGGCGCGGAAGATGACCAGGACCGGAAAGTTGAAGAAGCTTCAATATGAGAAGAAGGTCTCCGCATGGAGTCTCAAAGTTCCGTCCGAGACCAAAGAAGACAGCACGAATCACGGCGAGAACCATTTCTTCGGATAAGTTAGGTTGGCCAGAATCTGGTAATTGATGTCCGGTGAACAAAGATAGGGTACCAGGCTTATTTTGACGAAATAAACGTTGTATATGGCTGTAAAAGTGCCTCTTTTCATATGGGTAGTATCAGTCGACATTAATTCATCACGGAGATAAATAAGCGCCCGTGAATCTAGGCACGTGCAACTACCCCGTGCTCTTCCTCGGCGACATGTTGCCGACACTTCAAATGATTCTCAAGCCATTTTGAGCTTGGCGCACTTTCATATCCCACAGCGCTCATCATATCTGACAGATCGAATGGCGCTGTGGGGCTCTTTTCCAGGTCCAACTGCCCACTGGGTCATATCTTCTTGGGACTCCGACGTCTTCGATGCTCTCTGATATCCATCAAACGAAGGTGCCAACTCCTTGCGTTCGATGCAGCCTGACAGTATTCCTGAAGAACATAGGTTTCAAATGTTCTCCTACCGAGGCTTAGAACGGGATTATCGCAGAAAGTGGAGCCTGCAAGAACCTTCCTCCGCATCGGACTCAGACGTAAAGATTAAAAAGATAGGTCGAAATGATTCTCCTTCGTTCATCTCAGCATGCCTACCCACCCCAAGCTCGTTGCCTTTGAGGTCGAGTGAGAAATGCTTTCTAGCTCCGTTCAGGGCTTGTCATCCTGAACCCCCTTCCGTCTAGCAATGTGATCTGGACCCCACCCCTCGACGACAAGAAATTCGGTAATGAGGGATGGGTCCGAGGAGACCTTCGAGAGAACTTTGAATTGGTAAACCCTCGCATGTTGAGGGATGTGAAGTGAGTTAGGTTGTTGTTACTCTCGAGCTTGAAGAGCGAAGGACATTACGATTGACCATGGCACAGGAACCACGCGAACCAGATATGGATGTCCAACGACATTCCGAAAATCATCCACGACCTCCTCTTGAATAACGTCCCGATCGCCATTGTCTCTCGAAACGCCAACAAAGATTTGTAATTATGGCGCTTGTTCTCCGAGGTGCAATACCGCGAATAATCGATAATCCTTCGAATGTAGGTGCGACAGGGCCCTCTGGCATTTCAAGGCTCAAAATGCAGACAATGAGTGGAAGCCTATCATTGGATATGTTGTTTATGACGAGATCTTCTCAGGTACAGCCTCCATTTTGCAGCTTCCTTGCTGGAAACACTTACTCTTCTCTGGGATATCTTTGCTCGCAGCACGAAAAACGATACATTTCAACAATATCTATGGTTATGCTAAGGGGAGTATCGCCTATTCGGACATGGTAGGGGCTTCTGAAGATATGATTTTATGGCAAATCCCTGACGCTACGATAATAGCTGTTCTTCGACACGTTCAGCTTAGACGATGTATATCGAGACCTCGGTGACTCGTATTCTTTCCATTAAGTACTTGTCCTAAAGCTGACATATCTATAGGAGTTACGACCTACCTACCAAGCAATTTCGACAATGGTCTTTCCTGGAATGACTACAACGCTGGCCTTGATTTGTGGAGGAGAAACACAGGCAATTAGGCAATTAAAACCAGCCCCCAAAGTAGGTTGGACCCGCCGATGATTGGTTAGGCCTCCAGGGAACAAAGTCTCTCATTCATCATTTAATTCAACAGACAGCGAAAGAGATCATTACAAAGTTGAGCCGTATTATGAGAATAAATCAGCGAGAGAGAAAGCAGGCAATACAGTAAGAGACAGTAAGAGATACAGCATTACAGAGCATGGTAGATCACGTCGTCACCAAAAGAGTGAAATCCAAAAGCAAAATATCGAATAAAGCAACGAGAAACCAGGGCCATGTGGAATTTTACAGACGGTCACCCATCAGAAGAAGGGTCGGAGTCAGCCTTCTTACCCCTGCCATTTTTTTCCTGCGTTAACGAACGCCTCTAGTCAGAACACAAAAGAAAACTTCGTCTCTAGAGAAGGTCCACACACCTTCGCGGCTGTCCGAGCACTGAGCCTCTCCGCCCGGCTCTGTTGCTTGGGTTCAGCATCCTCAGACGTGTCGCTCTTACGGTGTTTGCCTGATCGAGCTGGATGTTCGACGTCCTCCATCTCGACATCACTGGTACCTGCCTCTTCGAGTTCGTTGTCTGATTCATCGGGGGCTCTCTTTTTACGGCGTCTACGAACAGGAGAATGTCAGGTATCCCGATGCTGCAGAGCGGGAACGACGGGACGTACTTGGTGGTGCCGTTCGATTTTGTAGACGTCGCCTTCCGTTTGGTAGGCACCTTTTCCTTCCTTTCCTTCTCCTTTTTCTCCTATTCACCAGGTCAAGGGTTGGGCATGGCGATGGGTACGGAACCGTACCTTGGATCCACCAAGCTTGAATTTTTCGATTAACCATCCCTCAGCCTCGGCGGGCAAATATGTCGTCTTCAGTATCTTGAATTACAAAACAGTCAATTTCCATAGGAAGCGACAAGTAAGACAATCATACCTCGTTTGTTGCTTCGGGACTCGGGAGTGGCCTCAGAATATCCGATGGTAAACGGACTTTGCCCGGATACGCAGGAAGCAGCCATGAATGTGCTGTTGCGCGAGCTTTAATCAGAAGTTGTGCTATTTCGCACATGATATAGAAGTTCTAAATAATTCTCAGCACGAGTTACTGTCAAGAGAAGGGAATATCGAACCTCGCTTTGCGCGTGCGATTCCGGGTCCCGGACTGTCTTCCCTCTTTGCGCGAGGTGGTACAGCAATGAGATGTTCTCCGAGGTGGCGACGTGGTCAAGGTAGAATTGGACGTAACTGGATGGAGGCAGGCCCTCTTCAGCATAATTTTTGGGCCTGAACAGAGAAAAGAAAAGCACCTGGCCATGTCTGGCAACTCTTCCTGGTCTGTAGCGAAATCCGGGTGGTGTGCAAGTAGATGAAGAAGACGGATAAAGATAACTTCTAAATGCTCAAGGCGAACGGCTGAAAATGGCATAAAATTAGTTCGTGGTAGACCCTCAGAGTCGCCGAACATGCCTGGCGGTAGCCGTTTCTTCGCGTTCTCAACGTAGTACGACGCCTGCATACATCGATTTAGCACCAGCAAGAGATGGTTGGCTCGAGATTAGATCAACGAACCAAGGCTTTGGTGTCCACCTCAGGATCCAAGACGGTTAAGAAAGGTATGACGTTGTACCGAGTCGGAAGTTTCCGCAGCTGGAGGAACGCGACGAGTTTCGTCAGGAAGGCGATGCGAACGTTGAAACACGAGTCCTACGGGCAACGTTGACCGTTCTGCTGAAATAAAAGCAAGTCTGAAGCTCACCTGGATGACGCAAGCCAGCCTAACAAACTTAGGCGTGATAGCGTTCGCGAACACCTCGACCGTCGATAGATGGAGAAGTGAGATGGCGGCCTGTAGCCTCATCCGTGACTTGATCCTGGGGCTATGCCAAATCCCTAAGCACTCTTTCATGGCGTATTACTATAACATGAAACACCTACTCATCATCTACATCCGGTCCAACCGAACCCTCATGCTCGATCAGCGTTGCGAGCAGCTTCAACACGGGGGCCGCGATGTCCAGTGCTCCCTCCTCCTTCGCATGGGCAAGACATCGGTTCCGACACACCTTCAGTGCGAGAATCTTCGCACGTAGCTCGTCGGGCACTTCCTCGTTCTCTAGCCATTCTTCATCCGGGTTTGAGTCGTCCTGAATTCTCGTGAGCACAAGTATAAACCATGGGGCAGGAAGATAGATGGATAGACCGTACAAGTTCTGCGTTACTAGGCGTCAGCAATACTCGCTTGACGAGGTGGGTGATTATGACGTCGCTCTTCGCCTCGAAGGCACTTAACGCGAAACGCGCGAGCTGTGCGAGGGAGGCGATGTGGCCTACTGGAAGCGAATCATCTTTGGTTTCTGAGATAGCGTCTGCAATCGACTATTAAGATTCACGTCGAGTGTTAGTTCGTAAGAAGGATGACAAGGGGCAGGAGGCTCACCTCAACAACCTCGGCACAAAGCTCTTTCTTGTTCTTCGAAAACGCTAGATACCTTGTAGCGAACTTGGCCGCCCTCCAGTTCTCGCCCAGTGCAACCTTGACAACACGCTCGTTTGTCTTCCTACGTCATGCATGAGCCCACCACAAATACGACACAAGAGCTTGTACACTCACTTATCCACCAAGCTCGCAAGCTCCGGATTCCACCTCACCACACCGGCAAGCGCCATGAGGGCTACCTCCACACTCGTCCAGCTGCCCTCGGCCTCACAAGCTGCGATAGCCTTGCACAGCTCCGCCACATGGTTCTTGAACAGTGCCGGAGAGTGCTTCGCCATCGCATGAAGCAGGGTCAGCGCGCTCTGCGCCTTCCTCGTCGCACTTCCACCCAGGCTCTGTCTCCCACCTTCGCCTCCCTGCACTCTCTTCAGCAAGGTTGGCACACAGCTCTGGTTGACGATCCAGTAGCTCGCCCGCCGGAGGATAATCATCATCGTCTCGTTCTCGCCGTCAAGCTTGCGCGTGAACTCGGAGCCGGACCGGATGACGGCCTTCAACTCGCTCTGGGGGTCCATGCATGTCTTGAGGAGCTTGTAGAGCCGTTGGTCGTGAGAGGCGGCGAAGGCTTGCAGGTCGGATGTTGCGCGCTGAGGGTCGGGCAGGCCGTTCGCGATATGAGTAATGGAAAGGCTGAACCGCTTGCTCTCGGCCTCTTTCGAGGTAGAGGCATCTTTGGAGGGGGAAGGGGCATCGAGAGAGGAGGCCGAAGCTTGCGAGATGCACATCCCGAGGAAGTGGTCATAGATGTTGGGCCGGCTTCATGCACACGAGCTTAAGTAGCGTTAAGTGGAGAGAACGCAAGAACACACACCTAGCCTTCAAACCTGCCACCCCCATGAGTGTTGCCACACTTTTCTCGCTGAGATATCTCATTGTGTTCAGCAGCCTATCCGTCCATGCAACTTCGTCCACGTCCTTCTCCTTCGACGCAAATGATGTTGATATTGAGGGTGGCGGGAAGATGTACTCCAGGAGGATCTGCTCCACCTGTGTGCGTATCTCGTTTGTCGCATTCGTGAACTGGAGGACCTCGTCGGGTATCCACGCAAACTGCTTAATGGCGGCAGGGTCGTTGTTCTCTCTGCAGGCAATAAGAACATTGTACTCGCAGGAGATAGCAGCGAACATACATCTCAGGATAAGCCAAACTGTAAAGCTTCCCAGCCGCGTTGAGTGCCTCTGCTCTGACGGACCTCTTCTTGTCCAGTGCACGCCCAACGACTGTCTTCAACTGCTCCTCCGAAACATGCCGTAGTGCCGTCTCGTAGTCGAGCTGCGAGTAGATCTTGCACGTCGCCGCGCGGACCTTCTCGTCGGGGTCGTATATCTTCAACCGCAACAGTTCCTCCAGCGCATCCTTCGCCTCGGGGAGATTTCCAATCAGAGCTGGGATAGCCTCAATGCACTTCAGCCGCACAGGCACCGAAATATCCGCCTTCCTCCCCAGCCACAGCTGCCATGTGCTCGGGTACTTCCTCACCAGCTCCGGGCCTCCCTTGTCCGCATACATCTCGCCGAGAGTGGAGGTCGCAATCAGGCGAGACGCGAGGACGTCGGACCGCATCTCGCTCTCCAGGATGGGGATGACGCTGTGTAGGACGGAAGGGCAGGATCGGTGCAGTCGTTTGATGAGCTCGTGTGATGTCTGGACGTTGTCTTGTTCCTTCTCTTCAGAATCGTCGGAGGTCGTGAGGAGATCGCCGAAGTACTGGCAGACGTATCGCTGGAGCCTGTCAGAGGCGGCATTGCATACTTGGACGGCGAGTCGGTAGCCAGGTTGATCGACTTTCTGTGGGTAACGTCAGCGTCGACTCTGCAATACACTTTCGCAAAATGAATGAAAGAACAAAGGAGCCGAGAACATAAATGATACTTCGAGACGAAGATGCGCGAGGGCCCACGTTAAAATGGTTTGAAACAAGTCGAAGGAGCGGGCTAGAAAGGGTATGGAGATATGGAACGTGTGCACGACCACCCCATCCGTGTACAAAGGGAAGTGGCCTTCTGAGAAGGGCCTATGAGAAGCAACAGGTATGGGACCGCGAAAAGAGAATCTAACATCAGGTCGCGTATAATTGGCAAAGGCATGCACCACCCTTGATTTGCGCAATCGAGTCCATTTCTTGTCTGTTTCCATCCATTCAACTTGGAGCGGCAAAAGTGGCGAGAGAGAAGGGGAAAGCGAGAAGTAGGAGAAGGCAGGTGTCAAACTCAACAGAAACTAGGAAAGACCACAAGGCTAGACCAAAGGCAACGAGAAATGGCAAATGGAACCATCCAAATGCTTCAGCAGCGAAGGCTGAGAGCATGCCCGAGTCGCGAGCAAGTTGCAAGGGTATGCGCCGCCTGGGGTTTGTGCAAATGGGTATGGTTTGTCAACCCTCCAGTAACTTCGAGCCCCCAGGTCAAGCTCGGGCTCCGGGGAATGAAGGGACAAAAGAAGATGAAGACAAGGGACGTGTACATGCTCCACGCTAGAGCCTTGACGACAAATGTAGATGGGGACTCGCGGGGAAAGATGGCAAAGAATGGAAAGGAGAAAGTTGCGTATAAAGTATAAGCACGTACCGCGTTCTTCTCAATAAACTGCGCCATTATCACCTCCAATGCATCATTCGGGAACGATGAGCACTCGTCGATGAGTGCCACCAAAATATCCGCCATGAACAGCTCCACTTTTCGAGTAAAGTCGCGCTTGACGATGGTAAACAGGTCGCGAAAGATTTCGTGCAGCAGCTCGTCGCTCGAGGGCAAGTCACACACCAACACTACGCTCTTAACCGTTGATAGCGACTCCAGAAGGTGGAAATATTCGTTGTAGTACGGCTCGTCGGCGCCCTTGAACCCCGCCGAGAGCTGCCGGAAGAAGAACTGGAAGATGTCGCGCAGCTCGTGCTGAGTATAGGGCGCCTCTGGGGCATACAGCCGCAAGATGTCCGCCAGGCAGCATGCCGTGTATGCCTTGACGCCGCGGTCCTTGTGGAGGAGTAGGGAGGTGTGGATAAGCTCTGTCCGGACTGTGTTGAGCGAATTTGTGTCGACTGTTTCTTGGTCGAGCGCGGCGAGTTGTGTGTGAAGAGTTTTGAGCTTTTTGAGGAGATTGTCGGTAGTGACGCCCTTGCCTGCTAGTTTCTCTCTGAAGGTGAGCTTGCTCTTCGAAGGGCGGGTGTGCGCGACCATGATGACGGTCGAGACAAGAGAAACCACGCGTTGTTTGGCCTTGTCTGCTGAGAAGGCCAGGCCACCACCGTGTATTTTATTGCTGCCGAAGATTTGTACAACCATGACGTCTGCGAGTTGTTTGCGAATTTATACTACTAAGTATTAATGATACTATCATACGACGTTTCTCTTCGTAGGTCGTGACACCTGAATCTGTCGAAGCACCCAGCTTTTAGAGATGCAGCACATCGAAGAGTTGTATGCGGCAAGATTCTCAAGGTAAGCCTTGTTGTCATTTTCTGGACCTTCTCTGTTCCCCTCAAGACCAATCTGTGCCTCGGCTGTCAATTATTTGGCAAAGGCTTTGGTTAACTTAGAAATTTTCTTACATCTCATGTCATAAGTGCAATGCATCAATGATGGGCCAATCCCAAGCTTAGTGATATTCGAATAAGCCGACTCTCAAGTTCTTTGAGATTTTCATGACTGCGTCGGCGGAGTTCGTCCAATCGAATTGTTCCTTCTTGGAAATTCGAGCTTCTGGGACAATAATTTATCCTGGCAGGCACTGAGGCCGCATTGTTGTTAATTTACATGGAAGTACAGTTGAAATAAGGCTCACCAGCATAATTTTAGGTCTGATGATACGTCGCATATCCACGAGGCGCCCAAGTGCGGGTGCTGCTAATGGCAGAGGATTTGTCAATACATTAAAGAGGAAAGAGAAGAAAGGGTGTTTGGCCCTACCATGAAACCTGCTATGGAGCAGGAGACGTGTGTGGGAAACAGGGAGAAAGGTTGAGACGGAATAATAAGAGATGGGGGGAGAGATGGGCTTCCTCTAGGTCGAGGGGTTGGGGTTTATGTACGCCAGAGATGCTATATTTGGGGGGGATATTTTTAGATCTCGGAGATGCCCGAATACCCAATCAGTTGGCACAGGCGGCTGACACCGAGATGGCGAAATTCTTGAAAGAGTTGGAGGTAGCCGAGAGTACCAATTTCGAGAGCTGTATGTCTACTTGCAGGTTAAATATTCACTTGCGGCGGGCGCGAATAATAAAGAACCCATCCATCCATTGTCAAGCGTTTCCCAAGTGCGTTGCTGGATTGGGTCCTCATCATAGTTGCATAAGTTTTCACTTGGCCGAGATAGGATAACAACCCGCTGTCGTATTCAACTAGTTGTTCGTAAATGCATTACAAGGCAATATATTTATCGGAACAACATTTACACCGCTGACTGGCACTGGTGTTTGCTTTCAATACGGGGCTTCTATCCCCTTCTTCATCCCTTCTGTGATTGAATTCACCAGTAAACCACCTTTCGTGTCTCCAGTGACCGCGGAGATGGCGAATCCCTTGAGTTTTCTGGCATGAATGAATCTGCCCTTTTCAGCTTGAAACATATCGTGTAAATGGTAAGAATGCGGTGTTTTTACAAGGACAGACTTACCGTAACTCCGAACGTCATCATAGGAAATCATCGTTTTGTTATGGATTTCGTACAAGAACGGCTGCGACAAAGGAGAAGATAAATCAAGCGAATTCTCCTTTTATGCGCGAAGAAAATGGGCTTACAGTATGACTGCAGGTGTCGAAGTAATAGAACCGCGCCAATCCAAGCTCAACAGTGCCATTTTCGTTGAGCAGCTGAAAGTCGATCATTTCCCTGAAATCAATAGTGCCATTCTTCCTCGGGTCAGGGTACGTTATCATATCAAGCTCTGGGAGATTCCCTATTCGGTCAAAGGTAGGGTAATTGCCAGTCTTCACTGCCTCTGTCGCGTTGACGGTGTAGGCATGACCGTATGAAGGAACACCCAGGATTATCTATCATGAACCGAACAGTTGAGTTATGATTATTTTTACCCCAAACGAGGCTCATACCTGTTCTGCAGGGAATCCGGCATCGGTCCATGCTTTGACAGCCGATTTGACTGAGCCAGCAGCATTTGGAGTGCAAGCATCATCCAGCGGGGCGTTAGGACCGACAGTCTTGGAATTCTGACCGTCCCAGATGTCATATGCCTTAATTACTAAATTGAAAGGTGAATATTGGGAGTGGGGGGTAGGGGTGTTGAAAATACCTATGTGGTTCAGGATTTTCGTGAACTCTGTCACGTTTGACAAAGGTTTATCGTCGGCGCCAACGAAAGGGGTGACAGGAACTGCCGCCGTAAGCATGAAGTCTGGCCCTACTACCTTTTTCAGATCGCGTAGTAATGACAAGTAATTGTCAGTATTATTCTTGGGCACGAGGCTGCATTGGAGAAGTGTCTTGTTCGGTAATTCCCAACTTTCCAAGGCCGTTATCGGCAGGCTGAATTCAACATGATAGCTTGCACTCACTCGAAGTCTATACCATTCAAGCTGTAGTTGAAGGCGATGTCGACGATAGACTGAAGAAAGGTGGCCCTCCTCCCTGGTGTTGACATTGCCATCGACAGGTTTTGATATCCGTCCACGCCGCCAATGGAGAGCATAGCTTTCACCGTCTGAGCAGGATACAACTCTCAGAATAAATGTACAAGGGAGACACGAGCACGCACGTTGTTGTGGGCATGGGATACAAAATCCTGTAGTAGGGCCTTGGTTGGGTCATCAAGAACGATGGCGCTTTCATTCGCGTATACGGGCCTTGAGGAAGATGGTCAAAGTTAATGTCAATGGTTATAAGACAATAGTAAGAGGAATTACGCTAAGGCAAAATTCATAATGTCGTACTTGATCCATGGAACTTGACTCAGGCCATACCGATCTGGGTCAGCTGCTCTCCAGGCAGGGTACGATGCGACCCTAAGATACGAGGGCTGCGAGGTGCTTGTGGCATCTGCCGTTGTAGAAGTGGTTGCTGTTGTCGTCGTTGACACTGACTCGGTAGGGCTGCCTGTTGGGATCGCCAGCGACTCAAGACAAAGGAGAGGTAATATCAACAACGTTTTAGATAGCATATTAATGAGGTCGACCAGCGAACTCGGAAAGATCAAAAGCGAGTAAAGCAAAGGAGCGACAAGAAGTGGATGATGAATCGGACCACTCAGACTGTGAGGGTTTATATGCCAGGTTCGAGAATAAATATCATAAGGGCCTGTCTGGAGTACAATGGGGAACGAAGATGGATCCGACGTACAATAAATCCCGACAAAAAGACGATTTTTATCGCTTGACCGACCGGCCGTGAGTGTTGTGGGCGCGTACGTTAAGCACGCAGAGAACGTAATTTAGCCAGTAGGTATGCACATACATAGGACCTACATATGCTGCGGAACTGTGGCGTTAGGAAAATAATAACAGGAGAATAAAGGGAAGACGTACATAAATTATATCTATACGGAAACGGAATATGTTACAATGGAAATTAGGGACAACTGCCTGCATTTGTCCCCTTCTCTATACTCCGTCTTGCCTTTCCTTATTCTATCATTTCAAGTACATACTTGAACAAGCTGCATCGCGTCGCTGATAGACGACAAAAGGATGTTGTTCGAATCTCCGACGACGTGCCAGACTGCGAAACCGGCCAATCCATTCGCGTCGATGAACTTCCCTTTCGCGGCTATGTAAAACCAAGGAGAATGAGAATATACAGTCAGGGCAGAGGGGTTGAGCCGTACCGAAGCTTGTCTTGTCGTCGTAAGAAATCAAGGTCTGGGCGCTAGGCTTGTACACGAACGGCTACTTGACACCGTAAAACACCGCAAAGCCAGGGCGAAGAAAAAGAGGAGCTCACTGTCTGACTGCAGTTATCGAACCGATAGTCAATACCACTGGCTGCATTGCCGTTTGCGTCCAAGAAGCCCTCCTCGATCATACCCTTAAAGTTGAACGTGCCTCCAACACCTACGGCGTTCCCGCACTGGTCGGTGCCTGTCGAATGAACACAATGATTAGAACATTAGGTGCTCACTAAGTGAGGACAGGATCTCACTAGGAGGCGCTCCAGGAATATCGCTGTCCCCGAGAGGCTGCTCAGCCTTATTGAATGGCGGGTAAAGTGCGAGTGCTCCGTTGCTGTCGAAAGCGGCGGTTGTGTCAACGTGGAAACTGTGTCCGTAGGCAGCAATCCCCAATGCGAGCTAATCATTCAGTAAGACCAGGTTCAGACGTCTGTTAGTACATCCCCGAGGAAAGTGAATGACCTTGGAAGCAGGGAAACCAGCAGCTGTCCAAGCCTTAACGGCAGAAGTCGCCGATCCGGCCTGGGTAGGTGCGCACGAATCGTCAAGAGGCGCATTCGGGCCGGCTCCGGTCGACCATGAACCCCAGACGTCGTAGTTCATGATAGCTGTGCCAGAGAAAAGGGCTAAGTACCCAGAAGTCCTACATGGAAGGTTATGCATACCAATGTGATCGAGGACAGAAGCGAATTCCGAGACGTCGCTCATCGGCGTCCCGCCAGGGCCAGCGAAAGGCGAGAGGCCGACAGCAGCAGTGATGAGGAGCTTTGACCCATCAGGATCTTTGCGAAGTTCTTGGAGGAAAGAGAGGAAGTTGGAAGAATCGGAGTCGGAGATTTCGTTACAACCGATGCCTTGGCGGCCTGGATATTCCCAGCTATCAGGATGGGTGAAAATGGGTCTTTTGTTTGACGACCAAAGCTTACTCGAAGTCGATCCCATCTAAACCGTACTGCTTCGCCATGTTGACGACAGTCTTGACGAATACAGTGCGGTTTGCTGCGTTTCCTACAGCAGATGAGAAGTATATTGATCCGGTCCAGCCGCCGACGGAAAGCAGCGCATCAACGCCCTGTGGACATGGGAAATTAAATCAGCCACTACCGACTCAAAGGTATCACCGATACATACATGATTATGTGCCTCCTTCACGAACTCGGGTAGCAGCGCAGCGCTCTGCTCGTCGAGGGCTAGGGTATTTACATCAGGCGTCGTGAGTCTACAAAAACAATCCATCAGCTTTGCTTCGCACACAAACAAAGAAAGCACTTACGCAAAAGCAAAGGTCAACGAGCTATACATCTGCCAGGGAACCTGACTAGGTGGCATCTCGTTGCCGAGCCAGCCGGGATACCATCCTGTAGCTACGACATCGCCGCTAGTCGCATTTCCGGCACCGGTGTTGCCGCCACTGGATGAACCAGCTGCTGGCTGGACGGCGAGCCCAGAGGAGGACTTGGGTGGGACCAGCCCGCAGGTAGGTGCGGCGAGTGTCGATGAGAATAGAGAGAGGAAACCGAGTGCGGCTGTTAAGAGAGAATGTGAAGGGAAGTTGGAAGGCATGATGACAATGACGGAAAGATGAGGGGGAATTCCACGGGAGTCCAAGATCTACTTGAACAGACTGTTAGCCACAGGGCGAGAGGAGGAAGGAATCACAAGGGTGCACACACCTCGCGATATAAGTAGTGCACGTATCTTTAGCACAATGCGGTTCCCAACGCTACTATGGCTGGCAGTCCAGCCTAGAGTACACACGGGCACAAAGGAACAAAGAACAGTGCCAATATTACAGTCGCAGTCGAGATCGTGTACCGAGAACCTCACGGTAATCGTACGACTATCGATGAATCGCGGACGTCCGTCGTGCTTGTTCAGTGGGGGTTTGCTTTCGAGCTAAATATCTGGGCAACTGTGAGTATATTCAGGTATCCCACAGTTCATATAAGCACGAGTTTCCCCAATCTTTCTTTCATCCAGGGTAGGGATTACGGCTTCGGTGCAGCAAAAGGGACACGCGGAGGAGGGCTGGCACGGGCGAGGCCGGAGGCATGGAGATTAGATCACCCCAGAGCTTGACGAGGAAGGTAGAGCGGCGTTTCAGGCCATCCATTGTCCCTCGATGAAAGTGTTGTGTACCAGCTTTTCAAGGAAGTTGGAAATTGCCTGGATCCGGTAGGCGGCAGAGACAATGACAACTGTCAGCGCACGTCAGCGGTCGTACTCGAACACCCACCTAAAAACACGATGTCGACACGTGGGTCGGGTGTGAAGTGAGGAAAGGGAATATGTTCGCGTGAAGAACATACCTGTTTAGGTCTTCCCTTCAAATTTTCCTCTTCCCCAACGTGGATGAAGAGCGGGCTTAAGAAAGAGACAAGTACGGAAGACAGGTTCGGCACCGAGGTAACGCATACAACACACAATCGAACTCTAGGTGAAGTAAGCGATATCTATTTGGATAGGAAAAAAAGGTAGACGATGAGCTCGAAATCATGGAGCAGGCGAGGATGTGACGAGATGTACCAAGAGGCCAGAGAAGCTTCAACCGACGGACATCGCGGCCGATCCTAGAAGGAGCTGCAGAGATTGACGGCCAGGAGGAAGCTGGAAGAACTTCATCGTATCATCGGCTGTGCAAAGAGGGCCGTCCGGGAGCAGGACGAACTTCATCGTTGTGTCAACTGCGAAAGAATTATCCTTTCAGTTGCTGGCTGGGCAAGTACGGGTGCGAGACGTAGTTAGCCTCGGGCCGGGACTGAGCTTCCCGCCTTCACGTAACGTCGAAAGTCCGAGCTTGATAGTCCCACCCGGGCTGGGTGGGTGCAGAGGAACTCTTCTCATCTGTGTGTTGGACGCGGCACTGACACTTCGGAGAGGCTTGCGATCGCGAAACGGGACTGTGCGGGTGACAGCCGGTCAGTTGAGAGTGTTGAGGCAAGTCTTTCCCCATTCAATCCCCAACAACGCCGTTGAAGGCTGGATACCATCCTTCCAACGCAACCGTTCCTACAACAGAGAAGGCAGCCATACACCAGCCTGATGTATTGGCCTCCATTAATAGGAAAGACGTAGCGGCTGGTCCTGTCTATAACCTGCGTCATCGGCCTAGATTCACGGAGCAGACGAGAAAACTTACATTAAACATCACTGAAGTTTGAACCAAAGGCGAAGGATAAATGTGGTCGAAATCTGTATGAACAATGGTTCGAACGATTGCCACTACTTCAGTGAATGAACAAAGCAAGAATATGCGTGGAAGTATCGTCGATGAGGGAAAATACGCAAGACGTGTGAGGATATATATAGATCGTGGTGTGCAGGCGTGAAGTGACGGCTAAGGAGGGGGAAATAGCGATACATAAGTGGAGGAACACAATACTGTATCCCACCGCATACATGATCAGTATTCTGCCTGAAAGACAAAAGCGAAACGCACAATTACGAGACCCAAAGCAGCAACTCAGAACCCGACATCACCTTCCAACGCCTCTCCTCGCAGCTCCGATCACGTCGCCTCTTATCAGCCCATTCTAGCGGCCAGCTGGCGCGCATGGATCACCTGTTCCTTCGCGAGAGGAAGAATACGATGCCGAGAGCTATCAGTGCAAACCCGGCATTGGCTGCGACGAACTCGGAGGTCTGCTGTCTCTTCCGACACAAGGCATCGGCAGGACTTCCAATAGGTAAGGCAGTCATGCACCAGCTTGCTGTAACGGCATCGATTCATCGGACAGACGATCCAGGCGGTCCTGTGTATGACCTGCGGCGTCGTCAGCCTAACTTCACGGAGGAGATGGCATGAAAAAGGCTTACATTAGATAGTCCTGAACTAAAGGAAGAGGAACAATGCGGTTAAACCTGCACGAACAACGATTCGAACGACTGCCACCGCTTTAGTGAATGAGCAAAGCAAGAATATGTGTAGAAGCATTGTCGATTAGGGTAGATAAGAAGGACGTGTGCGGATATACAATGTGTCATGGCGTGCAGGCAAGGATGACGATTTAAGCAAAATAACGAAAGCGTAAGGAGACAATACTGTATTCCACCGCATACATGATCAGCATAAGCACGAAAGTACAGAGAAAAAGAGAAAAACGCACAATTACGATACCCAAAGTAGCACTTCAAACCCCAATCATCTCCCTACGCCTCTCCTTGCAGCTCCGAGCACGTCGTCCCTTATTAACCCAATCCTTGCGGCCAGCTGGCGGGCATGCATCACCTGCATCCTCCGTGAACGGAAGAACACAATGCCCAGCGCAATCAGTGCGAACCCGGCGTTCGCGGCGACGAACTCATAGAAATCCGCGGTCTCTTTCGACACAATGCGTCCGCAAGACTCCCATGCGAGGATCTCGCCTTCTGGGTGGGACGAGGAGGAGTGGGAAGGTGGTGGATTTGGTGGATGATTGGTGTTGGAGTCGGAGTCAGAGGCTGATGTTGGAGAAAGCGTACTGTTGACACAATGCATTAGACGTCGGTTGCCAAATGGTTGACAGAAGGGTTGGTGTATCTGGAGTAGCAGACGTGCGATAAGCATATGGCTGAAATCAGGTGGCGGTTACCTACCGCGTCTTTTGGACATGGTTCGCAGGTACCAAACGGTGTGCACAGCAGACCGCTATGGGTCTCATTATTCTTCTGAGATAGCGTTGAAAAATCCTGTCCGTTCGTGCCTTGTGCAGCCGCGAATGCTGGTTTGAACATGAGCAACGTTATGCTACGACATTGACGGTCAAACTTGCTTTCTCGTGAGTATAAGTGAATATACGGGTGCTTACAGACATAATCTAGTAATATTTGCCAGCAGCGGCGAGCACAGACGCATCTGAGCAGCATGAACGTCGCGCTGCGCGTCGTTGAAGTTGAAGTCCAAGGTCAAGTTGTACGTGGGAACTGCCAGACCCTCCGTGAGCCTGCACTCGCCATCTACCAAGGGTCAACAGCCACCATCTTCATCTGTATTATCACCTCTATCGCCGCCGCCACCACCACCATCGTAATCCCCCGCGTCGCTACCACCCAGCAATGTCGCGCAGAGCTGCCATTATAGAGGAGTTCGACGACGACACCGATCTCCCGCTGCCCAACGTGCCGCTGCCCAACACAGGCCGTGGACCACTCTTGCAGGAACTAGATGCATCGGACGACGAGGAATTCGACCGGCCGGGGCCTGCATCACCTCACAGGCCGCAGCAGCACCAGCGCACAGGGCCTGCAGGCGCTGCATCGGACACGAATCGGGTGACGGACATCACACCTTACAAGTCGTATGTACCCTCGTCTCTCTTTTCGTTTTCCGCCTTTCTCCTTCGAGGGGATGATAATCCTTTTGGTCTTGTTACCTATTTTCATGGTTTTGACCGAAGAAGCTCGAGCTGGCGCTTATCTCGTTCGACAGGTGGACATGCATCTACCCGATCTACCTCGACGCCAAGCGCCCATACGGACGAGGCCAGCGGCGGGTCGAGCGCGCCAAGGGCCTCTGGTGGCCTCTGAGCAAAGACATCGCCGATGCTGCAAACCGTCTAGGGCTGGGCACGCTACACGAAGTGAACAAGTCCCATCCACGCGACTGGGAGAACCCCGGCAGAGTTAGGGTGCAGTGGAAGAAGGACGGCAAACTGATGAACCCTGTCATCAAGACGAGTGAGTTCCTCCGCTCTGGAGATCAGCTAGATCGCTGCAGTGTCTAGTCTGAAGTGCCAACGGCTAATCGCTATCTTATCTTGCTTGACTTCGACAGAAAAGCAGCTACTAGAGATGATCTGCTTTCAGCTACAGCATCTCAAGCCTGAGAACATTCCAAAGCCCCCGTATGACACCAGCACGCCGGCAAGTCGAACCAACCCACCTAGCACGACTAAATCCTCTACCTCGCCCTCCCAAAACGCCACCTCAGAACCTGGTTCCAACCCCGCGAATAACACTGCAAGTACGCCTGCCCCCTCCGCTCCGTCGTCAAATAAGGGTAAAGCTCCACTTTCTTCCACGAAATCTAAACCCTCGACCCCAGCTGCGCCTGCACACAAAGCTGGCGGACGTCGCGTACCAGTGCCCCCAACACCCTACCCTCCGCTCGCGAGCAGGGTCTCGGCATACTCGCCTGCAATCTCGACAGGCGTGCTGGTGGAAACTGTGAAGGCGGGAATGAACGCGACAGAAGCACCAGGCGCAGCACCAAACGTGCCAGCAGGTATGGCGAAGGGAAAGAGGAAAGTCGTTCGGGTGAGAGGATAAGAGGACCCGCGAAGAAAGTGAGATCGCATGGATAAGTGATGGTGGTGTTGTACGCTACTGGCTCTTCTCTGGTTGTTTCAGTCTGGGATAAGATCGTCTTCCTTTCTTTCTCGACTCCGAGTGGGACTCGAAATTAAAGTTAGAATGAACATTCAAAGCGTCATAGAGTAATGACCCGCTGCAGATTCTTAAAAAGGATATAACTGCCCAATGTAAACGGGTTATGAAGTAGGCCTTGCTCCAGCACTTTGACTATGTGCAGCTACCTTCAGGAAGGCTAAATGTGCCTGCCCGTACAAGCGTAGAACCACGGTGGATTCAACTCACAGCTTTGCCTTATGACAAGAATAGAAGCAACGCACTACCATGTGCTCGTTGGCAATACAGTTGACCTAATGACTATTGCAGCTAGCATTGTATCAGTGAACTCGTCGTTTGGATGATCTGGACTTACAGAATGACTAAGCGACCGGTGAGTTGTATTACTTAGAAGTACGGTCATGACGGCCTCAAACGTCCACTGAGATTTGCGTGAACAGTGCTACTGAGAGAAATAAACTGAATGGCCTATTCGAACGAGGAGCTTAACAACGAAATCGGTCGCGCGGAGCGTTCGGAGACAAGGAAAATAAAAGAGCCTGCGGGAACAGAATTTTTTGTTGGCAAATATAGGAGGCATTAGTTTTAAAGCTCTCGGGCCCGTTTGGCGGCAATCGGATGCCTTAAAGTGCGATGCTTTACTGAACTACGGTGACTATCTGGGGATACTATTGAGAGTTTGAGTGAATCTCTATACAGAACAGAATATTCTTTTCCAAACATCTGATTCTCTGGGAGTGCCAAGCCTCAGGTTCAGGTCGCAGGGACTCTTGCCTAGGCACGTGGGCTTAGGACTATTTCTTCTGTCAGGAATTCACAGTGCAATAATTAAAGGAAACACTTTTGGACACACCTGGCAAGTAATGAGTTGACTCCAAAGTGACGAGGTGTCTCGTGAGTACGAGGGTACGTCGGGAGCTCTAAATCGGAGAGGTTTAGAAGCAATGGCGGCTTTGTTTGTTGGGTGGAGAATACGAGCTTCGGGTGAGGCATTACTTTCTTCTTCATAAACTATTGTACCTTCTATGTTATTGTGTAAACTGTTGGAGGCTCTGCATGTGAAGGCCGACTCTGAACGGTGGTTGATCTTCGGACATGGGAAGCTGTCATTCTGTCTTTTGTGTATGGGCCGGTAGAAGGTGTCCGTGCGTCCGAGTTAGTGCAGGAAGGGCACTTGCGCAGGTGAGTTGTCGATTGGTAGCAGCCGCTGATGTGAACGAAACTGTAGTAGACCTTTGTAGTAGGAGATACAGGATCAGTATGTTAGTTGTAGAGCGTGACCATGTTCTGGCGCATGTCAGCTCCGTGTGGTATCTGCTGCTACGAATTTCTCCGCCGTCTACGTAGCGTGTTCTTTCGAGAGTGGAGCACCGATGAGCGCGGGCTGAATATGATACAATAGGTCCTATTTAAAGAAGTGGCTCCTCGGAGCTTCCTCGGTATTGGTCGACGTGATATGTTGTGTGACTGTGCGGGACCAAATTGTCTGAGGGTGTGCTGGTTGTTCTGTTGATCAGGCCATGTCGTCTTTTTTTGCTACTCCTGGCACACCGCTGAGGCATTTTTTTATGGTAAGGAACATACGTGGATCTATGAGCTCTTATCGCTTTGTACTACTCTAGATGGTTATTTCTTTGTCCTTTTCATTGGTTGCCTTTAGCTCGATGGTGTGCGCTCGCCGCCGCGTTTTGCGTTACACGGCTTGTTTGTCATGGCATCCGTTCTCCCCAATTTGTCTTGTTCCTCGGTTCTACCACCACATTCAGCTGCCGCTTCTGTTCCCCTTACATCATCGCTCGCTTCGTCACGGCTTTATTCTGATTGCCCGTGGTCGTATTGCGAAGATGCTGTTGCGGATGCGAGTCATGTTGGCTGTGAAGCACGGGGTCTTGCGTCAGTGTCGAACGGCATACGCGATACCTTCTCAATGAAAATCTCTGATCCGTCGCAGAAGAGTTCAGTGTTTTTCTTTCCTTCTCGCGAACCCCAAACTCTCTCGCACTTGATACGGTGTTTAGCATGTTGTACCATACAATGCAACTTGTCTCCGTTCTTTTGATCAAGTTTGTCGAGAACGGTGAAAGATGAATCTGCCTTTGGGGCTCGAGGTGCGTTTGGACATTACGATTACTAAATTTTCGTTATCGCGTAGGTTGAACGCAGTCGTTGGCCTCGCAAACGCCCGCCTCGCATTTTAGCAAAGATCGAACACATCTGTGTTTTCTTGACGTCTTTTCCGGACAGGTTCTGTCTATTTTCGCGAATATCGCGGCACTTTGCGAAGCTCTGGAACTTCTGGCGCCCATCCCATCCGTTCTTCTGACCTTCATACTTCTCCACCAAGATTCGAGTGGTGTCGAGCATCTGACCTCAAGATCCCACAATCTGGATCTGAATGCCTTTGGGCTCTTGGAGGTGCGTCTGCACGTTGGCAGTGACTGAACTTGTGTTGTCTTGCAGGTTGAATCAAAATGTCCACCAATGTTGTAGACTGGGGCTTTCAACCCTGCTCACACCGCAGCAAGCATTGAATCCACCAACGTTTTTCTGACATCTTCTCTTGGCATACCATTCTATTCTCGCAGGGGTTGCGCCACTCAGCGGACCTCTAGGCCCTCTAGCGCCAGCTCTAGCGCCCGTCTCTTCCGTTTTCGAGACCTTGTGGTACGCCGGCGCCAAGATCTAAGTGACGCCGAATCTTTGACTCAAGACCCGGCACCCCAAATCAGGTTTCCCCGAGTTCTCTTGTAGATGCCTATCCTTTCTCGACTGACGTACGTCGAGACATTTTTCTGGGCCTGCGGACTCGTATATGCGACAAAATTGCTGACAATACTCGTTTTTCTCCTCGTAAGATGCACTGTTCGTCTAGCACCCGAATAACCTTCTATCTTGCAGAGGTTCGGAGCACCCCGCCATATTCCGGCTTTTCCTCCAGTCCGGCAGCAGACGATTCACTAGATAGAAGAAGTGAGGTGCGTTTAGGCCACCACATGTGTGTCAGAGATTCCTGAACTTGGATCATCTCCCAGGCCCTCAAATGCTAATGCAAATTGAGCAAGGCAAACATCTTCCTTCGCACCGACAACCGGGCCCATGCTTCTACCACGTAATTGACGCTCCGTCGCCTTGTTCTTTTTTTCTCGACATATCTGGCCAGTATACCATAACTGTGCAAGCTAGCGCTACCGGCCTCGCATGGCCGGTGAGTTCTTCCGACGTTGACTCGTACCAGTCAAGTGATGCGAAGCCCTTGATTCAAGACCCGGACAATTGACTCGCGACTGCCATTTACAACTTGAGTACATAGACTTTCTTAGGTCACAAGAATGCCCTCTGGTGAGTGTTTTTCATGTCTTGGAGGCGACGTTTTGATTGATGGATATGAATGACTGCAGGATGATTGCCAGACAATAACCCCTATCGAAAGTGGTGGACTACTCTGAACGCCAAAGCGCCGTTGGCGCGCCACCGACGGGCGCTCCAGCCTCTACCCCAGAAATCTATGTGGAGCTGTCCGCCGATCGAGACATGGTGTCCAGAACGCTACAGGGTATGCTCCGTCGCGCTCCCCGAACCCCTCTTCATTCCATCACACGACCTTGACCGCGTCAGCCTATCGTCAGCTCAGCCCTGTGTGGATACTTCAGACGTCGTCGCCTCGAAGGCTCGAACTGCGCCAGATAGATGGGGAGCCTCGGGAGATGCCGGCTGTGCCCACCTTCCTATCTGGGACGGGACTACGAGTTTTCTGTGGTGCCCCTCCGTAATAGCCAACACCCGGACGATCGATCACCCATGGGACAGCAAAGGGCCAACACTCAAAAACAACGCAGCAAACCTTCTCTTTCTCAGACCACACGCACGCTACAATGCCCGCCCCTACACAGGAGGCGCAGCCCCATGTCGTCCTCCACCATCGAGGTCTCGAGACCACCTTCCGGGGCCTCGAGCACCGTCTCTCGGAGGACAGGGCACGGATACACCAATTTCTGGGCATCAAGTATGCCTCCATACCAGCTCGTTTTCGACAGTCCCAGCTTTTCTCCAGCTACGCTCCGATTACCGATGCCACGAGCTATGGGTGCGTATATTAAATTATTGGGCGCACGAAATCCATGCTGAATGATGGTTGCAGGCCTATATGCCCACAAAAGAGACCTTCGAAATCAATAGAGGAAACCTTGTTTGGGATACCCAGGGATGAAATACCTGTCCAGAAGTTCAAGCAGGACGAGTTTGAGTGCCTGAACCTCAACATTACCTGCCCTGCAGGCCTCATCCCCTATCACTCTCGCGTACCCGTCGTGCTGTGGGTGCATGGGTGCGCTTCTTTCTCTTCGTCATAGCCTATGCCTCACTTCTCACGATATCTTTCTCTCCCTTTTTACAGTGGCGGTGAGAGAGGCTCAGGCTCTCAATGGTACTATGATCCAGGCGCGATTGTGCGCAAGAGCATCATTGACCACAAGCCTATTATCTTTGTAGCCTGCAAGTCAGTCTGATCGCTCGTTGTCTCCCGTCATCCTGACTCAAACGCCTCTCTCTTAGCTTCCGGATAGGCATTTTGGGTTTCGCAGCCAGCCCAATTATTCGCGAAGACAACAAGGCCGCAGGCGAGGAAGGGACGGGAAATTACGGTTCGTCCTGTCTTTCCTCGGAGCCGATTCTAGATCGCTCATCGACCTTTCATTTCCCAACGTCTAGGCCTCCGCGATCAACGAAAAGCGCTGGAATGGCTGCACCACAACATCGCTGAGTTTGGAGGCGACCCGAACAACATCACCCTCGCTGGCAATGGATCGGGTGCTGCCGCCATCGTGTGTCACCTCCTATCGCGCCTGAACGAGACGAAGCCACTCTTCCATCGTGCGATTATCCAGAGCCCGGTGTTTGAACCAACGCTTCCTGATGTGGGCAGCGCCGGATGGCATCTTTCGAGAGTGATGTCGGCGCTGCAGGTCTCGTCGATAGAGAAGTTCCGCCATCTCGACGTGGAGAAGCTCGTCGGCCTGGGATTGAACCTCTGGGCGGTGGACGATAGTGTATTCTTCAGGGACGATTGGCAGAGCTACTTCGCACCTGAAACAGCGCATGCGCACCACCACCATCGGCAAGACCGTCTGCAAGTGAGCCACGGTGGGCGTCGAACGGGTCGCAGCAGCTCATCGCCTCGTAACATGCGCTCGCGCTCACGGACGCCCCGCCATGACCATCACTCGACCACAAGGACCCACACCTCGCCCACCCAACAGCAATATCAGCATCCCGCACATCTGCAACCGCTCATCATCGGCGACACCAGTGCTGATTCGTTCCTATGGGCGATGCCCATATCGTACTGGACTTCGAGCGGCGTCGTCCGCAGATTGAAGGCAATCTGCCAGAGCTTGTCAAAGACGAGCGGCATCCAGCGGGCGTATGATATCGGCTCATATACGCCCGATGAGGAAATCATCGACCGTGTATTGGAGCTGGTTGGCGATGCCCGTGTTGCGTGGCCTACGCATTGTATTGCGGAGGCGGCGAAGCGGGAACGCGCAGGTGCGGCTATCGCTTCGGGCTCCGGGTTGGGCAGTGCCACGGGAGTATGGAGATACGTTTTTGACCAAGAGGGTTCGCGACGCGGTGTACCACACTACGGTGCGGACCTGATGTACTTGTTCGACAATGTCCCGCTCCCAGCGAGCGCCTACTCATTTGCAGGCGCCGGTGGGTACGACGCGTTCTGGGACGGCCCTTTCGATATCGACGATGAGGAGGAGCTCAAGGAGAACGTGGCTTCGTGTGTTGCGGGTGTGCCGCACCACGGCGGCAACATCGATTTTGGGTTCTATTTATCTTCGGCGGACTTCTCAAAGCCACCCGCTGCTGCGTCGATCTCTTCGAACTCTTCATTAGCAGGGCTGACACCCCATGCGCACGCAAACGTTCACCGACCCTCCCCTCTCGCCAACGGCAACGGTTATGCGTACGACACAACCCACGCCCTTTCGCCCACACTCTCGCCGACCCTCTCGCCGACCCTCTCACCCTCGCTTGCATACCACCGCAACTCGCACTCCTCTAGCACTTCCGTCGACACCGCCATCTCTAGCACCTCGCACGACAGCGACTGGCTGACGAGCATCGTTGACGTGTACTCATATCACCGCGTGCGCGACACGATGCAGGAGCGCTGGATTGCGTTCGCCCATGGTGAGGCCCCCTGGAGATCGGATAAGGTGTTCGTGTTTGGGCCGGAGGGTGAGACAGGTGAGAGGAGCCAGGAGATCTTTGATGGTCGAAGGAGGACGCAGCTCTGGAGGGAGGCGCTAGAGCCTCTTGGACCCGCCCTCGTGCAGAAGGTAGGCGTCGAGCTGAGTAGGGGGCCGGCGCTTGGTGCGGATAGGAGATAGGCGATGAGGTGGTGCACGGCTGGTGGCTGTCGCCTAGCCCGAGGACTTCGCGGTTCTCGGCTCTGAAAACACGAAAAACATGTCTCGATACGCTTCATTTTCTTCTTGGGGTTTGGGTATGTACACTATACTGGTTCTGGTCTCTTCTCTCCTCTTGCTTCCTCGTCCTTGCATGCTCCCCGCTTTCGATAACATAACATCTGTTTTACTGCTCTCATACATACCTGCACCCCAACTCATTCATCTCCATATCTGTCTCACGTTGTTTGTACCATCATTGCACGTACACACGCATTCTCTCTTCATCTGCACATCCATATGCATTCATTGTACCCTCTCGCATACACTACTCGCATCCCATCGCATTATTGTTGTTGTAAAAGTTGGATGAATAATAAAAATATTGGATATCAACGTCGAGATGTGTAGAGAAAAACATTTGAGTTGCATGGACAATAGGACTACCGAAGGCACTGGAAATCTAACCGTGATCTACGTCGTCTTCTATCTCGTATGCTCGTGGTACGGCTAGGGCACAACCTCGACCACATCCTTGCCATCTTGTGCGCTCTCCGAGCCATCGACGGTGCTCACCACGAAAATCTGTGCCTTCAAAGCCGCTTGCTCCTCCGAACTCTTGAAAGCCGTCGATAGTGGGAATCGTTCTTGGGACTTGACCTTGAACTCATCTACACGGGCGGATTTTAGGAAGGAGAGGAAGGATAGTGTTTCTAGTGCAGTCTGCGAGGGAGTATGCGCTATGAGTCCAAGGGATGACTACGACAAAGGCGAGCAACACACCAGAATATCCAGCTCGACCTCCTCAGCGAAGATGCCGAACACAGTTGCCTCAACATCTGGCAAAGGCGCACCAAGTAGCTGTGACACCCTTGCGCAGGCTAGCACGGCGTTAGGATTGCTCGAGTGTTGCTGAAGGTACTGAGAGTTGTACGTCTCAAGCGACAATTCGTCAGGCAGTAGTTCAGAGATAGAAGACGTGAAGACTGAGCCGATTGGTGATGATGGAGGTTGTGGAAGTGACGACGCTTAGTTGATGTAAGAATTTCAGATATAGCCGGGAGATTAGGGTCTGGAAAGCATACCTCGTTGTTTGAGATCAACCAACCGGATATGGAGAGCAGGATGATGGGGGTTGAGAGCTTTGGCATGGTTGAGGGCTCCAACTGCTTGCAGAAGTTTCTCTGTTGCAGGAAAATCATGGTCAGCGTCGACTCACAAAAGTCCAAGAGATGGGATGGAAACCAAAACTCACTCCTCCGGATCGCGATATCATACACCGCGGTCCACACATCTACATCACTCTTTGTCTTGCCCTCCTTGCTCCTCCTATCACTTATAGTCCCCTTTGTCTCCAACTGCTTCACAATCGGCTGTAACAACTTCGCCGCTTGCTCCAGCGGGTCCGGCGTCGCCAGGAGCTTCATCCCATCTGGGTCGTCGTCCTTGGGCGGCGCCGGCTCTAGATCCTTGTCTGCGCTCGCGTTTTGGTTCTGTTGAGATTTGTCGGGATGCTCTTGCACCTTCTTCGCGGCCTTCTTTGCCTTGGACTTGGCCTTTTTCTCTGCGTCACTGAGTGGACCTAGAAAATGGTGCAGAAAGTGATTAATGCGTGAAGGAGGGCCAGTTGTTCTCCTAGGACTAAGAGCGTCCGGATCAGGCGACGTACTTGAGGAGGTTAGGGATTTCAGGATGCTGGGATCGTCGTGTAGTGAGACAAATATCTGGGATCAGCGGTAAGTAAGCGGGTCGAAGCTGGACGAATAAAAGGATACTGACCTTGGAGGCTTCGATGGCGGCCTTAACGTAAGCAGGATGAGAACGCAATTGGTCTTCCCACTTCAACAGGCTAAGGAAAGCCACGAAGAATAAGCACCAGAAATAGCCTTCGTTCAACCAAAAGTGCCAACTCCGCCCAATAGGGCCATTGACTCACTTGAAATAAATGCCAATTGTGAATTTCCTCAAGTTGTACCCATGGAAGTCGAATTGGTCGTCCTCATACTCATCGAAGACCTTCTTGACCGCCATGTACCTCTTGAGTGACATATTCGGCTTGTTGAGATGTCGGTATGCATCTGCCTCCTCCAAGAGGAACAACAGCGACTGCATATCGTCAAGGTCGACAGCAGGGCTGATGGCGTCTTTCTGCAGGCCTAGTCAGAAAAGTCGACCCGTTTCGGGGCGTGTGATAGACCACATACTTTTGTGAACATCCCGAATATCCTCTCCGCGTCCTCCACACACCCAGCTCGAAGCAGATACTTCCCACACTTGGTGTTCAAAAATCGATCCTGGCCATCCAAAGCCCGCGCATCGTTGACAGCCCTGACAGCACCAAGGAAATCGCCACTTCGTTTCAGCACGCGACCACGCAGAAGGTGAAGTTCGGGTAGTGTCGGCGTATGCAGTAGGGCCTCTGAGAGGAGGGTCAAGGCCTTGCTATGCTGGGAGAGGTACGAGTAATGCTGAGCCAGGAAGTACAGTGTCCAGAGGTATGTTGTGGGTTCAATATTCTTGGACGGGGAGTCAGATGGTGCATATTCCTCGCGTAACGAGTCGGCGATGTCTTCGATGGCCGCCTGCTTCTCCTTGTCCGCGTACAACGCCTTGAGGTCGGCGAAGAGTGATGGAACGCCCTTCTCTACCCCTCGGGTGATGTATGTTTTCGCGAGGTCGTGGAAATCGGAGCCAGAGGTGATGTTAAGCTGGAGTCGGCGAGGGGCGGTGGCACGGGTCAGGAGTTCGGCGAATTTTTGGAGGGTCGAGAGAGCTTCACGAGAGGGTGTATCTGTACGGAGAATTGGTGGGTAAAGTGAGGGCAGGGAAGGAAAACGCACCGAGATCAATGCCCTTATCCGCTAGATATCCTCGATACGAATCATAGTTGTCGGGATTGTGTTCAATAAGCGCGTGCCACGCGTCTTCCGCCTCGGGTGAGCGCAGTTTGGAGAGTAGTCGTGCTGTGGATGTTATCAGCAAGATCCCGCAAAGGAGTGCGTGAGTCTGGACCTCTTCTCTCTAGAATTGCTGTCCGATCAATGATGGATCGCGAGCGGGCGTTCTGGTTGAGGACGGACAGAGCTTCTTGGAATTCACCTAGTTCTTCAAGGACAGACACGTAGTACAAGAGGGTCTCGGAATGCTCGATGTCAGAGTCGGTGACATTCTTTGCAAGACATGAGCAAAGGACGTTGCAGCTGAGGGATTCACGTACCTTTAACGACCTCAGGTAATGCTCCAACACCTTCCTCGCCTCTGCAAACTGTCCGTTTAGATGATGGGCAACTGCCAATGCAACCCAGTTCTGCCGCAGGTTGGGCCGCAATCGAAGGATCGTATGCCGGGTATCGACGAGGTTTTCGAATAGCCGGAGGTGGGTCTGCAGCTGGGCCGAGTCGCGCAGGAGGTTCATGTTCTCCTGAAAGTAGCATTGTCAACCCTCGGGCGAAACTCAGCTGACCTCTCGCACCTTGTCAAACTTGAGCGCCTGTGTATACGACTTGAGCGCCTCCTCGTAGTTTTTATCGGCTTTCTGGATTAGTCCGAAGACATGCCAGCAGATATGGGACATGAGGTCGAGCCGGACACCTTTCTTCACGAGATCGATGCCCTCTTCGCGTCGGCCCATGTGCGTCAGGAGGAGCCCCTTCATGCATAGTGTTTCTGCCCGCATTTGAGCCTCGCCAGTCACGGTGATGGATGTCGATGCTTACCTCCATGTTCAGGAAATTTCTTCAAGATCTGCTCGGCTGTTTTGAGGCCTTTCTTGAGCTGCCTGGTTTCATACAGAGTGAGGAGTTCTTTGAAGAGCGTGGCTTCTTTCGAAGGCAGAGGATTGCGCTTTGCCAAAGCCTTCGACATCCCGACGGTAAGAAGAAAAGATGTGTTTGATGGTTCTTGATGTCTGAGAAAATGGCGCTCTTGGGGACGTAAGGACCTTGGGTTCTTCGAACACGAATTTCGCACGAATAAGCAGAAAACCGAGATTTAAGTTGGCACTCAGGCCCCAGCCCCGAGAAGAGAATGGGAGTTGGACGCTTGCCGTCAGAAAAGTAAGAAATTCTTGGCGCCGCAAGATTTGGTGCTGTGTGGCGGGGCCGTTGCGGTCCGCTATTCCGATAATCATTTTGTCAGTCCAATCACTGTCGGAGCCGTGTGTAATGACAGTGCTTTTCATCACCGGGCCCACAGGATCGAGATACGGTACTTCTCAATGACAGTCTCGACGCCACTAAGTCAAACTTCTTTCGTGCAAGCAGTTGTCGACATTTATCGCGCAGAACCAACTGGATGGATGGAGTTAGGCCCCCAATCGGATATTCCCGATACTAAACTTGCTGGATTCGGTTTGGAGGGCTAGTGGGCGGCAAAGAAAAGCGGCGAAGGGTGGGGCGACCAGTGTGTCAATAGTCAAAACTTCGCCATGCCATGATTCCAACGCGATTCTTCCGCCAAAATTTGCGATCAAAGCTGTCGCTTGCGACTGACTCGGAGAGGATGTTTTCAAGGCTTCAGCGCTCTTCAACCTTCAGCTTCTAATTCCAAATTTCAACGCTTCAAGCTTCGACAGAACAGGATACAGTGGTTTCAACAACTCGGGCCCGAGTTCCCCTCTACGTTTCTCAAGAGTATCCCCTTCCCACCACCATCACCTACAGTTCTCAATTCGCCTGTTGAATGTATGCCGCGCAAGCCCGAATGATTGTCTCGAAAACAAGGTGCCTTGTTAGGACACTAATACTTGCTGTCGGCTGGATTGTCCCGAGATTTGTTCCTCCCAAATGCGAGGATACTTGAATCCGACTTAAATCGAAATTTTTTCCAGGGAACCGACAAATCGACGTAGAACAGATGCGAAAGTGTTCTAGGATATCCATGCATCTCCATATGACTGGAACTGTGAGAAAGATAAAGGACTCACAGGGATTAAGGGGTGACCATCGAGTCGTTCGTGTCATCTTCTGTTGGTACGTGGGTTTCCGTCCGATTCTTGTCTCGTTTCCTTGTTTAATACCAACCCGACTCGGAAAATGTAGCTCCTACTCGCAAGCATAATGATTGAAGCGCTTACAATTTTTCCGTTTCAACAAGAAGGCCCTTCGTTGGTTATCCAGCCTTGTCATCGACTCGCTCGACAATTGTTTCTCCATTATGCATCTGCAGGCGAGCCTGCCAGCTGTAACGGATAGGATTCCGTATACAGGAGTTACCTAAGCATGGCCGGCCCGGCCTAGTCCACCGGGTAGAGATAGACGGGTGCTACGTGATTATGGTACGATCAGGGTTAGATGGGGACGGATAGTCCAACTGGTTGCGCACGGTGCAATTCCGGCGCGTTCCATTTTCCCTGATGCGTCACACCAGCGTCACCCACAGAAGCTTGTTCTCGGTCCATAGGGCGAATGTATAAAGGTTCAAAGGCACAGCAGAGTGGTGAACCTCATATTTCCCTCTTTTCCTTCACTCGCTGGTCGTTTTCTCGTCATGCTCTCTCGGCACCTCCTTGCGGCACTCCTTCTTTTTCTGGGGGCTCTGGCAGCCCCCGCTCCTGGACACCAGTGTCCTGCGCCAACGTCACAGACAGACTCTACTATCACTCAGACGAACTCCCCGAGTACCACAAGTTCTTCTGCTTCGGCAAGCTCTCCCAGTGCGACATCAGGTAGCACAAGTAGCTCGGAGCCTGATGAGCCAATTCGGGCTGCGTGGTATACCCCTTGGAAGGCAAATACGTTGCCTCTAGAGAAAGTCTCTTGGTCGAAGTACAACGTTATGGCTTTTGCGTTTGCGTAAGCCGTGCTACGATCTTTCTTTCCAGCATAGTTAGAGCTTACAGACCCTCTCCCGGTAGACTTACGACGAATGAGCCCAGTGTTCTGGAGCTCGATGAGCAAAGCAAACAGTTGCTCCCTGATTTCGTAACACATGCTAAAGCTAATGTGCGTAGCATTGTGTCCACCATCCGGCACTGATCCGTGACAGCTCTTATTGAATTCAGGGTGTGAAAGCTCTGCTTTCCATCGGTGGTTACAGCGGATCGAAATACTTCTCGACTGCAGTCGGGACGCCACAAAACCGTACAACCTTCCTCAAAGCCATCGTTGACATTGCTGCGCAATACAAACTGGATGGCATAGACTTCGAGTGAGTAACCGTCTATCATTGTGGAATTCAAGTGTAACAGTTCACAACCGCATTATATTTAGCTGGGAATTCCCCAACCAAGCACTTTTGTCATGTAACGTCATTTCTAAGGATGATACAGGAAACTTTCTAGAACTCCTACAAGAGCTGAAGGAGGACGAGAGGGGCGCCAATCTCACACTCACAGCTGCGGTTCCCATCAAGCCATTCCTCGGTGTCGACGGAAACCCTTTGTCAGATGTCTCGGCCTTCGCTCAGGTATTCGACTACATCGGTACGTGAATTATCATCCCATCGTGATCCCAAGTGCTCCAATTTACTGGAATTCAAACTAGCAATTATGGCATACGATGTCTGGGGCCCGTGGTCCAAGGATACTGGGGTCGGCTTAGTTGGTCCCAATGCCCCCCAGGAAGACCAATGCTCGCCAAGCCCCAAAGGGTCTGCTCAGTCCGCCATCGACGACTGGACTAAAGCTGGCTTTCCGGTGGATAAGGTACCTTCTCATCTTTTGTCGGCTCAACTTCGACATTGATACTATAGATTTTTGACTCAAAGATCGTGCTCGGCGTTCCCTCTTATGGCCGTGCCTACTCCGTCACTCCGACCGAGGCACAGAAACTATCTTTTGCAGATGGGAAATTGACTGAATACCCCGAATTCGTCAGTATCCCTCTTGGTCAAGGCGAAGAACATGGGACCACCTCCAATGATCCCTGTGGTGCTCCAGTGCCGAGCGGGAACGGCGTTTTCGACTTCAGAGGACTTATAAGTGCAGGACATCTCCGAAGTGACGGCAATGCAGCCAAGGGAATGCACTACGCATTCGACCAGTGCAGCCAAACCGTGAGTCCCGGACATAACTGACAAACCGCAGTACGAGGTAACGATATCACCTTGTCTTTAGCCATTCTTATATGACAGCTCAAAGCAAATCGCGATTTCTTACGAGGACGGTGCCAGCTTCAGTAAATCGATCTCTCTGGTCTTCGTGTATCCCTCAGCTGATTTGCGATCACAGCGTCCAAAGGTGACTTCATCGCGAGGAAGCATCTCAGAGGGTTTGCGACGTGGGATGCTGCGGGAGATTCAGACGACATCCTCGTGGATGCGATCATCAAAGGGATGCAGAGCAATGTATACTAGTGCTGTGCCTTGCATACACGCCCGCAAGCCCAGGCGCTGCCCTATGAATGTTTCACGTGTGCATTTTTAGCCCTAGTTGCACCTGTATCAACAATCGGAGCGTCTTTGGCCTGTGCCACTGGTGACTGTGGCTCAGCGCAGCCATCAGCCTGATTTAAATGGATCCTGAGTGAGGCAATATGACGTAGGGAGATGTTCCACAGGGTGGAAACTTGATTCATCTCGCGCGTTCTGGGCATGAATTGACTACATAGCTTCCCCAGTCTTGTCTTTCCTCATTATCTCCTCTGCCTACTTAATTCTACTCCTTTGCTAGGCATCGGATTCTGCTTCCCTAGCGACACTATCTTCTGCGAAGATGTTTTATTTCTCCTACTTTCTCTGCTTTGCCCTCCTCTTTTCTGCGACACTCCCAGCACAAGCAGTACCCATACTCGATCATCTGCCGGCTCCTCTGAAGCCCGTAAAAGGGTCATCACCGTACGCAACACGCTTCTCGGTCCGAGACCACAGGATATCCTTCCGTCGTCGTTTGGAAAGGACTAAGGTTACCATGAAGAAGAAGGGTCAGACTATAGAACTTTGGTTTTATGAATTTATGTACGGGAAGTCATCGAAACCCTTCAGGTGCGTTCCCACCAGATTTTTGGTGAATTTTCATGTTCACATTCAATAGAGACGACGTCTTCCTCTTGCGTTTGATGGAAGGAGCGAGTTTTGTCACAGTCAGCGATAACGAGCCACTTAATATTGCTCTCAATCGACAATGAAGGAGATAGAGGTTGTTGACCCCTCACAAATAACTTTCCCTGACTGCTATCGGTGCGTACTGTGCGTATTCTTGATAAAATGACGCCGAAATGACAATGAAATCTAGCATTATAGGCTTGGATTAGAGAGCTTATAACGAGGTCAACGACACGGACTATTTTACACAGGGCTACTCTGTTCTGCTATCTAGATATCAATGTATCAAAAAACCATACACTCAATTAAGAGTCCGTGTACTATCCCAGATGACTACTTCACTCTGTTCCAAAATGTAATTCTGGCCAAATCCCATTTACACGAGCGATTCTGTAGAAAGGCTTCCTAGCCTAGTCGAAATGGGGGCGGTATTCCGAAGTCCGTAGTTGATCAACGTTTGTGTGGCGCAATTGCCCCACGTGGCTCCCACGCGTCACTTGAACGGGTTCTTACTCATTCCCCTTTAGTCTGCTATTGTGGTTAGGCGGCCGCATGCTTGTTCCAGAACTTAGCCGATCTTTTTATTGAAAAGACAAATCTGTTGTTGAGAATCCCTCTGCCAGACTTAGTAAATGGCTAGTAAGCCATGACTCAGAGGCGACAGTCATTTTCGGGATGATCAGGAGATTAAAATTCGACAGAATGTGCTCATGACGCATAGCGCGCCCATGACCATTAAAAGGCAGACATTGTCGCACTTATTCTTCGGCCACCCGTTAGCATCGTTTTCTCTCTTTTTGTTATGACTACTCTCATCACCGGCGGCTGTGGAAATACGGGGAGCAAGCTCGCTCGGCTCATCCAGACTGCCAGCCGCCCCCTAATAATCGCCTCCAGAAGCGGCACTGCGCCAGAGCCCCATAAGGCCGTCAAGTTCGATTGGAGCGACTCTTCGACGTTCGAAAACCCATTCAAGGCCGACTCCAACATCGACAAAGTTTACATCGTCATCTCCAACATCTTCGACGTACTTCCAATCGTCCAGCCCTTCGTCGATCTCTCCATCTCCAAGGGTGTTAAGAGATTCGTTTTGCTCAGTGGGAGCCACACGCACAAAGGCGGGCCATACATCGGCAAACTGCACGAATACATCGAAAACGCAGGCGTCGACTTCACCGTCCTACGCCCTACATCGTTCATAGGTACGCTATCGCACTCGCGCATATTTTGCGGCATTACTAGACCGGTGACGTTTCTTGGTGTGCTTAGAGAACTTCGCTGGCGTTTTCGCCCATAGTATTCGCGAGCGCAACGAGATCGTTTCAACCGCGGGGAACGGTCGCACTCCCTTCGTCAGCGGGGAGGACATCGCGAAGGCGGCATTCGACGCCTTATTCGCGGACAAGAGTCCCAACAAGGAATATTACGTCGTCGGACCAGAATTGTACTCGCACGACGGGGTACGTCGCTTGAGATTTGACGGGGTGAGGCAATAATGGGTTGATATCTGATTTCGTCCTCAACAGGTAGCCTCCCTGTTCAGCGAGATTCTAGGACGGAAAGTCACGCATCGGCGCATAACCGGCGAGGAGGAGAGAGCCATGTTAGAGTCCGTTGGGATGCCTCCAGATCAGGCTGACTTCGTCAGCAGTGCCGGACAAGAGACCGCTGAGGGCACTGAAGAAGCCTTAGTAGGAAGAAACAATACGATCCAAGGTACCCATACGTTGAGGGAATTCATCGAGATGAACAAACATGTCTGGGTTAAAGAGTAGATAGCGGGGGCAATGATTAGAATTCCTCAGGTTGTGGACACTGCATTGATAGAGTCGAGCGAACAAGCGTTTCTAGATCCAGTCGCGGGCAAGGGTGTCGTTGTAGAGAGTCCTTTTGTGTGCTGCAATAATGTCGCCATGTTGCTCGACCCTGACGACAGACACTGTCATCCTGCTGAACACCATCGAGCGAGGCTCGCTGACGACGTCGATGCAGCTTTGGTAGGCGATAGAAGGAGCTCACGGGTAACCAAGTTGGAGACTTCTTCGAGGCGAACAAACAACTTGGATAAGGCTTAGAAACCGTCCTGTATTACGCTATTCAAACTCGACGAACAATGTCCGAAAACGTGACAATTCACCTTGTTAGTGAAATATGGGTATATGAAGACAAAAACTGATTGTGGTGTAGCTGGTGAAGCCGGAGAAACACACGCGACTGTAGACAGCGCTTCGGGTAGGCACCTGATCCTCCTTTCGTTGGCAACAGCTTCTGGCCATGGAGGCTTCACTGGGTTCTGAGCTGGAGAACAGGACGGAGGCAGGTCACTGAGATGAGGGGGAGTTGCATCCAGGACGAGACTCAGACGAACGCGTCTTCTGGATAGCTCATCTTCCACCCTCTGTGACAGTTTTGTCGCATGGAACATTCATGATAGCATCATGTACGGTGGCGGCGAAGGAAGTGACAGTGCCTCGAGAGCCCTTGCTAGTGGCTGAAGGAGGATGCGCGATGGTGGACCTCATCGAGGCCAATGATATGCATAGCCGTAGCGCCCTTCGGCGAACGAAAACTCTGATCAAGGCTTAGAAGCCTTTTGCATTACATTATCAACATCAACAGCTCATCGGTACGGAACGAACATTACCTCAGACTGTGAACTGTCGCATAAGTGGAGAACATAGGAATCGGTCTTAGTCTAACACAATGCAGATAAAGGAGCTAGCGACTAGCAGTCGTGTCAGTCCATGATTGACTCGGAAGAGAATGCGGCAGTAACATACCTATAATTTTCGACGCTTGTTTCTCTCGCAGCCTCAGCCTGGTCTCCTTCCGTTCCTCAACACGCTTCAGGAACTCCACCTTCTCTAGGTAACCGCCAGCCCTTCTATTAGCTTCGAGCTCCTCCTGGACCGGAGGATCC
>MPNV01002037.1:0-68422 GCA_013376435.1 Cyclocybe cylindracea | reverse complement strand
CACATCTCGGGCGCTATTCCTTTCTTTCTCTCTCGGTGGATTTTCCAATTGGTCACTGGGTAATCGATAATACCTCATTCTCCTGACTGTCGCTCTTCTCCATAAGTAATTTATCACAGATACTCACATCTTGAAGCCCAGAGAGATGGACGACTACAAGACAGAGGGGCCAGGAAGGCCGTTTGACAAATTACGCTGGCGTGTTTTCCCAACGTTGCTGAGTGATTAGTCATTGCTGAGACTTTCTTGATAAGATCAACTCCTGTTCCATACATCACGCCAAAGTGTCCAGTAATGTTGTCGACAGGATGGGCTATAAATCTGAGGATCCACAGCCCGTTAAGCCATCCGCAATTTATCCCTACCCAATCGACCCCAGCTCTCCTGCAAGCTCATCATGTCCACGCTCATCACCGGCGGTACGGGCAAGACTGGAGGCAGGCTAGCAAACTCATCCACGCGCTGGCATCCGTTTTTGGTGGGCATCGCGCTCTGGCACGGCCCCAGAGCCTTTCAAGGGCGTAAAGTTCGACTGGACTGACCCATCGACTTTCGAACCCCTTCAAGGCGGATCGAAGATCGATAGGATCTATCCTCATTTCACCGGCAGGCTACTCGATTCGCTTCCATGTGATCGCCAATCCATCGCCGACTTGTCCAGCGTGGTCAACTTCTTCGCTTTGGATGGACCCGGTACAGGAGCAAGAACAGTCTTGGGCTTCCGAGGTCCTGGCCTTTTGGCTAATGGCTTTGGAACTAGTGTGGAGGAGGATGTAGACGGCGTGAGGGTAGATGAAGATGGGGTAGGGCTAGGTGTGGGTCGGGTTGGAGCTTCGATTTCGGGTATAGGGTCCTCAGCTGGAAGTTCTGGTGCTGCAGAGTCGATTGCTCCAGTACCGGGTTCCTTCCACAAGGGCCACTTCTTTGCGTCTGCGGAATCTTCGGGGACCTCGACGACCTCGCTACAGCATGAATGTATGAGAGCTGTAGCAAAGAAAAATTGGGCATACTTACACGACTTCTTCCCCTGCAAATCTGAACCTCTTTTCGACTTTCACCAACTTCTTCTGCACTGGCACGTCTGGTGATTTCGCTGGAGTTGCAACAGAGGCTTGAAAGTTGGCCCACAGCAGAGCGTCTCGTCTATCGCGAACTGCTTCATCAATGTGAGGAATGCCTCACGAAACGCGAGCAAAATACCTTTTCTTTTCTTCTTCGAGGTCGCTCACAGGGGCAGCAGTGTTGTTCTGCTTCGCTTCATCGCCAGAATGTTCGTAATCACTGTCGTCTGTAGCACACACTTGTCAGAATCTTGCGGCCAAGACGTTCCAGAGAAGTGAGTACCTCGGTCATTAGAAGGTACATAGTCTTCGTCCTCTTCATCGGAGTCGTCTCCGCTGTAAGGATTGTTGATTTTTGAGCAAGGATTCATGGGCGTAGTTGAAGACAAGGCAGAGAAGGCGGGTTTTGCCGTCGTTGCCGAAGAGAAGCCTGAGCAAACAAATGCACAGCTTCCAGACCTAGGCCTAAGCGCCGACGGTCCAGCGCCTAGGCGGCAGCGTCATCAAGGAAGGAAGTCCGGAATATAACTTATGGGTTCCTAAGCGCCTTACTGACTCTTTCAATTAGTATTGGAGCAGGAAATCGACGCCACGTGGGTTGAGCTGCGTTTCCATTTTTGGGGCCTAAGCCTTTGCAACGAGAATGTCAGACCTAGTTTCGCAAAGAATACTACTTACATAATTCTTGAAAGTCCACGACTCTCATGTATCCTACAGGATGGATGACAGGGTTGGCGTTTGTGTTGAAATTTGAAACGTTGAAGCTCTAACCGGGACTGCGTGTATCCGAGCTTGAAGGCCAGTGTTGTATTCTAAGGGGTTATTAACCCCCATTTCTTTTCTGAAGACTTAAGACTTAATTACAACCCTTAATTAAGACCTGTACCTAAGGGGTTATTAAGACTTCGACCCAACCGGCGTGCTACCCTTTGAAGTCATCACCTGATCCTTCCAGTTCCCCATCATCTGGGATCTTTTCTGTGTCTGCCTCCTCATCTGCCAACAACTCCATTAGCCGTGCCTCCTCTGTGTAAGCTTGCCATCGACGATTACGCCTTGTGTGCTCGCCCACATCACCCACGTTGGTTTTCTTCCCATCCGAAAACAACAAATCAAGTGACATATGGTATGTATCTCACTCACCTTTGACTACCCATGATTCTCAGGCCAATATCTTAGGGTTTCCGTCAGCGTTGAGCTCCACAGTTTCTCCAGCTGGCTGTCCCTTTTCAAGACAACCACAGCAATGTGCCTGCATGTGGGACCCATTTTGTTTTTCACAGGCAATGAAGTATTCCCAGAGTGGATTTTTGGTGGGGGGCATTGCGGGCAGTTAACGAGGGGGACAGCAGGTAGGTATTCCCAAAAAAATTGCCACTGCATTCTTCCGCACCTGTATCTACACCCCAAACTTGACGTGTGACACATCATGCCTGCGGCCCGCCGTCTTTCTATTTCTTTCTAAGACTTAGTTAAGGGTTATTACAATCTTCAGTGTATGTTAAGCCTTAGCCTTAGAATGTATTTAACCCCTAATTTAAGCTAACCCTTAGGACTTAGATACAACACTGTTGAAGGCATCGTAAAAGCGGCTTGGGCAAACACTTTCGTGTTCACAGAGTCTGCCCTGGCCAGTGCTGCTTCCACCGATGACTCGAATCCACCACCATCAATTTCTCTGCTCTGCCAATGCCGACAGCAGCGCTCGTGGACCTCCTTGTCGATGACATGGAACTCGATTGGAAGTACCAAGAATGCCTCCCGGTCGTCTCAGCGTGTCTTTCCCACTCCCTCCGAGTCTCTAAGTATACATACTCGTATGCAGACTAACATAACGCGCTTTCCTGGATGTTTTCACGATGCAGAAGTCGAAAGAGACCACACCGCGCGAGGGTGTCCCCCCGAAACCTAGACTTTACCTTCAACTAGGACGCGTCGACGTTCGAGAACACGTTGAAGGCCGACGCACGCTCTTCCTCATCGCGCCTGAGCACGAGCCAGCTAGAGAAGGGGTGCTACTTCTATGGAAAGTTACACGAGTACACCTTCGTCCGGCCAACTTGTTTCATGGACTACGTAACGCTAATTGAATAAGAAGCGCGTTGAATCCAGGAAACACCTGACACACGCACACTCGGTCAATTCTTCCAGCGGAATAAGAACCTCTGAAACAGGTGAGAGCTTAGAGTTTCAAAGGCATGGTTGCAGATACAGCAGGGCTCGGTGTGACGTGTCCCTTATCCAGCGCATGATATTGAAGAGTCAACGAAGGGATGATCCTATAAACATACGATATTGCAAACAGACATTTTAGGCATATCCAGTCTTCCCAGGTACGACTCCAAAAGCAGGTCCACCCTTCCCAAACATCCTTCGAAGGTCGTCAACTAGTTCCTTCGGCTTTTCGTGCGCCGCGAAATGACCGCCGCTCTCATGTTCTGACTCGAACACCAGATTCGGTGCTCTCAACCATCTGAAAAAAAGGAAGCAGCCACGATCAACACCTTGCTTAAACAACATCGTCATTGCTGGAAGTGATACTACCTCTTTGGCCATCCAACAGCCTCTTTCGGAAAGTAGGAATAGCCCATAGGGATTGTTGTCGGGCTCGTCCTTGCAAACGGGTTTACACCGCTCTTGTTCACTTCGTAATAGATTCGAAGCGAGGCTGCGGGCCCTGCACGCGAGAACCAGAAGATAGATATCCACGTAAGCACTGCAGTGGCAATGGCGATGGTATGCCAATCAGTTCCCTGTAATGACAACACTCAAGGGCTCCCGCACCTTCGTCATCCTCCCACGGATAACTATCGGTCCAAACCACAAGTTTCTCGTATATCCAAGCTAATAATCCAGCGGGCGAATCTGCAAGGCTGTAACCGAGGGTTTGCGGTTGTGTTGACTGTTCTATGAAGTAACCATTTCCTTTCTCTTGAAACTCCTGCAATCTCTTGAGGCCTTCTTTCTCCGCGGGAGTGAAGCCAAAAAGTAGATCACGCAGGAAGAGTAAAGGTTGGCGAATGGGACTGGGAGGGGAAGTCCTTTGATAGAAAGAGTAAAGCGTCTGGAAAGTCCGAGATTGGCGAGAACATGACATACATTGGCATATTCGTGTGCCATGCTTTGCTGTGCTTGTGCCCGTAGACTTGCGCTATCGTTCTCGTAATCTGCAAATCGTGGTTCAATGTAACTCGCGCAAAGATAATTGTCATGATAATCAGACTTACAAGATATCCCCAATCTCCTCCTTGCGTCACTGCGTCCAAAGTCGACATCCGTGCGTCAGGAAATGTCAACTGCTCTACATACCATATTCGTTATACCCTAAAGCCAACATCAATTTATTGCCGATCTGGAGGAGGGTAAGCAAGCAGCGCGACGAGTTCGAGGAATAGGTGTACCTCTGCATACTGCTTGGATGCAAAGCCCGGCTTGGTCGGAGCTTCAGAGAAACCAAAACCGGGCAGACTAAATGCGACGGGTGATCGGGAGCGGCCTCTACGAGGAAGAGGAAGTATCTTCCTCATTCATAGACTGCACTGGGCAACTGAACAAAGAGTAAGGCTTTGTGCGAGAGCGATTAACATGATGGCCCAACTTACCATGAACAAAGAGCAATGGGATGGCGTCGACGACCTGACTCTTCTTGTGGACATAGTGTATGTTCAGCACTCCAAATCCTTCGACTTCGATGTCTCTCGTGAACTGTGGGAGCTCGTCGTTGAGCTGGGCCTCGTATTTCCTCCAGTCATAACCGTCCTTCCATCGAGTGACGAGGCGCTTTAGGTCTGCAAGTGGCACACCGTAGTCGAAGCCTGCGCCTTCAAGTTCGTCAGGGAAGATGGTCAACGCCAATTTCTGCTTCAAGATGTTGATGCTGTCGTCGGAGACGGCGATTCGGAAAGGTAGCTCTGCCATAGAGATGTGCTGTCGTCCTTGGAGCTTGGTGGTAAGTTGGGGTGCAGGGCGGGACCAGACGCCTTTTTAACGACGCTTCTCATGGTGCTTTCTCAGCTACAATTACGGAAGCATAAGTATTCACAAAAGGGGACGCAGTAAGGCCGGTCGAACAGGTTTCTTGGTGACTCACTTGAGAAAAGAAGACGGAAGATGACAGAAGAGACGGAGAGAAGTGGAGAACGGCCGCCACCGTGACGGCATAGAGCACTGTGGGAGGTTTCCTGATGATGAAACAGGTGTTGAGTAATAGTTAGCTCGGGAAATCATGTACTTACCACTCATCGCCGTTGCGCACGACGGCGGCAGCGACGTGGTACATAATTATATAAAACATATGCAAGCCAGGGGAAGATCCATTGGCATTGGAACGTTGAAGAGAGCAACTAGCGCGACCAGACTGTACATAATCCAGATTTGTTCGGATGATTATGATAAGATTAGATGAACATCCCGTGACTTAAGTAGTTTGTAGTGAGAGTTACTTACCACTGTCACTAGTCTTTCTTTAACATGCCTAGTTCCCCTCAACCGGTCCCTCCATTGCCACTGGAACTCATCGACCGCGTGATCGACAAAATAGCAGAACTCCCCAACAATCATGAACGTCGGAATGGCCTGGCGTCAGTGGCGTTGCTAAATCGCTACTTTCGCAGATCTTCCCACCGACACCTTTTCGCATTGACAACTTTCCGACTGGGCACTACTCAACGACTATTCGTCCAAAAGAAGCTTGCAGCTCTTCGAAACATTATCAATGCAGATCCACACTCAGAGACCACTGGTATTGCGTCCCACATTCGGGATTTTCGCGTCAATGTCCTGGGCTTGTTCTTTCGACGAGTCTTCACAGACGATACACTAGCGGCGATTCTAAGGAGACTGTTCCGCACCAGAGAGGGGAGGTTGTCACTGATCGTTGGCGGCGGCTCCGAAATGGATTGGGGGAAGGTGGGCAAAGACTTTGAGAGCGCCTTCTTCGATCTATGCCGGAACTCCCAGATGACAGCATTGCAACTTGCGGGGTTCAACGGGTTGCCGCTCAATATTTTCCGTGGGGCGACTATCAGGCATATAGAAATATCACGGCTGCATTCTTGGAAATCGGCCATGCCGGGCTTCAACCAGGAGCCTATCCGGCTCGAATCCATCTCCACCGATCATTCAGCCCCAATCTTGGATCTACTTCGGTCAGAAAGCAACCCTAGATCAACCCAATGGCTGTTTTCGAAACTTAAGGGACTAAATACAAGCATATACAAGGACGAACATGTTACGCAGACGATGTCTATAATATCGTGTGCCCCAGTGCTTGACACGCTCGTGGTCGAAGTCAGTGCATCTGGTGAGTCAGATTTCCTGTCATTATACGTCAAATGTTATCTCAACATCTTTTGTAGTTTGCGGAACCCCTGTTGAAACCCTCATTTGGACTCAAATACCCAATTTGCGACGTCTCAAGATCGTCCATAAAGAGCAATTCGCCCGCGAGTGCCTTGAAGCCCCCAGCAAGTGCGCTGCGATTCGAATCCTTGACATCCTGGAGGATCCCTCACCGAGTTTAAAGGCGTTGTGTCTCGACTTCATTATTTATCCGCTGAACTTGGCATACGGGGAAAGCTTACGCCACTACAACTATGCTTCGACCGACGCGACCCTCGTGCGCATAGCGAGCACTCGTTATCGTCACGCCGAGCATTTCATTATACGTTCTATTGGGCAGTTCGGCTTCTTGCCTCCTGGGTCTAACGCGGGTGCCTTCGTGGCGCAGGAGGACAGGCGCAGTTTCCCTTGTTGCACGAGAAATGTCCGGATGCCTTGCATCTCTCGTTTAAATTGGACTATGCTCGCCCGGGTGATGTTCTGGAAGGAGAGCAGGCAGGTCTTTATCAGTCACAGTGGATCTAGGGTCATATCCGAGTCGCAGACCCACACCTTTCCGTCATGATTTAGTTGCGGTGCAGGTGCTTAAATGTGCGTTATCTCAAAATTTCAGATTCTAGCGCTCGGATGTGACTGAACTGTTACTCCAAGGTTAGACTTTCGATATATGTGTTTCCAAGGAGCTATTTATTCCTTGATCCAAAGCTGCTTATTCGCTTGGATAAAGTCCCGCAACTTGTGGGTCCCCGTGATCGCCTTGCTTTGTCCAACCAACGCCTCTTCAATCCCTTCGGCGATCAGAGATTCTGCATGGTTCAGCATTTTGGCGTATTCTGGCGATATTCCAAACTGCTGGAGGATGGCTATCTCCTCGTCATTCGTCAAGTGCCTGTGGCTAATCTTCCTTCCCAGAGTCTCGCTCAGAAGAGCTGCAGCCTGTGAGAGTCGCCTAAACTGCTTGAACTCGAACGACAAATCAGAACGAACCTCTGTGTAAGAATACAACTCTGGTCCGATGAGGAAGTAGTCTGTGTTGGGACTTTTGGTGGCGAACAAGGCGTCGTAAGCAGTTTTCGCGATGTCGTCCGTTCCAACGAGCGGAATACGACCGTCCTTGGTGACGGAGAGTATTTCATCGTTCTCACGGATGTTCTGGGCATGAAACTCGCCCAAGTTCTCTATGGCCCGTCGTCAGCATATTTCTCCATCTCAAGTGCCTACGAGCACGTACCAATAAACCAAGTGGGGCGAAGGACAGTATAATCAACGCCGCGTTCGACGAGATACTCGTGAACTTTCCCGACGTAGACACCCCCCTTGTTAAACTGGCTCGCGCTGAGCAGCACAAACCTCTTCACGCCCTTTGAAATTGCGAGGTCGATGAACGGCTTCACGACAGGAAGAACGTCAAGAATGAGAGGCGCAACGAGGTACACCTTGTCGATATTGGGGTCGGCTTTGAATGGATTCTCGAATGTCGCTGGGTCAGTCCAGTCAGAGGCAACGGCTTTGAACGGATTGGGAGCCGTGCCCTTGCGAGAAGTGAGCAAGACGGGGTGACCGGCGGCGTGGATGAGTCTGGCGAGCTTGATCCCTGTCTTTCCGGTTCCACCGGTGATGAGGGTCGTCATTGCGTGCTTTGGATGCTGGGTCGTTCGGAGTATAGCTTAGTCAGAAGCTGGCGGTCGTAGATCTCTTTATACTCCTCTCAATCCAACCTTTGTTGTGCTTGCTTATACATCAAAGTTATGGAGCCGCGAGTGGCGCGTACAACCTCATATTCAGGCCCTAGGGTATGGGAAGCTCGAGTCTGTCAGCCTATCAACAATCCATCAAGCGCTGTCATGTCAGGCTCTGACTAATCGTGCACCAAAGACTCCCCCATATATAACGCCATAATGAGTAATGGCGTTGGTTATTCTCCTTATAGATGGGTGATTCCTGGGGTTATTCGTCTAAGAAGAGGTTAGGCGATCCCCCTAACTTTGTTAAGAGAGCGAGGATACTGAACTTACTGTCAACAATTAAGGCCGATGAAGGTAAACTGGGAAATACTTCCTCCTCTAGAACAGAGAGACAGTAAGTTTATCGGTAGGACTCTATATAGTTCAATCCCGACAAAAGGAAGTACAGCTGGAGATCATGGCGATTCGTGTGGCGCAGTGATCGTGCTTAAATAACTGGGCGCTAAACCTGACTATGAGCACAAGTTTACTAATAGGAGTTCGTCATACGAATTCGCTATTCATGATCCCGTCTCAAATTCTTCATATAAATCTTGCTCCCAGGTAGCCTCGCAGTCAACTCGCAGTTTCGCTTTGACTGTGATCCATGAGTGAGAAGTGCAGGACATACACGTACCTGAGGTGTGAACCATAAAGCTTTAAAGAGTCATAAATCCATGCCAGGGTCCTGCAACGGAGAGGTAGGGGATACCATGTTGGTGAAGAGACACGCCACTTCCAATTTTTCGCCACGGGTGCTCCAGCCCTTGAGGCTGAGAGACCTTCGCAGGATTTTCTGGGCACGTGGCGGTCTGATATCGGATTTCGACCGTAGCTTGAACGAGTTGCTGTGCGGTAAGTACAACCAACTACTATTAAACCATCTCAGTTGTGTACAGTACGGATACGTCCACCCGTCCTTCCAGATGACGTTATGTGGGCCGAGGTCGCCATGAGCAAAAACCGTTTTCCACTTGCGTCCTTCGACTTTACTGTAAAGTTCAGCTTCCCCGGGATACTTGTCCAGGTTTTTCTTGACGTGGCCTCTAAAAGAAAAATCACCAAATTCCTCATGGGACCGAAAAGGACCCCATCCCCACGACAGGTCAATTCGACCGTCACTGAGGGTGCCACCGTCGACTGCCTGGACTCTGCCAAATTCGGGGGGCTGTAGTGATCGAAGTTGATTGAAATAGCCCTTCAGCTGGAGAATAGTGTCTGTTCTCTGTCCTACGGCAGCTTGGGCCAAACGTCTTCCAAGATACGACCCTCGATATACTCTTGCACGAGGTGTGGTTGGCCGTTGACTTCAAAAAGAAATCCAAGACACGAGGAACCAGGATGGTCGTATATCTTGCGATAAACTCCATGGAGAGTGCTTCCGTGAGACGGAACTCCCTGCGGCATTTTACGAACTTCGTCGCTGTATATCTGTAGCCTGTTGAGAATACGTGCGAGCGTCAAGCCTCAGCAGGACTTATGCTTGATCAAGGAGACTCCGTGTAGCGTTCGTATTGGCGTGCGGGCCCATTCAGGTTGCTCATGATCAGACTCTGGCCTGCATGTTACAAACGTAAGTAATTTAACAGCTAGTAAAACGCGCGCGTGAACTTGAAATCTCGCGAGTCGTGTTGAAGGTATGTAAGTCAAAGTCTTTTCAAACTCCGCCATGCATCATTCAGCTGCAAGTCCCATAGAACGCAATGAAGTTTGCGACCCGTCGCGTCTTGAGCGATTACTCATCAACACGAATTTCTTAGCACCCTCTAGCGCCATAGGACTGGGGATCAACACAGGAAAAGGGTACGTATCTATGTAGGCACCCTAGGCTCTACCCCACTATCCTTGAAACTCATGACCTTACATGAAATCCCGAATTAAACGGTGCCAGGAGACCACCCACTGACAGGGCACCCACAACGTCCATATACACATTTCATTTAGTCGTGAATATAAGATAGGATTAGCCTACCCGCGTAAGTGTATTTGAAATGAACGTGCTGATCCACGATGCGCCTATTCCCTGCACACCCGGGTCACGGGTGGCTTTGCTAAGCCAATGGCACGTCCTTTTGTTCTTCGGGAATCTATCTGGCATGCAGGAACAAGGGGCGCTAGGCTGGCATGGGCTAGGGGAGTCAACAAGGAAAGGGATTTATAGGGTCATGAGATATCATGGATCCTCTATATAGCTCATACGCTATTCATGTCCCTCGGCCATCCATCAGGCACACGCGTGCAATTGCTGGACATCTAGACGCCCACAAGCGGGAAACCGGGCCGGTTCTCCCATCTTTGCCTTGGGTTTGCCCCGCTCGTCATGGAAAAGCCCATTTCCTCCGGCTTATAGTTATCTACTGGGGATTATCTTATCTGTCCTTTACTTTCGCTTCTGTACATTGAGACTGCGAGGACCCCGGGGAGGGACCAGGGTAATTTACGCGTTGACAAGACACAAGACGAAAGGCGAGAGGCGAGAGAATCGCATCACCGACGGATCACCGACATCGGGAGTCCGTTGTGTCTTCTCTTTCATCCATTTCGCGACGGAAGAGAAGGGAGAAGGTGAAGGAAGGGCGTCTGGTGACGCGAGAGCCATAAGGAAAAGAAAATGAAGAGTCATCAAGAGGCGTACTGTTATGACTGTACGAGAGCAAGAGGGGATCCGCGATCAGCGTTCTTGGTTCGAGTTGATGTAAATCTCGTGGCTGCCATCATGCATGGCAGTACTGACGGAATCGTCCAAAATGCGAAAGCATTTGCTAGAAAAACAGTTGTATGGAATAGATGGGGAAGACTGAAGACCCCGGCACCTTCCTGAACCTATCCTGAACCACTGCCTCGCAATGTCGACCGGGATTAACCTGGGGTTTCTGATATCTGTCAACACTGATAGCATGTTGCGAGTAATGGTTGAGCTACGAGAAGCGACGTTGACAAAGGGGCTGGAGAATCCGGAGACATTGTATAAAATTTTCGAAAAGCGAGCATGATTCATCCTACTTGCTGTACTCTGGACTCGTAATGAGAGTGTCAGAAGCAGGAGCAGCTCGAGGGTCGTTTTCGTCGACCCTCGGAGTCAATGGCCTCCTCATCCTCCTACGGATGTGTCATCTCGTCCTAACGGACGCCCGTCCGCCCACGGTGTACCTTCCTGACCAAGAAAGTGAGCGGGCGTGTATGGCTCCATTGTTCGCGAAGACCAAATCTTCTTCCAAAAATAAGAGCGGTGATCCTATTGACACTCATGCGTGGGATGGCACGATCAGTTCTGCCTTCTCACAGATATCAACTTGCCTCGATAGACTTATACGAATGATCAACGCCGTTCGGTATCATAGATATTTATGGGACTGGGGTAACGTGCAGACTTTGACATTCTGCGGGATGTCGCTTATCGTCTATCGTTTTATCCTGTAATCTTTCGACTCCATACAGTGCATACCGTTGGAGTCGGACCGGGTGCCGTGCGAAAGCCGACCTCAGGTAACAGACGTGTATCAAATCGCAAAGGTTGCCTCGCCGACAGTGCGACACTGTAACTCGTGAGTCCGTGAGGAGTGCATTACTGGCAGACAGAAGAAGCGAATGGTACGCCGCCCGCGGCGCTTCCTTCTCCTTGCACCGCCGACGACCGCAGCCGACAGGCGGTGTCACTCCACTTGAGTGACTGTGTGGCGCACTTCTTCGAATTCCTCGCGACGCGGACCGGATATGTCAAATGCCAATCGCGGTCCGCGCTTGGCGCACATTGCATCTTTCAAAAATTTGAGGGAGGTCTCTTGAGTTTCTACCTGGCTACCCATATGTATACACCCCTGCGTACCTTGACTCTTGGGTCCTTGGAGAAGTACTGATTATCTTTATCTGGTATTGGCTTTCTGTGTGCACGGGCATGGGTATTACTATCATCCTACCTGGTTCTGATGCGCCCATCATCATCAGCGTACCCCGCGGGTCGTTGGAGTTGTTATCCGGCCTTCAAGGTGCAACGTTTCAGCGCTCCTGGATTTATGTGTTTGGGTAGAAGTAGGATTGGGAGGAGCAAATAATCACCGGTCTCGCTGACATTTACTTATCAAATTTATTCCCATCTGGCAGACGTCAAACGTCCCCGGTGCGGACAAGCGCTACGCACGCCGTGGATAACAGATAAAGTGCAAGTGATATCAGAATCTATCAGTAGACCCATGTAGAACCAGACACGATATGTACTCTCCCGGTGACCCAACTCATACTACTCTATCTGCTTCCCTGTCCCATGATTTCTTACCTCGTTTTCACTTCACGAGACAAAACAACTTAGCTCGAACGTCCCGATATATGGTATTCTATCTTACATTTAGGAACACTCGTCATCGTTCTATCTGAATCCTAGTGAGGGTTCTCCCGAAAGCGATGAGTTATCTACCTGGGCCTCACCCCGCAGGGACGGTAATATGCCTTCAAGTAAGCAGTCGCTCACTATACATATACATCCATGTTATAAGATTAGCGCCTTGAGCCCTTCTTATCTTTGACAAGCTCTGCTGGCCTCGTTGATGATTATAATTATCATTTCGTCCGACCTGTAGGCCTATTGAGTCGTCAAGGTCGTCGAGGCGGTGTAGAATATTATAATATAGAGTAGAGCACTGTGTACTCTGTCGAACGATCCGTTTAAGTTCATGATGCTCTGGATGATGCTCTCCAGGCTGGGGCAGGCCTGTCCGTCAACCTTGGCATAGCTCACCCACCCCACAACGACCCCGTGGAGGGGTTTTCACTTTCTTTGAATTTGGGTTGGTGTTTAATTTACTACCCCAATCGCGATTGAGTACTCTATCGGCGTAGCGTTACCCTGCAGAGCGCGTATTTATACCCTAAAAGTGCTCTAGGGTGGTGGAGGGGCTTACCGCCCATGTATATAAGTATATAAGTTTAAGGTGGATGAGCTTCCTTGAACCTTGTCTATAAGCGTATATGTAGTACTTATGACCGGACGACGGCTTCTGGGCGGTATTAAGCACCAAGATGTTAGTCTGAACGATCTAAATGACTATTTTGGCGCCGGCGATTAAGGATGCCTATCTATACGTTGGCGGTCCCTATCCTGCCCCTCTTCGAATCTCGTCATCATCCCAGATGTCCCGAATGGCACTTTGCCTGACTAACCAAAGTAACGACGAGCATATGCTGCGACCATGATGTGGCCGAGACGAGGCCGGTCATACCGTGTGCGCTAGCCCTTGACACGCTTGTGAATTCCCCAATCCTTGTGAGTCGAATTTCTCAACCTGTCGTGTACTCAAGGGAACTATCTCATAAGCACTATCAAACTATTCTACTGACATGAAGTCTCTGATAATGACACAAACACCCAACTTGAGGCATCTCAAGATCGTCCACCACCGCCGGTGCCCCGCGACTCAGATCCTGCAAGATCCTGCAGGAATATGGCCGCCAATGTGCCGCTATCCGGGTCCTCGATGCCCCAGACAAACCACGTCAAACGCTGAGGACCCCCACCCTCGACTTCGTCCTCGCCATGATTATTCTTCCGTAGTATTCAGACAACTGCCCAACAGGGAAATTTTGTAGCAAAACAACTACGCCTCGATCGGCGAAGTCCTCGCGCGCACAGCGAACACTTGTTATTGGCACGTCGAGCACTTCTACATCCATACTCTTCAGCAGCTCGATCCGATACCCCCACAATTTTGTTGCGGATGCCTTTCAAGCGCGGGCGTACGAGGTGTTGGTGGGTTGGTTCCCTTTGTTGTCCTAGGCGGCCGGCGGAACTGGTGCACTTCTCCTTCGCATTCGACTTTGATACACGGAATTTCATTCCGGAGGAGGGTGTTTATCTTCCACAGTGGTACTAAGCACCGTCTACCGAGTTCATCTAGGCTTAGATAACCTGGCCGCACCGTCCAGAACAGGTACATTCGCGGGAACAAGGAGGTGTGCTGCTGAACTTAGGGAGCAGAGAAACTACAGCAAGTTCAGTAGACAGCTATAGAGTTCGCTCACTGTGCAAAGGCGCCCTTGCTCAATTTGCTCATCCTCAAAATCACCAAACGACGAAAGAAAAGAATACGTATGAAATTTTGCTGTGTACGAAATAATACTTGAGCGTATGTACGAGTTGGAATAGCCTTTAAATATTGAACTTCTCTGCAGATCAAAGCACTGCGCGGGGCTGTCGATGGATGGATGATGGATAGGTGTCGGTTGATGTACGTCTGCGAGGGCGATTACATATACGAATAAGGTGCTTGTACGTTGGGTTCCGGGATTGTAGGTAGGGTTGTGGAGAAATCTATGAGGGGCAAATAATACACGGAGGAGGAAAGGAAAGCGAAGCGGGCAGAAAGAGGGAGGAAGAGGAAGGGAAAGAAAGCAGAAACCGCGCCATCGCGGCCCATCTCCATTTATTGTGAATAGGGCGGCAGCGACGCGGTCGACGACGAGGGCGTCAACGGTCCCAGCGGTAACACCGGCGGCCTCCTCTGCTCTCCCTCTACTGGTACTCCCTCCGGCTTCGCAGGGGCGGGGGGCAGCTGCGCAGCGAGCCGCGGGCCCTCGCTCAACGCAGGCGTCGGCGGGATACTGGGGGCAGGCGTGTTCGTCTGACTCCTATTGTGCGCCATGTGCGCCCGGATGAGGTGGCCAGCCGCCAGCGCACTGAGCAGGCTCAGCTCGCCCGCCATGACGGCCGCAGCGATGAGCCTCGCGAGCGCCTGTGCGTTCTGGCCAGGGTGTGTCGGGTGGGCACCGCGCATGCCGAGCAGCTCCAGGACGCCCTGCTGTGGCGCCAACACCGTGCCTCCACCCACGGTCCCGACCTCAATGCACGGCATGCTGACTGTCATGAGCAGGTCCGCGCCGTCGTTGATCGGCTCCATGAGCGTCATGCACATCGAGCTCTCCACGTTCTGCGCGGGGTCCTGGCCCGTCGCGAGGAAGACCGCCGTGAGGATGTTCGCCGCGTGCGCGTTGAACCCGCCAATCGAGCCCGCCATCGCACTCCCAATCAGGTTCTTCTTCGTGTTGAGGTTGCACAGCGCCGCGACGGTGGTCTTGAGCACGCTCTGGACGACCCTGCCCGGCACGACGGCCTCGGCGACGACGCTCTTCCCACGCCCCTCGATCCAGTTGATCGCGGCGGGCTTCTTGTCCGTGCAGTAGTTCCCCGAGAGCGCGAGGACGACCATCTCGGGATAGTGCTTCTGCAGGACCTCGAGCGCCTTCTCCGTGCCCTTCGAGATCATGTTCATGCCCATCGCGTCGCCCGTGGCCGTCGCGAACCGGACGAAGAGCGTGCGGCCCGCCATGGCGGTCTTCAGGCTCTTCAGCTTGGCGAAGCGCGACGTGCTCTCAAAGGCCTCCTTGATCGTCATGTACCCGTCCTCCGAGTCGATCCACATCTTTGCGTGCGCCGCCATCGTGATGGTGGGGAAGTCGATGGCGGGGCCACGCGTCATGCCGTCGTTGGTGACGACGGTGGTGACGCCTCCACCCGCGTTGAGTGCCTTGCACCCGCGAGAGGTCGACGCGACGAGGGTGCCTTCAGCAGTGGCCATAGGGACAGGGTACAGCTGTCCGTCGACGTTGAGGGGGCCGGCGATACCGAGAGGGATGGGGATGTAGCCGACGACGTTTTCACAGCAGGCACCGAGGACACGGGAGTAGTCGTAGTTCGTCAGCGGGATATCAGAAGATTCGAGTGTCTGCGTCCTAGAAGCACGGGCTGCATACATACACATCGTCACCCATCAACTCCAACAAAAACCCATGAAAAGGAACTCACAAATCAACGCTCTCCTCACCCTAACCGCTCTCTCCAGCTCGTCCATCCCAAGGACCTTCTCCAGCGCATACGCCGCAATCTTCCCATTCTGCGCGAGCATAATCACCTCTTCATCATTCAACAGCGCCAACGACGCGCTCAGCGGCCGGGGCCCATTCTCAAAGATATCAATGCACTCCTCGAGGGTCCTCACATTCTCCACGTCCCCGTCCACCGGCGACTCGCTCTCCTCCGACTCCTCCGACCCAGACCCAGACAAGGAGAACGGCGGCGTGGGCTGGCCGATGGCTGCCACGAGCGGCTTGCCAGAGAGCGGCGAGGACGAGGTGATGGCGAGACGGCGCGAAGGAGCGGGTCTGGCAGCCGCCGCGAGCTTGCGGTCGACGTCCTCGAGGGTGAACGTGCCGATGTTCGACGGGGGGATCGCAGGCGACTGCGGTCGTGCGACAACGGCGACGGGCACCTCCACGGGCCTGGGAATCTCCCGCTTCAGCGAGATCGGGGACGTCTTCGTCCTCTCCCGCAGCAGCTCCGGCGCCTTCCTAATCGTCTCCAAGCTACTCGTCCTCGTGCTCACCACCCTCCCCTCCCCTCTCCCCTCTTTCTCCTTCTCCTGCTCCTCATCACTCTCCTCCCCAGGCGCAACCTCGAACCTCACGCCCCCCTTCACCCCAAACGTCCCGGCCCACACCCCGCCCGCACGTGCACCCACCACACCCGCCGCGATGCCCTTCAACAGGTACCCATTCAGCGCGACGCTCAGCGCGAGCACCACGACGATCCACTTGCTGATGATCGGGTCGCCGACGAGGCGCGTCCACGCGGACATGAACGCGTCGACCATCTCGGACGTGCTCCGCGTGTGCGGGAGGTAGCTCGCGGTGATGGCGGGCTTGTGGGCCCGGAGAAGGGGGGCGGGCAGGACGACGCGGATGTAGATGGGCGGAGAGACTTTGACGAGCATGTCTTTGCCTTGGGGAGGGGTCTGCAGGTCCTCGTCGTCGGTGTCGGTGACGGGTGCAGATGCGAGGTCGGCGGCGGAGGCCTCGACGAGGGAGTTGAGCACTGAGCGCAGGCCCGGGGCGGTGATGTCGACACGGCGGATGTTGTTCAGAGCCGTCGCAGACGAATGCGTATGTTTCGAGGGCGTCAGCGGCGTGATAAAGTTCAAAATATGCAGCGTCAAGAACGAGGCGATCTGCTCGATCTATCAGCACCCGTCTCTCCCATCCCATACAAACCCCAAAACCACTCACCAAAAGCAACTTCAACCTCGCCACGGGATTCTCCACCGTTTTCTTTCCCTTCGTTCCCTCCTTGCTCTCCCTACCCTTCATACTCATCCCCCCCGTCCTCTTCCTCCCCGCCTTCCCATACCCATTCACCCCATACCCGGGCAGCGCCGTGCCCTTCTCTCCCAGCAGCACGCTCTTGATTCTCTGGCGCAGGGTCTTGGGCGCAGGGGGCCCGGAGGGGCGGGCCATGGCGCTGGTGGGTGTGAGGGTGCCTGTGCCGGTTGCGGTTGCGGAGGAAGTCGTGGACGAGATGGAATTGGAGCGCGAGCGGGTCATGGCGCGGCCGGTTTTGATGCGTCGGACCTGTGTAGTGGTGGTAGGGTGGGGTGTGTAGGTTGTAGATTGGGGACGAAAGTGAAAGAGGAGAGGAGAAGAAAGGAGATAGTCAGTACGGCTGTCCTACTCGCCAGAATCAAAATCGAAATGGGAAGTCGAAAGGAATAGGAGCAACGAAGAAAGCAACAACGCAAAACGAATTGCAAGTGAAGAGCAAGAGAGCAACACAAAGTCGAAATCAAGCGCAGCTGCACCGGGCGGCTCACAACCGATGCTTCCTGTGCGGTCTCGACGCCGAACGCGGTCTCCGGGGTACGCACACAGCACCCAGCAAGCCAAACCGCTTCCATCTTGTCCACGATGCTATCCATCCACACCATTCCATTCCGACTAGAGGACCAAACACCGGAGCATCCACCATACCATCGCCTTTCCCGTCCATCCCCCCGTCTATCCATTTCTCCCTTGGAACGGACCAGACCAACCCGATCCAACCAACGTCATGCGTCATGCGTCATCGCCAGAACAAAAGGAATGGACAGGAAAAGGAAAGGTTTCAACGAAAATAAAAAAACAAACAAAGCAACCAAACGCCAACACCAACAATAAAATACGCCAGGAACAAAAGGGAGGCGTCAGGTCATGGCCTGGACCGGCCCGCTGGCGCGTGCTTTCCCTAGCTAGCGCCAAACGCCAAACGCACAAAGTATCAGACGTCAGACGTCCAAGTCCGGCATGGCATCTCGCGTCCCATGTAGCTTGGTCTTTCCCTTGGAAAAAGGAGAAGAAAAAAACAAACGGAGAAAGAAAAAAAAAACAGACAGAACAAAAATCGAGCGAAACCCAAAACCCCGAGTTAGACCCCAAAACACACATCCCAAAACGCAACGCTGAGCCCGCCCGAACTCGGGGCAGACCCCAGTCTCGCGTTCCTTGCTCCTTGCTCTCCGCCCGTCAACGGTGGAATCACCGCATCATCCATGAGCCATCATGCGCGAACGCCATTGTGCAGGGCCGACCCTGACACAGGCAATACAAGAAAGAGAGAAAAAAGAAAAAGAGCAGAGTAAAAGAGCAGAGTAAACCCAAACACAAAACATGAACGAAAAACCCAGAGTAACCCCGACCTCGGAGTCGGAGTCGGACTCCCAATTGAACAACACAACGGGACGAAAACGCGACGCGACGCGGAGGAAAGAAGAGAAGGCGAGAGCAGCGGAACGAAGGGGACGGAACAGAATCGAAGGCAGCACGAGAAGGAACGAAGGCGCATGCAAGAAGGCAGCGGAGTGCAGAGAAGAAGTGTGGAGTGCGAAGGAAGCGCAAAGGTAAAGGAAGCGCAAAGGTAAAGGAAGCGCAAAGGTAAAGGAAGACCAAAGGTAAAGGTAAAGGTTAACCCCGGGCCGGGCACCGAATCCGAGCGACGAGGAGGGTGCAGTGCAGGTGTGAAGAGTGGAAGGAAGGAAAGCGAAGAGTGAACAAGACAGGCAGATAGACAAAATGACAGAAAGCGTCAACGCGAGGCGAGGCGAGGCGAGAGAAAGGCAAGGGTAATGAAGCGAAAACGCCACCTCCACATCGCGTGGAAAGCAAGCAAGCAAAGTGAAATGAAATGAAATGAAAGGGAAAAAAACCCAAACCAACAAACTCGGCAAAATCAAACCCAAAAAAACTCACCTCAACCATAACCCCCAATATCGCCGCCAAGTACGTGCACAACAACAGGCAATCCACCGCCAGGATGAGCGCCGCGAGCGCACACACCTCCTTCAGCCCGCCCACGCGGCTGTACGCGCCCACGGTGAGGACGGCAATTTCGAGGACGTAGTCCCGGATGATGGGCGCGTAGACGTGCGAGAGCGACTCGGTGATGATCTTCGGTGCGGGTTTGAGCTGGGACGTCGACGTCGCTGTCGGCGGGGCCAGCGAAGTGGGTGAGCTCGAGAGGGTGGAGGACCCGGTAAGGGAGACGGAGGCAGACGACCGGGGGAGCACGACCGGGTACCCCGACCTCTCCAGCACCGTCGTTCCCTGCACCAAGCCCGGGGGGACGCTCAGGTGCGGGTGCATGAACACCGCGCGTGCGAGCCGGAGGGGCTTGTCGAAGCCGACCGTGCACACGAGGAAGGGCAGCGCCTCGGTGAGCGCGACGGGGTCGATGGGGATCTTGAGGCCCATGGCGAGGGGGAGCGCGATGAGCAGGGCGAGTAAGGAGGAGGAGAGGATGGCGAGCGGGAGGAAGAAGGAGGAGCCCAGTGCGCGGGAGCGGGTGAGGAGCAGGTAGAAGGTGGTGTGCATGAGGATGTAGCCGGCGAGGATGAGCAGGATGTCGAGCGAGTCGGCTTTCTGTGGGTGGTGCGGATATTCATGTTACAAGCCGATCGAGCCGAGCAAACGAACGAACGAACGAACCTTGGCCAAGTCCCAGAAGCGCAGCACCAGCGCCTTCATCGCGTACGCGACCCATCTCCCATTCCTCATCTGCCCAATCGGCACCTGCGCCCCATGCTCGCCCACACCCCCACTCCTGGCCTTATCCACCTCGAACCGGATCCCGCTCTCCGTGTCCACGAACACCGCGGGGCCCGACGGGTCATCGCGGTGCTCGCCGAGCAGGGCGCCGACCCACTCGTCCCTCGGGCCCCCAGGGCGGAACGCGAGCGTCTGGACGAGGGCGCGCGGGGTGCTCTGTTGGAGGGTGAAGCATTCCTCTTTGGTGGACGGGGGCGAAGGTGCAGGGGACTCGGAGCTGGAGGGGGCAGAGGAGAGGCTGACGGACGGCCCGGAGGGGTGGTGGCAGAGCGAGGCGTAGGTCCGCCCGCGCGCGGTGGGGAAGGAGGATGTGAGGTGCTCGGTGAGGTTGAGGGCCGCGTCGGCGAGCGGGCCCGAGGTGAAGGAGAGCGTTTGCAGAAGCTCGGGCGGGACCTGGAGGGGGAGGGTCAGTACCCGAAGGACAACAACGATCAAGAGCGAATAGCCGGTCGGGAGAGGCTGGGCGGAGACGAGCGGACACAATCGTCGCTCCAGCAGCCAGAAAAAAAATCCACCAGCCAACTCACCTCACTCTTCCCCTTGCCCCCCTCCAGCCTCACCACAACCTGCTGCACCTCCACCGCCAGCGCCTTTCCCTTTCCCTTCCCCTTCACCGCCCCTGCCCACTTCCCCTCGCCCACGCCGACCCACTCGCCCAGCCTATACAGCGCATGCGACGGGCGGAGCGTCGGTGCTGCATATGCTGCGTGCGCGGGGTCGAGGAACGCCGAGTGCTTGATCGCGGAGAGGATGTGGAAGTACGCGAGCGTGCCGATGATGACGAAGAAGACGATGGTCTCGATGGGCGTGTAGGCTGCGTGCAGCGCGAAGGGGCGGAAGAGGGCCCGCATGGTGTGTGTGTGTAGTCGTGGTCGGGTCGGACGGGTCCTGCTGGTGACTGGTGTAGGGTAGTCGTGTAGTTGGTTGGAAGGGTGAAGTGCTGCGAGAGCACAGTATTATACCACAAACGAAAGGCGGCCTGTTGAGAGGCCCTGTCGAGTCTCGACGAAGGGAGAGAAGCAAGCAAGCCTGTCGAGTCAACACAACACAGCAGTCGTCCAACAACAACAACAATACGCGGGAGGCGAAGGAAATTCGTCGTACGATCTGGCCCAACCCACTTTTTAATCCCAAACCAAACCTGCCTTCCTCTTCTGGCTGCGGGACCCCGGACACCGGCTCTCCAGCCAATCGGGTGTGGAGATCTAAACAACATGTCATGTCAGGGCCGATGCCTATCTTCCAGGGTACCTTACTGGGTATAGATACTGGTACTGTTACACTCCGGTTGATTACACTGGGGTGATAAGTACGACGGTGGTGGAGGGATTTGAGGGATCTTGCGTTTGAGGGCCCGGGTGACGCCGTCTCCACTGGCATGCCCGACTCTCGATTCACTCCCCAACTAGTACTGGCACCCGCCCAGGGCCCACTAGCGCCAATATATTATGTATCACTCCATTACAATGTACATTGCTCCTGCATTCCTGGGCCTCTTCCTTTGAATTCACTGATAATACGCATTGCATTCCAAGAATAGCAGCCCACTCGAATTCTCGTTCGACTTGCTCGCCACGACACTTCTCTTTTCGCACCGTGCACCATCACACCACCGTCATCGCTGCTGCTCTTACATACTACCTCGTCATCGCTGCCAAGTATCTATTTATACACATCCCGCAGCCGCCTTCAGCCTGAGCTTCAAGCTCAAGTTCGACGTTGACAATGGCAGACAGACACCCCGAACATCGTCTGTCTGAATCTGCCCATTGACATAGAGTACTGGCATGTCCCGGCATACCCAACCAACCGTCCAACACGGCCCCGGCGGGCCCACCATCCTCTTTCCTGTCCAGATGTTACTTACCAGGGTCCGTGACGGTCCACTGCTAGCTGTCTACATAGAGTACATACATACCTCCGGTTCTATCCCTCCGATGCTACCCTCCGATAGACACCACCACTCATCCCTCCGACCGACCTCCGGCACTGGCCTGCGCCGCACCCAAGGTAAATGCCACGATCCACTCCGTCGACAACGCAGGCGCTGCGAAATCACCGGAGGTCTGCACCGTTCAAGTTTGTTATACTTACCTATTTAATGACCGTTCGTACGGCCTTATTTATGCTAACGATACGGTATGATGGAACCGGTATTCTTAGACGGCCTATCATACTCAACGTATATACTACGTAGAGCCTGAGGTGGATAGGGCAGTGCCGAACAACGATCATACCAAATGCGAATATGTCTACGGTCTCAGATTCATAATCTGTACCTACGCTCTAGTGACCATTCTTATCTCGCTACTAGCCAGCGCCGAACTCTCCGCATACTCTCCGCCTTTACGGAGTACGGAGGGCAACATACACACTCTACTCATTTACTTTTATCTATCGGGTTCCTGTTCGGCACAGCGTTCTCGCGACTTGCGCATGCACGCATCGCTGGGGAAATATTCGTTGAATTTCTGTGACCACCAGCGCTCAAGCGCCTTGTTTTGACGACTTCCAAATGGCTAAGGAATTCAAGGTATCTCATATCGTATCTATTCGTGTGCTATGACAAATAGAGTAGAGTAAATTAGGGCCATTGGAAAGGCGTTCACAGAGGTGATTACCGGCGCTAGCTCTAAAGGGGCCGTAGTAGTAACGATAGGCCAGCCGGGCGGGCGGGCGCTAAAATTAGGTACCCTACTCTACATAGAGTAATCGTTAATGTAAAAAGCCTCCGGCACCGGCACCGGCACCTCAGAGCTCTACCTCTGGCTGAAATAGCTTCCGGGGTGGATTGAGAATCTTATCGCCGTGCGTGCGGGGAAAAGAAAGGAGGGGCAAGGACAGGCGTTCTGCGGGGCACAAGAGGCTTTACCCCACGCACTCGACAAGTGAGGTTAAAAGCTATACTCTACACGGGCTCTCTGGCGCACAGTATGTACGTACCGAATCTAGACGAGTGCCACGGCTCACGTCGAATAAAGTACCGACACCGTCCCCCTCCAAAACCTTGCCCTGCGTTCATTATGTAAGTAATCCTTAGGAATCCCGACAAAGCAAGGGTGCAAATCAGCTTGCTGGTGCATCACTAACGCCCAAACCCAGATCGACGAGTCACGATGCTCAGGATCCTAAAGTAGCGGCTATGTACTCTAGCTACATTCAGTGGACGGTACATACCTTCTCCCGTACAGAACAAAAATAGGCGCTTGACTCAGGCTCTGCGGGGTACGCGATCTACTCACCCCCGTACTCAATCTCTACCACGACCCCATATTCATGTAGGTGCTTACGTTCAGGCATTGTGGGGTGACTCGGAGTTGGGTTGGGAACAGGAGAATCGTCGTCGCTTGATTTACTTATGTATATTACTAGAGTTTAGCCCGTCGAGAGAGTTGATCCAAGCGTGGATGGCATGGTGGGCCAAGGGACTGGTGGTTATACTCGAGTCGTGCTCATGAACAAACGAACTAGGGCGAAATGTCCATACAATACCCAACGCCCGAGCTCGAAGTAAGAACATTCGGGCGTTAAATCCAACGTTGCGGCCGGAAACTTGAATATTGCCCTGCACTGCGTTGCAGGGGGTAATAATACTGCCCTGTACGCGCCGCGGTCGATACAGATACATGAATACTTAGATGACGTCTCTGCGGGGTGGGGTTACGGTAGAGGATGTAGATAACCACCTCGGGAGAAGCCTCCCTAGGATAAGGAGTCGGATAAGGAGTCAAGGACTTACTTTACTCCAGTATCCTAGTGAACGAAAACGAGGTGAGAAATCGGATTAATACAGGGAAAGCAGTTCTTGATGCCTGAGGCTATCTGTCAACTTTCAAGTAGTATACAGCGCTATCGCCGCAGAGCGTAGATCTAAAGTGCTCTGCTGTGAGGTCGTGCCTACATAGCTCCCGCATGCACCGGGGACCTTGCACCAACTGATCACTGCCTCCTCAACGAGTCACCAGTGCCACACCATACTCAAAATCTAGCAACCCGTCTCAAACGGTATTCCACATATATGATATAAAGCTCCACTCCCCGCTCCCCAGGGAGCGTTACCTCTATTGAGGTTCATAATAAATCCAGGAATGCCGAAATTGCACCTTGAAGGCCGGATAACAAGTCCAACGTACGACCCACTGGGTATCGTACTACCCGGCTCTGATGCGCCCATCATCCATCCATGCTCCCAGATAACCAATAAGGACCGGATAAAGATAATCAGTATGTACTTCTTCAAAGACTCGGAGAGTCAAGGGGCGCAGGGGCGCATAAGTACGTGAGGTAGATAGAAACTCGAGGAAGGAAGGAAGGAAGGAAGGAAGGAAGGAAGGAAGATTTCATTCAGAATCCTCAAAGTACCCGAATGATGCAGTGCACGCCAAGCACGAATCGGGATTAGAAGTCTATGTTCTCAGGTTTATCCGGTCCGCGTAACGAAGAAGCACAACCAAGGACTTGCGCCACACTCGCCGCCCCATCACTGTCGACCCGGGCGAGAAGAAGGGCGGAGGAAGCTACCCGGGCGGCGTACCGTCCGCTCGTGAGTCGTCCACTTCGCCCGATAATATACAAGCGTAGTACTACGGCTCACTTATCCGTGTGGAATTCTTGTAACTGTCGTACGTCGCAACATTTACCTTACCTGAGGTAGACGTGGATCGGTCCGTACGACCCTCTGCCTGCGCGTGCGCTCGCCAGGCCCTGCCCCATCACAAAGGCGTCAAGGCGATAGACGATAATCATTGAGATAAACGATAAGCGAAACCCTGTCCTGCATAAAAGGGTTTGCGCGCTACCCCAGTCCTATAAATATTTACGGTACTGAACGGCGTTAATCGTTCATATAAGTCTATCGGTGGTTACTTGATGCATACTTATCTGTGAGAAGTCAAAATACATAGACTACTCATCTCACGCACACGTCTGTCATTTACAATAAGATCCCCGCTCTTCTTGTTGGGAGATCTGGGGGCTTATATGGTGTGAATGTGGAAGCCCGCGCTGACAGGATCACACACGAACAGTGCAGGTGTAAAGCCATACTTGGCATTTTGTGCCCGAGAGTTTTCAAAGTGCTCGGTCAGGGGGGGTGGACAGGCATCCAGATGACATGTCTGCAGGAGGACGAAGAGGACATCGACTCTGGGGGCGTGTCCCTTATTCATACCTAGACAGCCGACGAAAACAACGGTTCAGACTGCTCCTGCTTCTAGCATTCTTACTACCTCACGAGCCCAGAGCATAGCAAGTAGGTTGAATCACGCTCGCCATTCGAAATGTGCATATTACGTCTCCGAATTCTCCATCCCCATCATCAACGTCGCTACTTGACTCTTGCTCCCAACATCCCACCAGTGTTGACAGATATCAGAAACCCCAGGTTACTCACGGCCGTTCACATCGCGAGGCGGTGCTTCGAAATAGATTCAGAAAGGTGCCGGGGTCTTCACTCTTCCCCATCTATTCCATGCAACTGTTTTCTAGCAGATACGTTCTGAATCGCATTTTGGACGATTCCGTCAGGACTGCCGTGTATAACGGCAGCCACGAGAGTTTCATCAACTCGAACCAAGAACGCTGATCGCGGATCCCCCTCTTCCTCTCGTACAGTCACAGCGGTGCGTCTCACTCTCCATTAGCAATTCCTTATAGTTCTCGAGTCACCAGATATCCTTCCTCCACCATTTTTCTTCTATTCTGTCACAAACTGGATGAAAGAGAAGACACAACGGCCCCTCGACGTCGGTGATCCGTCGGGGATGCGATCCTTTCGCCTCTCGCCTCTCGCCTTTCGCCTTGCATCTTGTCAACGCGCGTAAAAGTTACCCTGGTCCCTCCCCGGGGTCTTCGCGTTGTCAATGTACAGAAGCAAAAGAAAAGGACAGAATCCGACAGATAAGATTATCTACAGTGGATAACTATGAGCCGGAGGAATTGGGCTTTTCCATGACGAGTGGGGAAAAGCAGGGGAATCGGCCCGGTCACCCGTTTATGGGCGTCTAGATGTCCAGTGATTGCATGCGTGTGCTTGATGGATGGCGGGAGGCATGACTGGTCCGTAGACGCTATATAAAGACGAGAACCGGGGAGATCCACAATAATGTCTCATGACCATACAATCCTTTTTCTCTACTCTAGATATCACTCCCAACCTGCACTGGGCATCCTCGTGCAGCTAGCCCAGCCCGCCTCGTGGCCTGCGTAAAGCAGATTCTTATTCCTCTAGCCCATGATAACCTAGCGCCCCTTGTTCCCGCACGCCAGATAGATTCCCGAAAAACGCAAGAGTGTGGATTAGGCTTAGCAAAGCCACTCGTGACCGGAGTGTGTAGGGAACAGTGCATCGTGGATCCGCACGTTCACTCATTCACATATACTTACGCGGGAAGGCTAATCCGATATTATATTCACAATTGAATGGGAAGCATATATGGACGTTGTGGGTGCCCTGTTGGCGAGTGGTCTCCTGGCACCATTTAATTTAAGATGAGGTCATGGGTTTCTAGGATAGTGGGGTAGAGTCCAAGGCGCCTACATGGATACGTGCTCTTTCCTTGTTTTGATCGCTGGTCCTAGGGTGTCAGAATGCGTCGAGGAACTCGTGCTGATGATGAGCGATTGAGCAAGATGGAAGAGGCCACAAACTTTATTATGGGACAGGTAGCCGGTATGAAGCCACAGTATTGTAGGTGTGTACGTAAATCATCAATTCAGAAAAAAGGGCATGTGTCAGAGTTTTTCCTACGGCGATGTGTCCGTGTTCTTACAGACTGGAATAAACACATCTAGGGTCACTATTAGTAGGAGCTGGGTAGTGGGTCTCCTGGCGGTATTTAAGGCGAGAATCATTGTTGATGTGAAGAGGAAAAATAAAGGAGGGATGGCTGGAGACGAAGATTGAAGTGGTACAGTCAGTCGAAATTCACGAAGGACGTAGACATTAAGTAACAACTTGGGGAAGAACAACAAAGGATCTGAAGGAGAATCAGGCTGGGCACGAGCAGGGAAACGAATATACGTACGTGAAATCGAGGGAGCTGATTAATAGAGGGGTCAAAGAGCTAAACCTCGCTCCTCTTTCATAAAGGCCCATCGATCAAAGTCAAAGTCAAACTGAAACTGTACGTCGTTGGGGCGCTCCTGGCACAACAAAGGAAGCTGCGACATCAACTCGCTGCAGGCCTGCGTCTTGAAGGCCACCACGTCGAAGCCGTCGAGTATCGGTCCCAGCTGCCCAATGCCACATCTTTGTCGATTTCTAACTCATGGATCAGGATGAAAGCAAAACTGGGAAGCAGGCAAACAGATCGATATGGAAATTGAGAAACAAGATTCTGAATAGCATAGTAATTTAACGAAATCGTGATTAAATTCCATGCCCTAGGGCCTGAACAAGAGGTTGGATGTGACGCATACGGCTCTTGGATAAACAAGCACAGAAGGAGCTGAAACGAGAGGAGTATAAAGAGACTAACGGCTGCTAGCTGATCTCTCATCAACTTCAAACAACCCAACCTATTACCTTTGACTGGACGGAGGGTGTAGGTGAACAATACGATCCTAGGTCCACTGTTGCTGATAAAAATCTGCCGCCTCCCCATCCAGAACAACATCCTGGCCATCCTGGCAAGGGTAGTTCAATTTAAACGAGAGATGCACAGCACCTGGACGCTTTTCGCGCAACAAAGGAAACTGTTTCTTGAACTCCTTGTTCTCCCGTGCCACAAATGCGTGTAAATCAGTAGGCAAGGTGAACGCCGTCCCGATAGAACGAATAACGAACTGCTTGACGTGCCGATAACGAGTGTTCAATATGGGTGCGAGGGCCGCGTCGATTGAAGCATAGTTGTAGTGGCGTAAGCGTTCCCCGTATGTCAGCCGATAAATAAAGAAGTCGAGATACAGCGCCTTTAAAGTCGGCGAGGGATCCTCCAGGATGTCAAGGATTCGAATGGCAGCGCACTTGCCGGGGACTCCACAGCACTCGCCACTGATCCGCTCTATATGGACGATCTTGAGACGTCGCAAATTGGATATTTGAGTCCAAATGAGGGTTTCAACAGGGGTTCCGCAAACTATAAAAGATGTTGAGATAACATTTGACATATAATGACAGGAAATCTGACTTACAAGACTCATCCAATTGGACCACAAGCGTGTCAAGCACTGGCGCACACGATATTATAGACATCGTCTGCGTAACATGTTCGTCCTTGGATAGGTTTGTCTTCAGTCCCTTAAGTTTCGAAAACAGCCATTGGGTTGATCTAGGGTTGCTCTCTGACCGAAGTAGATCCAAGATTGGGGCTGAATGATCGGTGGAGATGGATTCGAGCCGGATAGGCTCCTGGTTGAAGCCCGGCATGGCCGATTTCCAAGAATGCAGCCGTGATATTTCTATATGCTTGATATTCGTCCCATGGAAAACATTGAGCGGCAGCCTGTTGAACCCCCCAAGTTGCAATGCTGTCATCTGGGAGTTCCAGCACAGATCGAAGAAGGCACTTTCGAAGTCCTTGCCCGCCTTCCCCCATTCCATTTCGGAGTGGCCGTAAATTATCAATGACAATCTCCCCTCTCTTGTGCGGAATAGCCTCCTTAGGATCGCTGCTAATGTGTCGCCTGTGAAGACTCGCTGAGGGAACATATCCACGCCCCTGATGCAAAAATCCCGAATGTGGGACGCAATACCAGTGGTCTCTGAGTGTGGATCTGCATCGATAAGGTTTCGAAGAGACAAAAGCTTCTCTTGGATGAGTGGTCGATGAGTAGCGCCCAGTCGGAAAGTTATCAATGCGAAAAGGTGTCTGTGGGAAGATCTGCGAAAGTAGTGATTCAGCAATGCCAGTGACGCCAGGCCATTCCGACGTTCATGATTGTTGGGAAGCTCTGCTGTTTCGTCGATCACGCGGTCGATAAGCTCCAGTGGCAGTGGAGGCACTGGTTGAGGGGAACTAGACATGATACTAATGGAGAGACAGGAATACATTTCAAACTTGGAAGGACCCCAAGCAAATTGTCCCACGAACTCAGTCACGGGACGCTCATCTATCTAATCTTATCGTTCGGACTCGCAGACAGGTTCTACTTGGCTTTTGTCCTTCCACCATCCGGTAGACGCTCACGATGTTCCACTGCCAATGGCTCTTCCCCTGCTTGCGAATATCTTGATTATGTACCACGTCGCTGTTAGGCTCAACGGCCGTGAGCGGTGAGTAAACGATTTCCCGACACCCCCGGCTTCCATCAGGAAGCAACCTCTCACAATATTCTATGCAGTGGTTTTGTATTCCTCCGCCCTCTTTCGTAAAGTCAATCACCACGAGGCGCCTTGATCGGCCTTGTTGCGTAACCTACTCTTATGAATCTTGGCGCTTCCAGTGTAACTGTGGCTGAGAAAGCAACATGAAGGCTGAGAAAGCACCATGAGAAGCGTCGTTAAAAAGGCGTTTAGTCCCGCCCTACACCCCAACTTCCCACCAAGCTCCAAGGACGACAGCACATCTCTATGGCAGAGCTACCTTTCCGAATCGCCGTCTCCGACGACAGCATCAACATCTTGAAGCAGAAGTTGGCGTTGACCATCTTCCCCGACGAACTTGAAGGCGCAGGCTTTGACTACGGTGTGCCACTTGCAGACCTAAAGCGCCTCGTCACTCGATGGAAGGACGGTTATGACTGGAGGAAATACGAGGCCCAGCTCAACGACGAGCTCCCACAGTTCACAAGGGACATCGAAGTCGACGGATTTGGAGCGCTGAACATACACTATGTCCACAAGAAGAGTCAGGTCGTCGACGCCATCCCGTTGCTCTTTGTTCATGGATGTAAGTGGGCCATCATGTTAATCGCTTCGCACACAAGCTTACTCCTTTGGTTCAGGGCCAGGCAGCTTCTATGAAGTGAGGAAGATACTTCCTCTCCTCGTAGAGGCCGCTCCCGATCATCCAAGCTTCCATGTCGTCGCATTTAGTCTGCCCGGTTTTGGTTTCTCTGAAGCTCCGACTAAGCCAGGCTTTGCATCCAAGCAGTATGCAGAGGTACGCCTATTCCTAGAACTTGTTGCGCTGCTTGCTTACCCTCCTCCAGATCGGCAATAAATTGATGTTGGCTTTAGGGTATAACGAATATGGTATGTAGAGCAGTTGACATTTCCTGACGCACGGATGTCGACTTTGGACGCAGTGACGCAAGGGGGAGATTGGGGATATCTTGTAAGTCTGATTATTATCGTTGCAAGAGTTGAAATGAACCACGATTTGCAGATTACGAGAACGATGGCACAAGTCTATGGGCACAAGCACAGCAAAGCATGGCATACGAATTTCCCAATGTACGTCGTGTCTTCGCCCAGTTGATATCAGATCGTCGAGAAGCGTGATCCCTACTTCGTCTATCAAAGGACTTCCGCTCCCAGTCCCACTCGCCAACCATTACTCTTCCTGCGTGATATCCTTTTCGGCTTCACTCCCGCGGAGAAAGAAGGCCTCAAGAGACTGCAGTGGTTTCAAGAGAAAGGAAATGGTTACTTCATAGAACAGTCGACACAACCGCAAACCCTCGGTTACAGCCTTGCAGATTCGCCTTCTGGGTTATTAGCTTGGATATACGAGAAACTTGTGGTTTGGACCGATAGTTATCCGTGGGAGGACGACGAAGGTGCGGGAGACCTCGAGTGTTGTCATTTCAGGGAACTGATTGGCATACCATCGCCATTGCCACTGCAGTGCTTACGTGGATATCTATCTTCTGGTTCTCGCGTGCGGGGCCCGCAGCTTCGCTTCGAATCTATTACGAAGTGAACAAGAGCGGTGTAAACCCGTTTGCCAGGACGAGCCCGACAACAATCCCTATGGGCTATTCCTACTTTCCGAAAGAGGCTGTTGGATGGCCGAGGAGGTGGTGTCACTTCCAGCAATGGCGATGTTGTTTAAGCAAGGTGTTGACCGTGGCTGCTTCTTTTTTTCAGATGGTTGAGGGCACCGAATCTGGTGTTCGAGTCAGAACATGAGAGCGGCGGTCATTTTGCGGCGCACGAAAAGCCGAAGGAACTAGTTGACGACCTTCGAAGGATGTTTGGGAAGGGTGGACCTGCTTTTGGAGTCGTACCTGGGAAGACAGGATATTCCTAGAATCTCTGTTTGCATTACTATAGCCTGTAGGATTTTTTTCCATGTCTAGATCTTAAGATCTAGTACGTTCTTAGGCATTGAGAAGGAAGAAGTGCTTTGGAAAACCGTGTTCATACGTCGTTCGGTGTTCCCTTGTGAGTGCAGGGATGCCGATGGGCGTGCAGGTATTGCGTGATATAACCTGTCCCTATGCCTTAGGGCCTGAAGAAGAGGTTGGATGTGACGCATACGGCTCCTGGAGGTTGATGAATAAAGAAGAAGCTGAAACGAGAGGAGTATAAGGAGACTAATGGCCGCTAGCTGATCTCTCGTTACATAACTTCAAACAACCCAACCTCCAAAGCGCATATATAATGACGACCCTTATCACCGGTGGAACTGGAAAGACAGGGATCAGGCTCGCCAGACTCATCCATGCTGCTAACCACCCCGTCTTGCTCACTTCTCGCAAGGGCGTCGCTCCTGATCCCTTCAAAGTCGTTACCTTCGGCTGGAACCCAACGAAATTCGAGAACCCATTCAAGGCCGACGGCAACATCGACAAGGTATACCTCGTCGCGCCTGTCGTTCTTGACATTCTTCCCGTCGTGAAGCCGTTCATCGAGCTTGCGATTTCGAAGGGCGTGAAGAAGTTCGTACTCCTCAGCGCGAGCCAGATGGACAAAGGGAGCATTTATGTAGGGAAAATACACGAGTACCTCGTCGAACGCGGTGTTGGATATACTGTTCTTCGTCCGACTTGGTTTATCGGTATGTGCCTGTGAGTATTTCAGATGGGGAAAGACACTAACCCCAGGCCATAGAGAACTTTGGCGACTTCTACCTTTCGAGCATTCGCGAAAACAACGAGATATTTTCCGTCACCAGAGACGGTCGCATCCCCCTCATTGGAGCGGGCGACATCGCGAAAGCCGCTTACGACGCCTTGTTCGCCACCAACAGTGCCAACACAGACTACTTCCTCATCGGACCAGAGTTGTTTTCATACACAGAGGCATGTTCTGATTTGTCGCTCGAGTTCAAACAGCGAATGCGGCTCTCACAGGCTGCGGCACTTTTGAGCGAGACTCTGGGAAGAAAGATAAGCCACAGGCACTTGACGAACGACGAGGAGATAGCCATCTTCCACCAGTCTGGGATACCACAGGAAAGGGCCGCTGGGTTGAATCATGGTGAATCGCTTATCGCTGAAGGGGCTGAAGAGGCACTGGTTAGACATGTCAAGGCAATCACAGGCGTTGATAAGTTGAAGGACCATTTGGAGGCAAATAAGCACCTTTGGATCAAAGAGTAGATTGCGACATAGAACGGCTTATCGAAAACTATAGGTGCTGTCGAAATCGGGGTATGGAAGCGACATGTTCGATTCGGACTTGATAATAATGAAAAAGCTTTGGTGGTGAACGTCGAGGGCAGATGAGCGCGAGGCCTTACTTGATCCAGAGCTTCTTGTTTGCCTCGAAGAACTGGCGGAGTGTGCGGGTGCCAGTGTATAGGTGCTTGGGGGTGCCGACCCGCTTCTCCTCAGCCCCGTCGGCAATGATCGCATCCAGCTCGTTCAGTATCTCGGAGTACTCTTGCGTCAGTCCTAGCGACTTGTAGAACTCCACCTCTTCTTCGTTCGTGAGCTGCTTATGGGTGATCTTTCGCCCGATGACTTCACTGAGAATCTCAGCTGCCTGACAGGTCTGTCAGCTTTTGTATTCTGGGAAAAGTAGATGAATAGATTGAGTACCTGATCGTATGAGATCGTCTCTGGGCCAAGGACGTAGTAGTCGGTATTGGCGCTCTTTTCGGCGGTCAGGGCATCGAACGCGGCTTTCGCGATGTCCTCAGCGCCAATGAAGGGAACTTTTCCGGTCTTGCTGACGGTTCCGAACGAGTTTTCCTTGTTGATGCCTTCGAGAAACGTCGTGGCAAAGTTCTCTGCCAGGAACACCCTGTCAGCGCCAAACAGATACGTCAAGAGCTCGAGCTTACCGATGAACCAAGTTGGGCGGAGGACTGTATACTCGACACCAAGACCAGCAATGTACTCGTGGAGTTTCCCATAAAAGTCGTCCCCCTTCTCCAGCTGGCTCGCGGTCACCAGTACAATTCGCTTGACGCCCTTCGACACTGCAAGGTCGATGAAAGGTTTGGCGACCGGAACCGGATCCTTGTGATCAGGCGAGACGAGGAAAAGCTTGTCGATATGCGCATCGGCCTTGAATGGGTTCTCGAACGTCGACGCGTCGGCCCAGTTGAAGGTAACAGCTCTGAAGGGCTCGGGGGCGACACCCTTGCGCGAGGTGATGAGGACGGGGTAGTTTGCGGCGTGCAGGAGTTTGGCAAGGTGGGAGCCGACCTTGCCAGTCCCGCCAGTGACAAGGGTGGTCATCGTTGTTCAAGTGGTGATAGTGGGTGTTTGAGATGTAAAATGACGTTGTATACCGTAGATGTCGAACGCGTCGTGTCTTATATCTCCGAGAGCGTCCTTGCTTCGCCGTGCCGTTCGACGTTAAGCAAACCTTCAAAGTGCTTGCTCATCTTGCAGTGAATGACAAAGGACGGTATGACAAAGCTCCCATCGACATGCTACACAGTTCGTAGCCTTTCTTTTGGCCGTGAAACCCCCAGGTCCAGCAGTGAGACAGCGCCAAGAACGGCCATCAGTCAGCCCATGACTCGAAGACGACGGGACCGTCGCGTACTTGAAGATACGGTCTTACGCCGATTCTGGACGCCATCGCGTCATTTCTCTTTTCTTTCATATCGGGTTGTCTCCACAGGGGGTACCGCCAACTTCCGGACCTTCCTATTAGGAATATCCTGAAGAAGAGGTGAGTGTCATGTAGTAGGAACAAGTCGCAACTCGAACTGGACTCACTGAGTGGTACGCAAACGGTATGAATCACTTGCAAGCCAGCTACTTCACTTCCTGGTTCGTCGTAATCCGGATTTCGTCATAGGTTCTACTACGATCCACATCGTTATCTGGTCAGGGAACTGGACGGTGGAGAAGGCTGCTACCGACGAAAGCAGATCGGAGCCTCACATCCCAGCACACCCTCAAACCGATTAAAGCAAACTTCGAGCTCGTCGAGCCGTCGTTGGTCGGGGATCGACCATCTTGAGTGTCAAGGGGCGACTAATGGTGTACGCTTAACCCCCTGCACAAAATCGTCAGGGAACTGGACAGTGGAGGAGGCTGCTACCAACGAGAGCAGACCGGAGCCTCACACTCCAGCACACCCTCGAACCGATTAACGCAGAAGTCGAGCTCGTCGTACGCTGAGGACCAACCATCTTTAGTACCAATAGGCAATGAACGGTGTAGGAAGCTGCGAATGCGAACACAGACCGGAGCCTCACACCGCCTGGTGAAGAAGGCCGTCTCGCCATCCTTCCGGTTATCCTGTCGAATTGAGCTTGGATGCAGGTGATGGGCACTGGGTGTTAGAGGAGGCTACTGCTCATGAAAGCAGTCCGGAGCCTCACACCCCAGAGTGCGAGCAGCTCAGGCTGCAAGCTTCAATGCTACTAGCGCTCGCCAACTCTGAGCTCCCTCGTCGTCGCCCAAGACGACCAAGCATCACACCTGAGCATCCCCGATTAGGGTGTACATGTCTCACCTCTTGTTCCATCTTCTGCACCAGCACAAGATGAACGGCTAAGACACCCTGTTTGGTGATGATCGACATCTTGTTCCCCCAGTTACATAACTAGGGCGGAGATGCTTTTAATCGGCATAGAAGACTGCCACAATCAAGTCTATCTTTGCACGAAAATGGTTGTAAATTATGCGTCTTATGGTTCCAGGAGGAAAATTATCCATGATGTCCGAGTTCCTCGCACTCGGAGATTGCTTCATTTTCTCCTGCCGCCTCCAGTACGGAAGTTATCATTGTGTCTACTGAGTGCCAGGTCTTTTAGAACCATATGCACATATTTTTGGGCACTGACCCCGTCTTCTGAGGGAAGGCTGAAGCACCAGTAAAGTTTAAATAAACCATTATTGCTTTGCCCCCTTTCAAGTTGTAACTGCCCACATCCTCTGCATTCACTCNTTTGCGGTGTTGTGTTGTCCTGGAATTTATTGATGAAACAGATCCTCTTCAGTCTTCGCAGCTTTCTTGGACGCTGAATGGTGAACGTCATTAGCTATGGGTGCCCGCGCCCTCTGGCAGGGCGCCCTCATTGCGTGTGTAGCAATCACGGAAGCGCTGTTCCCGCGCCCGACAGACACGATTTGTCCGCGTGCCACTTTGTCCGTTCTCCGCCAAAAGTGATTACCATCAGTGACGAATGGAGGGCGTCCCCGAATGAGGGGCACCCATATGTGCGAGCGAGTCGCAGGGTATGCAGAGAACTGGGCTCGGAAGGCTGGGATGGGAGTCGGGAGAGGCTTGTGGACAACCTGAGCCAAACAAACACCCACATTTCGGATTCAGGTATTGATTGGGGCAGTTTATTTCTCTCCTATGTCCAACAACAACCCATTTCGACACTGTCGAGCTGCGATTATAACTTTCGGATTCATATACGCGCCCTCTTATTGCCCATCGAGGTTAAATTCTCTATGCCTTGTGGCTTCAACGCTTCATCGTCGCTAAGTCCTCGTTCTCATCTGCGGCTCTGCACTCGACTTGCGTCGTGGTTCATATCCACGAAATAACTGGGTACGACGTCTTTCTCCCTCTTTTTCTCGTCGTTACCTAGTCATACATGAGCTGCCTTCATCTAGAGCGCGTAAGCACTCGGAATCCACAGCTCCAGACGGCACTTCTCTTCAATCGAGGGTCGGCAACGAAGGGCACGGCAACCAACAAAATTAGCTCAGCCTCCCAAAGTTATAGACGTGGATTTGACTCGATGGAGGCGATACATCATCCTCTAGACATTTCCGGTTTGCACAGGTTACACAGCCACCAGCAAGAGAGGATTGTTGTATGCTCGTTTGGGTGGTCGGGCAAATGCATTTAAACAAAGTGGTTCTCCATCTGGTCCGTCACACCCCCCGAAACCATGAATCAGGGCGCGTACTCGTCTAGCTCAAGCACCGACAGGAACTACAATGCCCTACGCGCTAATGCGGCAGACGTTGACACACCGGAATTTGATTCGGAGAGCTGGATCACAACTCCTACTAGCTCTGCGCCTCCGAGTTACATCTCCGATGCAGAGTCCTTCGACGACGGCGCTTCCTTCGTCAGCACTACTTCGACTCTCGTCGGAGCAGCGCGCCGCCCAGCTGGCCTGTCAAGTTCAACCTTAGTTCATCTGCGACCCCCGCCGCCCAGCACACCCTCTGTCTCGTCTGTGGTACGGGAGTACCCAGTCATCCGATACATCTTCACACCGACCTGTCCTGTGAGCAACTCGCTCACCCTCATCCCACCTCCGGACATGCCAGACACGGTGCCCAGATTCCACATTGGCGTGACCTCCAATGTCTTCAACCCGCTCTCGTATATCACCACTGTTTACCGAGGCGAAACCCAGTTCGGTCAGTGGGTGGGCTCTTTCGAGTACGTATTATATTATCCCCTCGACGCACCCTTCGTTTCATTGAATGGTCGCTTGTGAACCTCTTTAGAATGGGAATATCAGGTTGCTTGAGCCGCGTGCGCATGCACAAACAGGATGTCCCTGTCATAAATGTCCTGGGAAAGCGGGGATCTCGTACGAGCGCGGTTTGGACGTGGAAGCCCCTCTCATCGCGAGTCAACAACGGACTCCCGTGGAAATGGGACTACCGTGCTACGCATGGGGCCGGCGTTGTAAGTCAGGTTTTCTTCCATTCAGATATAGCGGGGTACTCACTGTCCATCACCTTTGTCTCATAGTGTCGGTCTACCGACGCGGATAAAACCCTCTTGGCTACTTTTATCCCGTCTCCGATAGCGGGTCGCTCTTACAGCCCAGGAGTCGTGCAAGTGAACTCGCGCGGGGAAGAAACCCCACTTCCAGCACTCCAGGTCACCCTCGAGGGACAGAAGTTTTTCGAAGATATTCTAATCTCCCTGCTGGTTATCGAGAGAAAGAGGATGCATCCTACTGACGACCAACACACCAAGCTCATCTTTAACTGATGAATGCCGAATTTTGTTTGCCCACCACCTCGTTCGTCCTATCGATACTCATAACTTATCCCTCACATACTCTGATACTTAATAATATCCTTAGCCTCACTTCAGGCATATGTAGTCCTTACAACCTCTCCGAGTACCATTAATTAATACTTTCATTTCAACCTGGCTATAACGGATGAGGCACCTGAGGCACGGGTCTAAAGCATACGAAGGTGGATTTCAATTCAGTTCAATTTTAGTTCCAACGTTCTACCCCTACTTAGCCCAGAGCGTCTTGTTTTCCTCAAAGTAGTCGCGGAGCTTGTGGGTGCCCGTGATTGTCTTGCTCGTGCCAACCAACTTCTCCTCAGCGCCATCAGCAATGACGGCCTCCATGCCGTTCAACATGGCGGCGTATTCTGGCGACATTCCGATTGACCTGAAGAACCCCTGCTCCTGCTCGTTTTGTGATGTGGACGTGGGTGATCTTATGCCCAATAATCTCGCTCAGAATTTCAGTACTTTGCCTGAAAAGTCTATCATCTGGGTGTCGCAAGCGGCTGAGCACGTGGGGCGTGCCTCGAACCTAAACACAGTGTACGAGAGACGATCCCTCCTGATCTTGTGTCCATTTGCAACCCCAGCAAAGTTGCCTACAGTTTGCACTGCGCTCTGGTCGTGCTCTAGCCACTTACCTTCGACGTTTCTTGAAACACGACCACATGGCTCAACTCATCCGTAGACCCAAGTCTGGCAGCGACTGGACGGCCAACGAACTTGCTGCATACAACATCACAGTAGTCTTCCAAGACGCTGCCACCTTCTTCGAGATGGGCCGGATCTCGCCCAGCCAGCTATAAATCCAAGTGTACTCACCACTCTGGATTACCGCGATGCCCCCGACGACGACACCTACAGGCTCCTAAGGAATTTGGATCTCGCTGCGGTTCAAGTGCCAGCGGAAGAATCTGCTGTTGCCGATTTCGTCATGCTCCTGTTGCGTGCACTTGGCTATGAACCGAGAGGAAGGAATTTGAGGACCAGGAAAGACTTAATTCTTCTCGTGTGTGGCGAGAACAGGCATGCTAAAACCGACGTGTGCCTGATTGACGAAGAAGAAACCGTACTCCTTGTCCAGGAAGATAGGCGATACATGGCTCCAGAAGATCCCGAAGCGCAGTTCATTGTGGAGGCCATCGCTTCGTTCACCGCAAACAATCGGAGGCGCGTGAAGACCTTGGGTCTACCTCCCCTGCCATCGAAGGTCTCGCCGGCATCACTATGACGGGCACTTCGCCTGTCTTCTACAAAATCAATGTTTCGACGGAACTCGTGACCGCTGTTGGCGGCGACGCGTATCCCGAGCTACAGACTGTCGTCTATGCACACCTTCCCGCTGTGCCAAGACCTCAACGCCGCTGGAGTGAAGGTATGAAGCCGCTTGACAGTAGGCAGATTATCCTGTCTTGCTATGAAGCGTTCAAGAGATCTGTGAACAAGGTACCATAACTTTTTTTGTTGCCAGACGTGACTTCCGATAACGAACTTTTTCAAAATTTACCGTTTTTCTTTATGTACATACCCTGGCCTTCGAAATTCGGATTGGGAAGCTCAGATTGTTTATCCTTTTATTGATGCCACCCAGCGTAACAAAGTCATCGCCCACGTAGGCCGCACCTCGACGATTTGCGGACTCCGGACGCGGATAACGAACTCTCACTGTGCCACCTGTGTTCGTCTATTTCTGGGCTATACGTCGACTTCTCACACCTTATCACCCTTTGTGTACACTCCCCGAAGCATCCATCTGCAGCCTCCTGAGGCTCACAGTGCGGGAGCTGGGCTTGGAAGCGACTCCGAGGGCGAAGCACCAGGGTCCCGCTGATCCTTACTAGCTCTTAGTCGTATCGCTCTCTTATCGCCTCCTCCTGGCTTTGCTGCTGTCGTTCTTCGTAATGAAGTAACCGTTTAGGCTCGATTCTTCCACAAGAATACTCCACTGTTGTCTCCGTTCGATGAGTCGCCCCACTGAGAGCTTCTATCTCGATTGTGTGTGGCCATGGGAGGCGTCGCATCGGTTGATAAAGCAACTTGCAAATCCTTTCATTCGTCATCTCCACCGCCCTCATTTCTTTTCCTCTGGCCTTCGATTTTTTCCCCAAAAATAAATGCCCGAAGAAGAGAAAGAGAGAACAGTTCTCGTCCTGGAGACCGACCCCGTGAGCCAGCTCGAGCAAACACTGGTTGAAGGTGAAAGTTCATCTGAGCATCAAGCTCTTTCTCCGGGGGCAAAGTGGGCGAGGCGACTAGCGCAATGGGGAGTCGAGGAAAGAGGTAAGTAATTTATTCCATGTTTCGGCAGTGAGTGTCATATACTCTGTGGTCTTGGTTGGAAGGGATTCAGCCAGTGCCGGTGGAAGAGAGGACCGACATGCAGTACAGCAAGATATTCAATGTGTTCATGTCGTCTAACCTGACAATCCTGACGTACGATCATGCCTTTCGAACCGAAATTGGTGCTCAGTATGACTTCGTTTAGGCTGTCGACAGGAACGCTTGGGCCGGCGGTCTTCGGCCTCACTGTGCGAGACTCTTGTCTTGTCATCTTGGGGTTCAACATATTTTGCACCATCTTTCCTGCGTATTTGTAAGACATTTTGGGCCTTGCTCCTCACTCCTCGATATCCTAAGCATCCTCTCAGTTGTACATGGGGTCCGAAATTAGGCATGAGGCAGATGATACTGGCGAGATATACTTTTGGGTATGTTGCTTCTCTACGGGGTCCTGGTGCTATTCTTTATTCACAACCTGCCGCAGGTATTATGGCGTTATAGTCCCTTGCGCCTTGAACCTACTCACTGGTTTGGGATTTGCGGTCCTCAATTGCATTTTGGGTGGCCAGACACTTGCCAGCGTGACTGATGGGCGCTTAAGTTGGACGTAAGTCTCGGGTGCCTTGAATATTTCGCAGCACCAATGTAAGAATGAACACAGAGTTGGAATTGTCATATTCACTTTAATCTCGCTCTTTGTCTCGTTTTGGGGCTATAAGTTTTTGCATTGGTGTGTGTTCTTTCACAGTTCCCGAGGCAGCTCAAGTAGTCAACAAATTTTCCAGGTACGAGCGCTTCGCCTGGATCCCGATTCTCGTCGCCTTCATAATTACCGTCTGTGTTGGGGGCAAGCACTTTACTGACCCACCGGCGCCTGAACCTGTCACCGTCGCTGGTATCATGGGCTTCGCCGGCGTTCAGGCTGGTTTTATGATCACTTGGTCGGGGTTTGCAGCGGATTTCGGGAGTTATATTAGGCTAGATGTTCCAAGGTTCGATATCCCTTGATTTTAGAATTAGAGTATAACTAACATTCATTTACGCTGTAGCTGGAAGATATTTTGGGCGGCATACGGCGGCCTCTTCTTATCGGCTGTGCGCCAATAATTCAATGCTATCCCACATCCTTCTTCTGAAATTTGCTACTTTTCTCTCGTATAGGTGTCCATTCAATGCCTTGGAGCTGCCATCGCTGCAACAGCGACCTCTATTCCCGCCTGGGATATGGCGTTTGCAGGTGGGAACATAGGCGGTCTTTTGAACGAGATACTCCAGCCTTTGGGTGACTTCGGAAAATTCTTGACGATTATACTGAGTTTGTCGGTCACGGCCAATTTGGTGTCCATTTTCTACTCCTCGTCGCTCAGCCTTCAAGTCTTGATTCCTTCTCTCGTGGTTGTACCACGATATGTATTCTCTATCGCCACTGTCGCTGTGTAAGTTCCACGATTGTTCTTGTCGCCTAGAGCTGACAAGCTCTCACTCATAGGGTCCTGCCAATCTCGATTGTTGGAGCACACAGGTTCTACGACACTATCACTAATTTCCTCGGACTGATAGGTTACTGGGCGTCCGCGTTCGTCGTTGCCCTCATCATCGAATACCTGTACTTCCGCAGTGGTGATTTCAGGAACTACGACGCCGACGCGTGGGACAAGCCGAAGAAACTCCCGCCAGGATTTGCGGCGCTCGGGGCTGGTATCATATGCTTTGGACTTGTAATTCCGTGCATGAGCCAGGTGTGGTTCACAGGGCCAATCGCAAAGGGGACCGGGGACTTGGGGTTTGAGGTCGCCCTTCTAATTTCTGCGTTGCTTTATCCGCCCTTGAGGTGGACTGAGATCCGGTATACATAGCTACATGATACCTTAGACATACTTACTTGATTCGTTGCCACTTTTTGAATCACTATTCCCCGCTTCTGGGGTATGAGCCCCTATTTTCGTCACCTGAAACGATCACGTGGTGTCACACTTCGCGACTCAAAGGCGTTTGTCATTTCTGACCTTATAAGTACCCTCATTACTACTCCCTTTTTTCCATCCACACTTGACTATGGAAATATCGGATTTGATTTCTACGACACCACGTCTGTTGGTAGCATCTGTCAGCGAGGCTATCATTGCATCTCAACTCCTCGAAGACCGCGACCATGGGATGACGCCACTAGCCACAGAAACCGCGCAGGATGTGGAAGGAGAGGTTAACGAGGTCGCCGGGATATTGCAGGACTCTGACATGGTACCGTCAACATCAGCAGACAATGCAGAGGCTAAGGTTCCTTCCACAAACGACGACCCTTCCAGCCATGTCGAACCGAATGCCTCTTCCGCCCCGCTCCCGACTTCGACAACCACAGACACCACATGCGAGAACCAGTCAATACCGGAAGAATTTTATGAGGCGTCAGCCGGTACGACAGCCCGCACAACGGTCGCCCTTCCAACCTCCCCTCCCAGAGTGTCAGCAACGAACCTCCCTCCAACTTATCCACCGATTGTCCATCCCGACGTGATGCAGCCTCCTACCCAGTCCAAGCGACGAGAGAGGAGCGGCATCCTAGAAGGGGGGAGATCGATAAATAGATAGTTTAGCGGATGGGAAAATATTATGTTATATTGATGCGATGTTATTCCGACAAACCTTAAGTTCTCCTCTCTCTCTGCTTGGCCTGGCACAAAACATTTGTAAACAAGCGCCGCCGCGAAGCCGACCATCAGCGGACCTCGAATATGAAGTCAGAAGCGATCAGATTCAACGATAAGATTGTCGCGCGTTGCAAGACAAGGGTGCTAATTTTACTGTCCAATGCTCAGAATCCTGGACGCGTTCGAGAAGCAGAATCTGCGTCTCGCAGACTTTCTGCAAGGACTTTTGTTCGATAATTCCCTCAAACACCATCCCTTTGTGTGCAACCTCCATTCCGATGCATCAAAGATTTGCGCTCTTCTCGACACCAGCTTGAGGCAGATGTTTGGGAAGGGTGAAGTTTCAACTGTGATGCACTGGGCAACAGGGGTTGCAATTAATAACCTGGAGGCTGAGCTACATTATCTTATTATGAACACAGAAGAATGGAGATTTAGTGCCTTGCATTCGACAGCGGAACAAATAGAGGAATTCAGAATTGACAAGATGGCAGAAGTAATGAAGGAAAAATCCCCATCGTGCTGATGACTTTACCCGCAAAGCCAGGGTTCTTTGCGATGCGCTCGAAATAGCCACCTTCTTTGACGGCCTGCTCCGGATTGATGATCACAGCCTGGTACTGAAGGTCCTTGATAGCCTTATGGTCTATACTGAGTGACGAGAAGGGTCACATAGAGGTACAACTCACCCGAAAATTCTCAGCAGAGGCAGACTCTGCACTTATGAAGATTCCTTTGAATCCTGCCTTCTCCAGACATGCAACATTTTGCTTTCCTAACAAATTGAGCGGGGTGATGACAAGCTGGACACTTCCTGCTGGCCGAAAAAGAAGGGACAGTCAAAAGGTGAGTGTTTTCCCCATACCTGTGTCTGCAATAGACACAATATGCTTGTTGCCTCGGGGAATTGCCTGGACAACCTTGAGCTGCCAGAGACAAGGCCTAATCCCTAGAACTTTCATCGAGACATTACGTATCTCGGAGAGAAGCGGCACGCGTGGAACACTTGAGGTCGAAGCCATAATTAGGGGCCATCCACGTCGCGACGCGTTAATCAACAAAGCGCGTTTCGCTTGTATTCAAGGTCCGCTGGTGGTCGGCTTCGCGGCGGCGCTTGTTTACAAATGTTTTGTGCCAGGCCAAAGCAAGAGAGGAGAGACTTAAAGGTTTTGTCGGAATAACATCCATCATTAACTAATATTTTCCCATCCGCTAAACTTGTATTTATCGACTCCCCTTCTAGGATATGCGCGCTCCTCTCTCGTCGCTTGGATGGGTAGGAGGGCTTGGACGTGATGACACAGCATGCCGCGACGGATTCGTAGGGGAGCCATCCCAGTATGGGAGGGGAGTGGGGAAGGTTGGCAACAATGATGGAGAGGTGGATGGAAGAGAAGAGGAGACGAATTGTCAGGACGGTGATGACTTCGAGGTGCTTTTTTTTGCCGTAATGGTGTGTGAAAGCTTAACTAGACGACGAACGCAGGATTGACCTTGGAAGAAGCCCTCCGACGTAAGCACTTTCTCGTTCCAGGTAGGTTTACCACGCGTCTGTCCTGAGTGGAATTGGCCCCAAATCCATGTCTCCACTCTCTTGGGTCTGGACTGTGGTTGAACTCCCTCTGAGCAACAACGCGATGCGAAGGCGGCTATATCATTTGCGCGACAATGGCTGCTTTGGTACGGAGAACGAACTGTGCGTTCGACAAGGAAGTTCAGGAAACACCTGGGAAATTGAACCTCAGGGGTGATGTTTGTAAACCAAGGCTGGGAGATACATCAACGGGGTTGGTTGCCACGAGGTCTGTAAGGAGCCTGGGCGTAACGATTTGGACACCCCTCCACGGATTGAGTACTTGTATAAACTGCTGTTGTTACGAAAAGGATCCAGTAAGTACACCGTCCTCTCTTCGTTGCCATCTCTGGATCCTCTTGCAGCTTCCTCCCATTCAAAGATACCCAAAAAAGCGAATGGGTGGGTTCGCCCGTCACATTATCTTACCGTCATGCCTACACGGTTGTGAAGTTGTTGTGTCACATGGCGGGACCACCAAGACTATCGATTTACGCACGACTCACTTCTCTCTACGTGCCTCCTTGGGTGGTACACCCGGAACGTAGACACGAGGTTAACCGTCACGTCGGATCCGCCTGGCATTAGTCTACAATGTATCATACCGCGCCACCTGGGTCCTATGCGGTGGCGAGCTGCGCGATTCAGGCTATCATTAAGGCGCGTCCTCAGAAGTGGGGAAAAGAAGATCGAACGCGATATTGCCAGAACCGAGGCTGGCGCGTACCTCCTCGGCACCAAATACAGCCAGGGCGAACCTGAAGAAGGAATTCAGGACCCTCTCAGGCGCGGTCTCGGCGCGGGTGAGGTTCCTTCGCGAGGTTGCTGAAGAAACAGGCTTCATGGTTGCCTCGCAAGCCTATCCCACACCCTGGTATTGGTCTGTTGATGATTATGGCGGAGGAATTACCATCGGCGTAAGGAGGTGGGGACGCTACAGCGACGAGGAGGATACTCCTGGGATAGGCTTGAAGTCGGAGAGGACGTCACGAAGGTTTCGCGAATTGTTGACCTGGATGGGCATCGCTGTTCCTGTAGAAGCGTTGATGTTGGTTGAAATGCCCTCATTCCTCAGGAACCCCTTCCGGATGACGAACTACCTGACGGCCAACCGAATTACGCAGGGGTACAATGGGAAAATGTGAGTCCATTTTCGAAGCCATTTCTCTCTTCGCCGCTCACACAAATCTTCATCTTCAGTATGCCGGAACACTGACATTGTGGGCATTCCTTGCCTGTTTAGGTTGCCAATAAAATTTGATTGCTCTTAGGGTTATTCGCCGGGCAGCCTTCGTTCTGATGTCCCCAAGAATGAGTGGATGACATATGCTTCTCCAGTGGGAGGAATTGTTCATACGCCCTTGGCAGAAAACTCAAGCGCTAAGGCATATATCCCACGCGACTGAGGATCGATTTATGGGGTGGACCGCCTTCTTCAGAAAGAGTACCTCCTTGGACAAAGGACAGGTGTCCGTTCTACTGGGCTACGCCTTGAAGTTGGGGGGACGCCGGGAATGCTGCAAGAGAGTTATGAAGTGTCCCTCGTGTCCACGGACTGGCTAGACTTGACCTCTCATCACGATTTGGAAAAAGCATTTTTCCTTTGAGACCGTCCGCTTGAGGTGAGAATTTTTTTATCGCATTTACATCTAATTTGGATCTTGTCGACGGCGGGGCCATCAGGCTTCGACAGGAATTCTTCGCACGTTCAAAGGAACTCAAAGCGAGCGCATCTATTTCATGCTACTCCTCCCACCCACGCGCAAGAGGAAGAGAAAGCGGTCGTGGCGGCTTGGTGCAGAGATCCGACAAAGTCCCCTTCGTCCTTCCTACACAACACCGACGCTAAGGATGTTTCCAACCCCATTTTTTGTTATTCGGGTCGCCGGGGCTGCATTCCCTCGTCAGTGTTACAGTCGTTGGCTGGGTTCGTTTGGTTCTGCGTTTTGGCGCTTAATGTATTCAATTACCATCATCCCTAATCTGCTGGAAGGAAGAAAAAGCTTCTACGCATTTTGATTACACTCATCAAGGCTTTGCATACAAAACAAGTCAGGCCATACCTGTGCCGTATACCAAGGCCCAAAATACGCCGCCCCGGGCTGCATCCTCTTGGACGCCCGGCTGACTACTACCCCTGCTAACCAACCATCCACTCGACGGTGCACCGCGAAGATTCCTCGGGGAAAACGTTGTAGGGACGAGCATTGTCAAGGTTTGGTTTGCAAGGCTTGCCCTTCCCTCAATGGAGCTCAACAGTTACTTACACAGCACCCACCACTATGGCACTATGGTCACGCGTCAACCATACAACACCTCGGGTCGCTCAGACTACTAAGTAGATCGATAATCGAATACTCGGAGGCGCTTTACTATTGGCGACACTTGATATCTGCAGAACAGCTCTTACGTTGATATTCCTACAGGCAAAAGCGGCATTCTGCGGGGAGAAATTCAAGCAGGGTTACATGGCTTCTATATTCCGCCTCAACCCTTCTGTTCTTCGAGAAATCTGGACATTTGCTCTGCTCCTTTCGTCGGACCTGGCTACAGGTATTGATCGGCCCTACATGGCGCGACATTCTCGGCAAAGAAGGGACCAGCTGCTTCAATTGGCCGTCTTCCAAGATTGGCTATTGGGCGGTGTGGCGGACTGTGGGCCCTCGATCAGCGCTTCATTCTCGATCCTTCTACCACGTCGACAACTTTCCGTCTGGGTGCCAGTCCCGTCGCCAGCATCTGGAACGCCAGATCGGCTGCAGCCAGCGATCTTTAGCACCCACCTTCCATTTCGCTAGGCAGCCCGCCACGGCGTCCAGTCACGAACGCCCGGAGCGTTGTCCAGGCGTCTCAGGGTGGAACACCACGTCAGGAAGGGAAGCCAAGGCGTTTTGGCGACGATTGGTTCTTTGACGAGCTGATCAGGAAGATCGATGAGGCGGGGTCCGCTATTGCCGATGTCGTTAACGCGATCAACGGCTATTGTACCCTTTGGGTGCTCGCGGGTAGCCGCTCCTGCAGTGTCTGCAACCACTGCTGCGGCCGCTCCAATGCAAACCGGAGTGGTCCAAGTGGCATGCCTTCGACGAGTCGCGGTTGCAATGGCCCAAGTGCAGTCTATGGTGTCTAACTCGGACTCCTACCATGCCGCGGATCCCCCTCTCCGGACTCGGCCCCCAGCTCAGGTCGCAGGAAAGAAGCGTAAAGCAATCCCATTACTTAGGGCCAGTCATCGATCTCACTGGATAAAACAGTGATTGATTCAAATGGCGCAACAGGGCCTTCTCGCGTTGAATGATGATATAGTTTCGCATGCGATTCGTTCTGTGTATTAATTTTGTATGAATAGTGTTATCTTCAGCGTAGATATGTTCGGTAATCACGGTCTGGAAGCAAACAGACGGGTCTACTTTGCTTGCCAGGAATTCTACCTTCGAGTCTTCGTTTCTTAGTTTACCTTCAACCATTTTGTTCCCTTCATGAACTACCATAAACCACCCTAACTCGGTACTTGGCACGTGCGCGTGAGGAGTCACCCAGCTTCCAGTTCCAGCTTTCAAGCTCGCTATTGCGCTCAAGAATTACCGCATGTTGGAGAATGCCTTCCTTCCCAGAGATACTCCACCTCTGAATAAAGTAGTGAGCCTGTATGCATGTCCGTTTTGGACTCTTAACCGAAGAATGATAGAAATCCAAGTACTTACGGCGCAACACCTTTCTGAGTGAAGTAGACAGTCCCCTTCGGGGTTTTAGGCGCCTTGAAACGCCAGACACGCGAAAGCACTGCCGTGTATCTGCAGCGCGAATTCTTTGCGTAACCGCTCTTAGAGTTCCACCATTCAGAAGAGCGAGGAGGACAAAATCAGTGGAAAGACGAGATTGGTCTTTCACTTGGCAAGCTCCAGCGTTCTATTCGGCGGCGGCCCTCTCCTCGGCGGCCTCTCCTCGGCGGCCCTCTCACAGCCATTCCGCAAGAGATTTGATCTCTTACAACACATCAAGTCTACCACACCTCTCCGACATGATTCCTACACTTCCGTACGACGTGTGGTACCGCATCGCGAGCTTTCTCCCCAGAGAATGTCTTGTGAGGCTATACTCAGTCAATTCTGCCCTTTTTACGCTGGCACTGGGAGCGACATGAGTTATCAAGAAGTAAAATTATCTCATATTGGCTATGGAATCACCCTCAGGGCGCTCCGCAATATGAGGTGAGTCTTCTGCAGGATCACTTTCTCTTCTCTCATGGCTTCTCCTTCCAGCCCAGTTGCATCCGGTTTTGTTAAACGGCTAATACTACGCCCGCAGTGTTTGGGAACATGCTTGCCAGGAGAAGACGGAAGACCACAGGCGGAAAGCAAGTGGTCGCTCATCAAGCGCTATGTGACGAAGAAGACCAGATACGACGCGATCGTGGTCCTCCGTTACATCGCCGAACTCAACGAATTAACCTCACTAGCACTCTGCTGCTACCCGTGGGATGATTGGAGACTGTTCAAGAGGTCTGCACCGTTCGTTGATGCTGCATTCACCGCCCATGGCTCTCGGCTGCGCCGTATTGTGCTCAACATACCATTAGAAGGGCTTGAGGGAGTTCTGCTGCTGTCGGTTCCTGCCCTAGAAGAATTGCACCTCACGCTGAGGATCGTATATCTTACGACAGACCCTGATACCCTTCTCCCCTCCCTCGTCGATTTTATCCACCGGCATTCCTCCTCGCTAAACACTCTAGAAGTGACACACCAAAGCCATTGGTCAATCCCTCCTCTCTGTATCGGAATTTGTCGCAACTACCACGCTTGACCAAACTCTCCGTCTCTCATCCCCTCGAACGGTTCCTATCGCACGAGTCTACCGGTATCGACAGATTTCTCAAGAACAATCGGCACACTCTCGTCGAATTGCGATTCCACTTGTATCATCCCGTCGCCTCCTATCCCCCACCGCCCGACGCATTCTTCTCACATCCCATCTTTAAAGTCGCATTCCCGCTATTGGAAGTGCTTCACCTTGGTCTATGCCGGTGGTCGAATCACTCTGAGGCCGACAACTTGAGCCGGTGTTTGGCCTCCTTCGGAAACTCTGGGTCGCTCACGAAACTCGCTATCCTCGAATGTGTCCTGAGGTTGGAACAGCTATAAGCCATCCTTTTCGTGGTCGGCGGAGAGAACTCCAAGCTCAGACGTCTGCAAGTACATCTACACGAGCTTGATGGCAACGTTTTCGAGGCGCTCGCGAGCCAAACTCCCCTGCTCTACGAGTTAGAGCTACGTTTTAATATTATGGTAAGCGTCGCCTCGATGTTCTTCAATTTAATATGCCCACCCACCGTCCAGACCGAGGGGAAGGATGACTCTTTCAACGAGGTGATGGTGAACCGTCGATACCCTGAGTGGTCCCTCCGTCACCTCACAACGGTGGGACCTCTGTGTTTCGGATCCATCTTTTGGGATACAGGTCGTGGCCTCCTGACTGCAAGCCTTCCTGGCGTGATCTCATTCAACGGGATGTCCAGGGGCGAGTTCGGACGGATACCCGATTATACCAAGTCTCTTTAGATCGAGTAAGCACTGCGAGTGAAAGCATCGCGGGCCGCTGATGCCTCTGGCAATGGCTGCTTAGACTTGGTGGGCCGCGATCACACTTGTCTTGTTCTCAAAGAGGAAACATTCCTTTTCTCGCCTACAATCTCCGGAGCTTTTGCGTCGGAACGACCGCCCTATCTCCAGCGACATCACTCCCTTCCGATTCTAGGACGGCTTCTCTGACCATGGGCCTGCTTCATAACGAGCGCGAAGCGTTCAACAAGATTAACAACTCGTGTCCTTGTTTTTCTCAATATACAACCGAGGCGTGGGTTGGTCGTGCTTGGTTCAGGACATGTGGGGAGGAGGAATGTGCTAAGACTCGGAAGGCTGGCCCTCGGCCGTCTTTCTTTACGCGGGGTATAGAAGGTTCAGACGCCTAGGCTTCTATTTACGAGACAATGACCTCGGGCAACTATAGCCAACGAATGAGGTAACATAGAATTGGGCTATGGCCCGAAGGAACTCGAAGGATTGCTTGTTGAGCGTTCCATACTTCTTCAAGCATGAGTAGCAATGACGCGTGGTATCGCCAATACACCGGATTGAAGAACAGGCAACTAGCGGACGCCTGAGACTCGCTTGTAGCCAAATAACTGGTCCAATCCCCGCCTTATCGCCCTGAATCGAGGTACTTCGTAGCAGGCAGTATTTTGGACTCACCGTCAAACCCATGGAATTCAGTTGGGAAGCAAATATGAAGATCGAATATTGGGTTAATATTCTCACCCGGCCTTGATTCTGAACGCTAGAGGAAAGAAGGGATTCCAACGATAAACCCAAACCCAAAGCCTCTTATTGGACTCGTCAGAGATTTCCTTCTCGAAACATACTATTTGTTGAATTCAAAAGGATTTATGTGAGTTAAGCTACTTGGGGCCACCGTTTCCGAGACCTCACCTGATAATCTTCCCGATTACAAGTCACTCAAAGCTGGCCATGGCCTTGTGGGGAATTCTGATCTTCTACATACCTCTGCGTCTTTACGGTCAGGTCCATGTGTCGTTCCCCGAGTTCACGATTGAATTCTAGGGCACACAGCGCTTCCTCCCGATTATCGCAGCAAAGAAAATAAATCAGGCCAGGATAACACTTCTAGAGGATTTGGATTGGCTGCCCCACAGTGCCTGCGTGACCTTCCAGAAAACCCAGAGCCGAGAAAGGAACTGGAACAGTTCTACAAGACACGGCGACTTCACCCATCGGATCGTCCCCACCCCAAATCCATTTTCAAAGTCTGCGAATCTGTCTTTTGCTCCGAAAATTTTGACACTTTTCAGCCACTTCCATTGCATGGCGTTGGTTGAGCGTCGCCCCTTCCAGGCAGAATTATTGAATCCTTGATTTAAATGAATGTTCCGACGCATCTTATCCCCGGCGGCGTGCTGTGTAAAAATGCCGTGAAATAATATGGGAGACCTGGCATCGCAAGGAACAGCGTCTTGAAGGGTCTCACAGATGTTCGCTGGGGAGCCTCTAGCTGCAAGTAAACCCTCAAATTATGGGCCATGGATGGAGGCAATAGGATGAGTTAGCAATAGCGTTTAAGCAGCATTGCCCAGTGCGCCACCACTCCTTATGGGTCTACTTTAAAACGCAGCTGACTGCCAGAGGCGAGGAAGCTCAAGTTCGACCCTAGGTACAAACAAATTTTCTGGCATAATCAGATAACAAGGTGGAATCATGCTCCCGGGATCCGGTGGACTTAAAAACTACTCCAGAAGGCATCCAATGTGCACCAGCAGTAATGGGGTAATTCCTGTTAATAGCGGGACTCCGCGGAGAGACGAGCCGGAGAAAGTTATGTAGCTTATACACGCTCGTAATTATGGACCATCCTGCCGTTGCTGAGCTAGAGCTCTTCGGGCAGGAATAATGGACAGAGATAACAGAGTTACGAGAAGGAAAGTCGCATAGTGTCGATGGCTTAATTCTCCTGTAATACCGGGGGTGTATACTACCCACCATTGCTCCTCCGAAAGTGCAATGGTCGAAAAGGGAAAGACTCTGCCAAGCAGCGATCGTCGAGCGCTAAGTAGAGGTCTTCATATTAAAGCCCAAGCCCCGGTCTTTCGCCACTCGCAGACATCTGAAGCAGAATGGAGTTGTCAGAATCGCATCAGAACATGAATCGGGAATAGATTGGGTTGTGGGCATCTAGGGGCATCTACGGCTGATAGTAGTCGAGACATGGGAGGCATGCACAACAAAAGCATGCTGCCATCATACACACATACACAGAGCCGTGGTCGTAACGTAAATGGGGTTGAGGGCGTGAGTGAGCGGCGATATAGATTGTGCAAGGGAATTTGTGGGTCGTTTGGGTCGCAGGACATGAATGGGGTATGGGCGACAGGAAGTCTTTTAGGCATATGGGTATGGGAGTGAGAGGTATCTTGATAAGACCCGTGATGCTGCTTTTCGTCTAGACACTTAAGAAGAAAACACAATGGCGCCAGGCGCAGAGATTATGATCAGACGCCCCCTTCACGCCGTCAATGTGATCTTAGCGATCACAGGGCTGAGATGAAAGTCGGTTATGTAGGCTGGCGTCTTGTCGTTCCGTGGGATGCGGGACCCAAGGCTCTGGGTAGGGGCGAGAAATTCAATCAGTCCCAATCGCTAGAGGAGCTAGAGGGGAAGACGCACGATTGTGTCCCCAGTGTTGAGCGCGGTTGCTGTCGAGATACGCGTTCCGTTCACGAACGTCCCGAACGCTGTCTCCAGGTCGCGGATGTACACCTGAACAAAAAGAGTCAGCGTGAGTGACATGCATCCTTTTCCTATAGGACGGAGGAGAAATCAGGGGCCTACCTTTCCGCCATCAGTCCAGACCTCGGCGTGGGACGGGCTGAGAGGTAAGGGTGAGACGTCGGGCAAGGTGAGGTCTTCAGTCCTCTTAGGAGCGAACCAGCCGTTAGCGCTCGTCGCTGTGCGGGGTGGTCCACCCGCGCCAGTCATCTCGGTAGACCCTAGAGTAACTCTCGTGCCCGCTGCCAAAGCTATCGCCTTAGCCGCGAACGGAAATGTACCGGCCGCGGGCGAGAGCTTTAGAGTAGTAGACATCGTAACGGGGGAATGTATCGCCGAAAAAATCGAGTGAACAAGTGGATGACCGAAAGACAAGACAGGGTAGCAAGACAACGTCGGAGTGATCTGACCCATGCTTGGTATCGTATTTTATACCTTCAGAACCAGGATGACATTACAGCCAGATAAGGATTCGAGCAACATTCGGATGCATCAAGTATAGGGCTCCCCGTCCTATGCATACGCCGTGGGATAAGAGCGATGGTGAGTCAGAAAGGCCAGGGAACGGTTTTCCGAGTGTGTTTGTGGGCGTCAGGAAGCGAACCCGCGATCCGGAAGACCTTGTGTTTGTGCCATGATGCAACCCTGGTCGATGGTATGTCAGGTTACTTAAAGTTTCCCCGTGCACCCTGGAAGCACTTCCAAGAAGCCTGAGGTACTTGTACCCTCGGTCTTGAGGCGTTTTCCCTTTGTTGAACTCGATCAGATTTTCAAAGGGGGGTTCCTACGGGTCGGCCCTTCGCACCTCGTTGGTGTCTTAACCGGCGATGACGTTTTAAATCCAAGAATTGATCAAGAGTTGGAATCCTGGGGGGTTGAGCTTCTGTTTGGTTCGCAGTTTTTGCGGCGCGGGACCATGGTGGGTGTGCCAACCTTCTCGTGTACGTCAGAAACACCTGAGTGGGGTCGAACAATACTTTCTGCAGAGCCCACACGTTATGATGGCAAGAAAGATCGTTTTGCTCACTTCCATTGGAGCATCCCATTTCTGAGCCCACTGTGTGCGACGTGGACGGACGTCTCAGAAGCTCCAGAAACCGTATTGGTGAGTACAGGTTCCATCGAGAACACGGAAACTATAGCCACCTATCCTCCACATTTCATTCCTTCGTCTTCAATGGCTTCAATAGCAAATAAGCTATAAGCGCGAGGCTGAGATGAGAAAGGTTCTGTCTCCGGTCTTGGCGTGAAAAGCCGCCCCTAAGCAAGAATTCTGGCACGTGACCATGGATTTTTCGTCTGTCCCAGCAGTCGGTGGTCGCGAAGTTCAAACGAACTGACACGAAACCGCTTGTCGACCTTCTCTTTATTCTGCTAAAATGTCCCAAGTGGCTCGCTGCTTACACTCGTCGCTACGCTCAGGCGTCTGTAGAGCAAGTTCGCCCATGAGCCCTGCACGAATACCCGGTACGTATGACTATACGCGCCTGTGTCGTCACACGTTCCGAAACAGTCCCAACCAACAGGGTTTCGACGATATTCGCAGGCCACTGCTGTGCTAGAACAACACCAGGGGGTATATCATGCAGAATCGGTACCACCGACGCAGCAGGAGGAACGCCTGAGCCAACCTGCAAGTGGAGAAGCCCGGACCCACCCTCGGCCAGAAAAGTGGAGTTCACGGACGTATGGGTTTTCATGGAGGGGTCCGAGCCCTGAAGAGCTGGCTGTACGAGCGCGGCAGCAGAAGGAGTACCTCGAACGCTTGTTCCACCCTCTCAAGTTCCCACCTGAGCTTGTCCAGCGGATCCTGACGCATAGTAGTCACGTTCAAGGGCGGAACGGACACAATGGCGCCTTCAGTTTTCTCGGTGCGCCTTCTCGGACTGTTTCTTTACCATATGTCACCCTAAGTTGATAACGGACGACGTTTCCTCCAGGTCGACGAGTAATGTCCGCATACTTCCAGCTCTTCCTGCATAAGAGCCCCAGTCTCAAATCTTCCGATGACCTCGAAGACCTCGTTTCGCGTGCCCTGCACACAAATCTCGTCGGGCAGCACATCGGTGACACATGGGGTGTCGGACGAGAGCTCGTATGGGAGCCCAATGCCCCATCAAGTAGGTTGGACAAGAACGCCGCTGCGGCCCTACGAGCTGCTGGGTTGTATAAAGTTCAAGGAGAGACGGTTCAGGCAATGATTGGGGCGATTTACCATCAATATGTGCGCATATGCTGCCTTTTTCTTGTTTCCGTCTGTACTAACACTGTTCTGATGACTTTTCCAGGGTGGAGCTGTTGCACTGAGGGTGTTCCATACACGAGTGCTTCCTCTCCTACTTGTGAAGGGCGGCTTGCCCAAGGTGTTCCATAGGGATGTTAAGAGCCAATGTGACAAGTTTGGTGGACCGGAAGGACCGCTCCTCGTCCCTCGCGAAGAGAAGGCGCCCGCGTTAGAGGACAGCAAACCGATAATGCCAGAATTAGAATTAGAAATGGCCGATCCACCAGCACCATTTTAATGTGAGTTCTGCATTGTTCTTTAAATGATTGGATTGTTGAACTCAGGCGACCTTTTGTGTAGCTTGTTAATATCTAATCTATTTCTTTTTTTGCGCCGCTCATTGTGTATTCCGAGGCCTAGCGCCCTCCAGTTTGGAGACCTTAAAGGACCTTAATCATTCACTTGCGCATCATCAGGGCCACACGTACGGCTACTCATACACAGCGCTTTCTGTCAGATATCTCTCTGGGTTCAGGCATGATCGTATATACAAATGTTGACTGGGAGAGATGTGGATTCTCGACTCTCTCAGTTAGACTTCTATCTAATCATTCTCCTACACTTTGCCTGCACTGATGAAACACGAAAATTATCATTGGCAAACGACGGCACACTGACATCGTACACGAAAGCTGTGACTGATGATGAAGTTGAGGCCGCGCCCGAGCCTTCGCCTCGGCCAAGCGCCGGCCTTCGACGGCATGCCTCCACACGGATCGCCTAACGACCAAAATGAGAAAGAATTCAGACGGAGACTTCCTGTCAACAATATCATGATGGTGCCTCAAAGTGTTGGAAGTTGGCCAAGTTGACCTTGCTCCCACTTTCTCCTCTCCTAAGCATTGACTGCTGGACGATTACGACAGGACGCTGTGCGCCTCTGCTCTCCTCCCTGAACCCGACGTAGACCGTTGGCCGACACCCACACACCCACAAACGACAATGACAATGACCACCACCCAAACTACAGCCGCGAAAAGCAACAGGAATCTCGCTGTTCCGACGAAGCACAACGGGAACCCGTTTGCGACCCGTGGAATCTACCGTCCGAACGCGCAGCGGCTGAGCATCTCCCTCATGCCACTGGTCGCGCAGAGATCGCTGCTGTTCAGAGTCCAGGCGGACATGTCGAGGTGTACGACCTACGAGGAGGCATGTGTTTCATATCGCCCCTTCTCTTCCCGTACTGATGACTATCTGACCACTGTCAGACGAGTTCACCGGAAGAGTGCCGCGGGTTGTACACCCTGACGCCCACAGCAAGTGCGAAGCTCGTCAGTGCCGTGCTGACGTCTGCGCGTTTCTCCGCCATCCCGTCCGCAGTATCCTCCGCTAGCGTCTACAGCCAGGAGTCGTGGAAGTCCCCACCCGCCTCGTCTAAGCTCGCACCATCGATCGCAGCTGCGTTTCCTCCGGCCGTCACCATGGACCCGCGGCGCCAGGCGATCGTTTTTAGTCCCAGCGTCCAATGGTCTGACCACTCCGAAAGCGAGAGCGAACATGCAAATGTTAGCCGGGATCAAACTAACAGGGACAGTGACAAGGACTCGATTTCTGAATCGTCTGATTCGGGCTCCTCGGAGCGAGCAATCAAGACCCCGCCGGACTCGTCTGGCTCCCCCATGCAGATGGTGCAGGTCAGGGTACAGATTGTCGGACCTGAGGACAGTCTCATCGACCCCGACGAGGACGTCTTTGCCAGAGACCCGCCGAAGAAGACCAGTGTCCATACAAGCGCGAATTTGGAGCTGTACCTCCCGCCCATCGACCTCGAGCAACCGCTGCAGCCGTTGGCCCTTCCCGCACCAGCAGCGTCGATCGTCGAAGTTGATAATTCTCTAGCAGCCGGCACTGTCAGCGGCAACGGCCACACCAAGAAGCTGCAGAAGAAGAAGGTCGGCTTTACTGCTGAAGCGCAGAAGCGAGCATCGTCGAAACCGTCCAAAGGGTTCGGCAAAGTCATCTCGCACCTGTCTCTCCAGCCGGCGAAGAGAGAGGTCGCTGCTGCGGTCAAGGCGATGCAGAACAGGAAAACAATGAATATCGTACACCTCTCCCCGAACTACAAACTCCCTGAACTGGCGTTGGCGGAACCGCTAAACGTATCGTTCCTCGCCAATGTCAAGTCGCCGCCGCTCGCCATCATGCCCGCCGCTCCTGTGGATGCTGAGAATGGTCCCCGGAAGAACACCAGTCCCTCAAACCGGGCAACAACGGTCCCTTTCCCAACAGTTCCACGCCCCAAGTCTGACACACCTGAAGCCTCCAGCGCGACATCGAAGCCAGAACCCGCTCGGCAGCAGCCCACAGGTCCATCGAGCACCGCCTTCTCTCAAGATCAACGCTCACGCCCACAACGTCCCTCTCGTCCCCCCCACATGACGCCCTTCCCTCTTCCTCTCCATCTCCCACAATCCCAGCATCTTCCTCTGCCTGCCTTCCAGCACCCACACCCAGCAACCCCTCGCCGTGCTGCCAGCCCTCCACCTCTATCGACACCTACCGCTGAACTCACGCCTGGCCCTCCTCTCGCAGCGACAGGGATGCGTAAAGGCCACCGGAGGTACAAGTCATCGCCGGCTGTGCCCGAGTTCATGCTCGAAGAGCTGGCGAAGCTTCACCACGGGCATGGATACGGGAAGAAGCGTTGGGATGTGGAGAGTATGCCACCGCTCCCACCTATGCCCGCCTTGCCTGCGGGTGCGAGTGGGAACGGTGCGATGGGATTGAAGACGACCATGGTCGGTCAGCAGGCGCAGCGTCAACCGCCTGCCATCCCGCCGCGGTCGACTGCGCGGCCGGACTCGAAGTTGGTTTCAGAATCGGTTACAGCCCCAACAGCTGCACCGGTGACAAGGGCGAGAGCGATGAGCACTACGACTCGTGCGGCGGTACATGCGTCCCCTGCGAAGATGGCACCTCCCTTCCCCCTTCCTCGACAACAGTAATATCGCCACATGGCTCCAGATTCTTGACATCCGTTCGCTTTTCACGCCGCATAGTTGCGTTGTCACTGTCTTTAAATTTATATATACCTTTGCATATATCATCTGATCCGCTACATGACAGATTTATTGCACGAGATGCAAGAGCGGCAAAGCTGATCATTGAGATCTGAGATCTGAAGGCCCATTGAACCGCTCAATGTTTGATTAAGCAGATAGATTTCTTCCGATTCGAGGCGACAAGTTTACACCAAATGCTCAGGTGCAATTGGCGCCACAATCACGACCTAAAAATAGCTATCACCGGAAAATGCCATCCTCTATGTCAATGTTATTACCACTGGAATCTTTCTCTGCAGATGGCGCAGAGATGGAATTCAAGGCCACATCTCGACCAGAGCCAGCATGCTTTTCCCAACAAATGCACATTTTATTACTCACAGCGTTGTTCCGCCGACTCTGTTGATTCCAGCTGACGTGCGTTTGGAAGAAATGGCCCGGGTATAAGGGGTACGAGGATCCCAAGGTACGGACCCGATTCAAGTGAGACGCCATTGCAATTCATTCATTCAACGCACTGCGCATTTTCTGGGACATGAAAGTATCAAAAAACCTCGGTGGTTGTTATGTAGGAGATTATGTGCATGAGATGGGAGATGGCCTCGACCTGGTCTTACAAAAAGTCAATATTCGGCAATTGAGGAGGCAACGTTGGAATCGCCACAGATGAAGAATTCAATTGCTTAGAACAACAAGGAGACCTATTTTATTAGGTTTCTCTGATTGTCATCGATTTTAAAACCCATGCACACACCCCTGAAGGAATTATCAAGAGCACATGTCCTCTCAAAAAATGTGGGTAACCAGTGATCGCAACCAAGAATGGAAACAAGACTCCTATTTTTGGAAGCCTTTTAATGGTTTCGGTGCAGTCTGGAGTCTTATGAAAGGCTGCTGAAGAACGCGTGATATCGTGTTTCATTTCCCTTTGCGGTCAGAAGGCCTTCCTCGAGATTGCCACTGTCTTCCAACTGGCAGATTCCACTCTTGCAGCCTCTTGCTAACAACGTAAAAGATGCCTGGTGGCTGACTAACACCCCGTACCTGCGTCCTCCTTAACGACGACCCCCAACAAAATCCCTAGAGGGTTTGACGTATATAAATAAGAGGCTGTTCGGAAGCGCTAGGACCCCAACTAGTCGTGACACCTTTCTTACCTCTTACCACCATGTCGTCCGACCTAGTCCACCACGGCGTTCAGTACACTGTCTCATCTGAACCACCAAAGGCACATCTGGCCGTCGACGAGCTTGGACTTTGGGGGATCAAATATGTTCGAATCCAATGGGTCGATCTGATCAATCATATCAAATATCGCGTCGTCCCGATAGCCTACTTCGAGAAGCTGTTGCAGACGACGAGGCCTGGCTCGTCACTGACGAAGGCCACTCTTGGGATCGTGTTCGTCACTGTTTCTGAGGGTTTCAGGTGCGTGGCTAGGTGGACCTGGTGGATTGGATATGAGCTGACGGACGCGTCTGTAGTACCACTGGGGAGTGCCTGTACGCACTCGACTTATCGACGCTGAGACTTTGTCCGTACGCGCCGGGCCATGCGAGCGTCATGGGCTGGTTTGAGGAAAAACAACCGAAGGCAGGTCTGTCAGGACATCGGGCAGTCGAAATGGACATCTGTCCGCGCACGATCCTCCGTCGAGTGGTAGAGTAAGTGCAAATGCACGTCCCATTGATCAATCCTGACCCGCAGGGGCTGTCAGAAATGCCAAAGAGCTTTCAGGGATCGAGTTCCTCGTTGGCTTCGAGACTGAATTCATCCTGCTCAACAAAATATCGCCCATCGAGGCGGTCAACCCGCATGGGTGGTGTGACTCGAAAGCGCTTCTTTCTGGGAGCAAGGAGGCCGCCGTTCTTGAAGAAATAGCAGATTGTCTCACCGCTTCTGGCGTCGAGCTGCAGATGTATCACGGAGAAGGAGCACCTGGGCAGTACGAGGTCGTTACGGGCCCTCTAACCCCGCTGCAGGCAGTCGACGCCCTGATACATACGCGAGAGACAATCTATAACGTCGCCAGCAAGCACGGGCTTACAGCGACTTTAGCCCCACGGATTTTCCTTGATAATTGTAGGTCCCAAGCTCTCGTTTATACCCCTTCCCGTGCTTAAATACTACACTCAGGTGGCAGTGCTACACACGCCCATATCTCTGTGCACGCGCCTAACGAGACCCCCGAGCCTTCGTCGCACGCCAACCTCACTGCACTCGAAGAACACCTCCTAGCGGGAATCCTGGCGCACCTATCCTCCCTTACGCTCCTCCTGATGCCCACGACCGCCTCCTATGCTCGCATGCGCGATGGCGTCTGGTCCGGCGGGACCTATGTTTGCTGGGGAACGGATGATAAGGAAGCACCACTGCGCCTGTGCAACGCTGCCTCGCCTTCCTCGCGTAACTTTGAATTGAAGACGCTCGACGGAACAGCGAACCCATACCTTGCTATAGCGGGCGTCCTCTCAGCGGGCTTGGAGGGTGTGCTCGAGGAACGGGCGCTCACGATCAAGGATTGCCATGGGGAGAAGAGCGCCGCACTACTTGGGGAGAAAGAGAGAACAGAACTTGGGATCACCGAGCGGCTGCCGCTAAGTTGGGAAGAAGCGAGGGTCAAGTTCGAGCAGAGCAGCTGGGTCGACAACGTGTTCGGGAATGAGTTCAAGACGAAGTATCTCAGCGTCAACAAACTCCTGAAAGAGCTTTCAACTGGTGGTCGGACAGAGGAAGAGGCATTGAGGCTTCTCGTGGAAAATTACTGATTGGAGTCTCGTTGGACCGTGAGTCGCCTCCTCCGCTCATGTTGCGCTGATGTAGGCGCCGTATTGCATGCCCATCTTACATAGATCGAACAGAATGTATAAGCCTTGTAAATCTGTGAAATAGACCTAGTGGTTAAATTCAGCGTCATGAGGCCAGACCGTGAACGGAGCAGCCATTTTTTGGTCCAGATATCAGTATTAAGGTTGGAATTTTTCAGTTCCACATCTGGAAGGCGAGTTGCCAAAATCCCAGCTGAATCAGCGTAGACGCTGGACCTATGTAAAGTATGCTTCTAATTTGGAAACGTGCCCCATGCGCTAGTGTTTCAAGGCTAAACTTGTAGGAGCTTAGATCGGCGACTCTCACTATTCTCTTCCCTCCCTCTGCGCGCCTTCTTTGTTTTCTGGTCTGGCTCCTCACACAAACCATGATCGATGATCCATTATTGCATCTGCGCCGGTACTTCTGTACACTCACGCTCTGCGCAGAAAATTTGGATATGGTAGTTGGAAGCCGCACGTCGACATTCAGACCGATGCCGACGCCCTTTCGTACCATAGATCTAGTTCCACAACTCTTCCAAAGAGGAGCGAATGTCATACAATGGTTAATCTTCATAAGCTCAGCATCTTTTGTGCTCCAGCCGTTGAACGGGTGCAATTAATCTGGCATTTCCCTGGGGAGCGCTTATAGCACTTACGGCTCATTCATCGCCATTATGTAACATGTAACACTCCCGTTTAGCGCCCATACTCGGGTCCCTTCTGCTATGTCGGTTTCAGTCATGGATGATCCAACGAAGCGAAGACATTTTATCCGGAGAACCCTTTTTCTCTCTTGGATTCGTGGACAAATCTTCAATTGCTCGATGTTGGGTCGTCAAGCGCGTCAAGGCCGACAAATATCCCTTCGTACTTTACCTTTCTCTATTCCATGGTTGGCTGTAAAGTGCACGAGCTTTATCCGGTCTTTTCTAAGTTTTCTTGTATTCGCCCCGATTTTGTTCGAGGACGACATGCGACGGCTACTAGACACCGTCCAAGAGGATTTTCCGAGGCTGCAAAGAGACAACCGGAAGCCCCCGAGTTTCATATTGACCGCCAAGATCACTCCATCATGTGTGTTCCGTGTGTACTGGTGTACAGTCAAGACGTTTGAACAGCCCGTTCGTATGCTCTCGAGGAGCTCTGTCTGGCTGAAGATGAGTTGAATCGCTGCTCTGCAATATAGACCTTTTTTGTCGACGGAAAACCTAATTTTCAAGCAATTCTCCATCTGCCGTGCAGCGCGTGTTTCGCATGGCATGGCCAAAAGCGGATGTTGAAATATTTCGTCACGATCTCGAGGCTTGGATTGCTTGTGTTCCCTCTTGGCCCTCCCGTTCATCTCCATAACAGTGCGGGTTCCTTTTTCTTTGTTTGCATCGTTGTAGCCTCCACCTCGCCTTGCTTTTCATCTCCCATCGCTCTCTATTTCTTCGCGTTCTTTCACGCTTCACTCGTTTTCTCCGTCCTTGATCCCCAAGCTATCTCCTAGCTCCCCCCTTATCTTCACGACCAATCTCCTACCACCTAAGCCATTGTCAACATGGTCAACCTCGACAGCGCCATCCTTCCTGCGATTGGCCTCATCTCTGCTACTATCGCAGAGTTCAACGCCTTCCCGTTCTCGCCAGGCTTCGACATTAAAAAGGTCGCTGCCCAAGCAGTCGCTCTCCCCACCCACTCCTGGGAGTACGGAACAACCACCCAGGCCCTCCTCGAGCTGTACAACCCGGAACTCTCGGTGTTCGGACAATCGCCTTTCCCAGTACCCACCGTCGATGTCAACGACATTCGGGCATTGGGCTACGTAGCAAAGAGCGTGCGGTTAGGAAGTGGCTATGCTGCGCTGGACAGGGGAAACGGCGCTGCCGGTGACCCCGCGAGCATGGGTGTCGGTGCCCTGATGGTCGGCAAAACCAATGCGACGTTCGCCAAGGCCGCCGATGACACTATCAAAGGTCTTCTAGAGGATGTTCCCCGTTATTGGAACGGTGCCATCTCTCATCGTGCCAACACGGCCGAACTCTGGTGCGTTGTTTGAGCCTGAACGATTGCCCTTGTGCCTAAAAACAAGAACAGGGCCGACTTCATGTATATGGTGCCTCCCTACCTTGCATACTACGCCGCCGATAAACAAGACGAAGGACTGCTCCGCGAGAGCGTGCGCCAATGCCAACTGTACCGTGCCATCCTCCAACTCGACACCGACGAGCCCTACAAAGGAGCATGGAGGCATATCATCGGTCCAGAGAGCCAAGACACCGGCCTCTGGTCGACGGGCAACGCCTGGGCAGCAGCTGGTATGACGCGCGTCCTTGCGACCGTCAACAAGTCCCCCTTCGTCACCAACTCCACCTGGCGCGCGCAGGCGACGAACAACCTCACGCGCTACATCAAGGAAATCGTCGACGGCGCGCGGGGCTCGAACCAGCAGGACGGCCTCCTCCGCAACTACTGGAACGACCGCAACACGCAGGGGCACGGCTTCGGCGAGATCTCCGGAAGCAGCCTCCTCGCTGCTGTCGTATACCGCATGGCCGTCCTCCAGCCCGAGGTGTTCACCGCGTCGTACGTGCAGTGGGCGGACGACCTCCGCACGACGCTCGCCGGGAACGACGCTAACGGCAACCCGCACATCACGAGCACCGGCATCGCGACGCCCGCCGTGAACCCGCTCGGGTGGCTCGACACTCGCCCGTTCACCAAGGGCAGCCCTGAAGGCAACGCGTTCGTCGTCCTGATGTACGCTGGCTGGAGGGACTGCGTCAAGGCGGGCAAGTGCAGTGCGACGAGCACGGGTGCGGGCTCCGCTGAGGCGCTCGTTGCTGCTGCTGCTGCCGTCGACAGTCTCGCCGAGGCCAACACGAAGCGCGAGATCAGCCCCAGCTACATCCACCGTGCGGCGCGCAGACACCTTGGAGCCACCCACCACTCGACGAACTAAGAGACGCTCGTTCATCGCCCTCGTGTGATAAATTATCTGGAGTAAGTTAGCATCCTTTGGAGGAATACCGACAGCATACCAATAGAGTCTCATACCGCCACGATACCCCATCATCACCAATCATCTCGAGTTCAAACCGCCAAATCATCGTCATCAAAGCACCACATCTCTTACCAACATCTGACCCTCGTCCGAAACGCATAAGACGCTCGTCCCATCTCGGCATGCGCCTTTCTTTCTGTTATGTGCCATATACCCCTACCCATCTTCTTGCCCTCATCTTTCATCCGGCCTGTACCTTAATCAAGTTCCCCGCATCGCCTCTTCACCCACCCACCTGGTTATTATTTATCGCCCTTCATCCACAATCCTCGAAGGACCTTCATCCTAATTCTCACTTATTCTTATATCCCCTTGGGCTTAACGCCAAAGGTTGATCTAGTTACCCACTGTGATGGCCCCCATCCAGTTACTCGCTCGGATTGCGCACTCGTCTATCATCGACCCACCCACCGTTCATCACCCAACCGTCATCGACCACCGTCCATCGGCCATCGGCCATCGGTTATCAGCACCCCCATCGAGTCCCTTGACAGCAGGCAGAGTATTGGTCGCAGTCCTTTTATTTTCTATTATTGATATGTAAAGGCTTGGTCCTTGTGCGCTGCTTTTGCGCTTGTTCTGTTGTCGTTACTTGGGCTTCTCGAATATGAAGTTGAAATTGGATGTTCGTGGGGTGTTTTGAATGGTGGTTCTAGGGATTTTCGAATTCTTTGGAAAGGCTCTGATATGGAGAAGTGGGCACTGCGGGAAATGCCCTATTTGATTCTAAAGCAGAGCCGGATTATTTCGTGAAGATATTGTCAATTTTTACTGGGCCTTCTCAACAGTAATAATGGGAATATATTTTTAATGAACTCTATAATATAAGCTGTTTATTGACGAAGGTTCTATTGGGTTACAATTCTTAATACAATCCAGTTGCAGCCTGCCAGCCAATTTGGAACATATTTAAGCTAGATCTGTGATTTGTCCTTGGCGTAAAGCCAAGCTATATTTGGTAACTATTTCCATTACCTTTGACGATTATAGTGTCATTTGTTTCTAAACATGCCTCAGGGGAGAATTGGGAATATGAAGCAACAATATTCCCTATCTTTCTTCAGAGCATCATGAATTTCTTGGCTGACTATCCAGCTGTGAATCTTAGGGCGTGCTTGCATGTGCATTTGACCAAGGTCCATGATAATGCTACAATGAGGTTGTACCCGTACCTATCGCTCAAATTTTGTATATGATTATTCACCGTCCCGTCCACATAGAATTAGCATAACGGGACATGGACAGCCGAGTTGAGCTGCAGTTTGACCACAGCTAGCAACGTTTCCTTTCACCGACAGAGAATTTAGGTATCGCTGTGGTCCCAACCTCTGTCCTTTCCACGATACCACTGCAAGCTTCCCAAGTGACTCGCCAGATATAGACTTTCGTTCAGCACGCAGACCCACTCAGTGACCGACAAGATCCGTTTCCGCGCGAATTGGAATGCTCGGTGTGTCACCCTTTCGTCCTTAGGGAATTCCGCTCCCCCGTCGCTTGTCTTCTTCTTGATTACCTGTAAGAGGGGCCACCTCAGGGCTCCAAGCATCTGTCCTCCGGAAGCCTTTATCTTCCCCCTCGTTAGGCACCCGTATCTATTAGGTCTTCATTCCTCATCTCATGCACTCATTCTGTACTCCATAACTCGCACGTACTAGTTAGACCCTCACCATGTTCCTCAGCAAACCCGCACGCGCGGCCACGGGTGCGGGTTGTGGGGGTACACAAACCCGTGCCACGAGTCAATGCACCGACGAGAGACCCACCAGACTTATGGCGTCGCAGATGCATCACCATCGTCGACTGACGTGGTGAAGCGATCTGCGACGGGCAGCCTGGTCCTGGTGTCTGAGGGAGCGGTGTCCGAGGGAGAGACGTCACAGCTGAGCTGCTCAAGAAGTGAGAGTAGAACGAATGAATTTGACATAATGACACACCATGTATGCAGACCATGCCTTCCACAATGCTCATACCTCCATGCTTTGTGCACTAACCCTCGACAACATTGACCACCGCCCACCAAAGGTCGGGTTCGCCACTGCGCCTGAAGGGGTAACAGGGGTTGGTGTTCGCTCCAGATTACGAGACAGCAAGTTGCTGCACTGGGATGCCTGAGCTTGCTCTTGTCACGACCTAATAAAGCGTGTGGTGGCGCGATCGCAGACGGTGTCGACGCGTAGCCAGGTGTTAGAGGTTACAAGGATGGCCACAGCGCCATGGAGCTGGCAATCGTGTCGGGCTGAACAGCAGAGGGTTGGCAGGAGAGCCAGCCCGCATCCTGACAAAGGGAGGGGCGCACAGGAACAATGTGGCATTACTGGGGCGGATGCAAGCACATATTAGCCAGAAAGCAGGACAGAAATACTTTACTTAGCTTTGTTGGCCTCGAAAGGGCGACGAAGGGCATGAGATGACGAAAAGAGGGGTGCTTGTAGTCGAACACAAACATGACGCGGCTTGAATTGTGGCAGTGCCAATAATTTCCGGGACGGGCCGTTCGACCCGCAACACTGGTCAGGGTACGCAGGTTCAAGCGTTCAACATCAACGCGTGCCCGTACCCTTGTTGACTCGCAGGCCCAACCCGCACGAGTCCGCAGACCCATGGCAATCCATAAACTTTAACAGTTTAAGGTTTGTCTATGGTCTGGCAGACTCGACAGCTTCAGGCTCTCTGGACTTCTTCTGTCTCACCAGCGAAATCAAATATAAAATAAACTCGACAGTCAGGAAAGTCAAAGCTAGAAATAAAGCGAACTCGTGAGGAATATCTGGCTGTCTACCGAATAGTCATTGATTTAGGCAGTCCAATAAATTGTACCGCACCATCGAAGGGAGCTATGGTCGTGGTTATGCCAAACATGCGCAAGATTTTCCGGGTGAAGGTATATCTTGATGGGAAACAAGGAGATGGATGGACCCCGTAAAATTCAAGGGGGAGGGAGGGAATTGAGCCAATTGTATCTACCCGTGAAAGGCATAATTGAATGCGTAGCCCTGATTGTTGACTGGAACAGAGGTTATCAACTGGTTCAAGAGTTCAGCATTTGATGACAAAATAGTTCAAGTAATGCGCATGTGCACCTTGTCAAGTGGCATAACATGCAGGGCGTTAGCCTCTGATATTATGGTAGCTGCAAAGTGGGAGACAATTTGCGACAGACGTATGATGTGGTGGGTGGTCGCCTCCTTCTCACATAGGTATCCAGCAGCGAACCCATAGACGCGATACGGGTCGGTAAAATCGGGCCTATTGAGTTCAGAGAACTCTCGAAGCGAGATATACCAACCTTCAATCCCATCTCCTATTGCGTAGTCAGGATAGCAAAATATCTTGTCAATTACTCCGGCCTTCTGAGAGGGCACGCCCTCATCCATAGTAGGGCGAAAGATAACCCAGCTATCGTGATGATGAGCAGAAGTGAATGTCCCATAGCACACCCCGTTGAGCGATATCCGGTTTGCTGAGAGAACCTTTTTGTCGACTTGGAGCTGCAACCCATCCCGTAAACGTTCGAGATCGAGGTTATAAAGCAGAATGTATTCGTCTTCTGTGAGCGCCGTCGGTGACGTTTTCGGTGAGAGATTTGGAGGAATACAGGTTGGGTCCAAGAAATCTGCAAGTTGATGTCCCCGCAAATCTTGTTGGCTGATAGCCTCCATCGCTTCCATGAGGTCGGTAACGCGATTGCACAAAGTTCGATCATCTGCGAGGAGTGCAGTGAGATTGGCATGCCGAACGGACGCATTCAAGATGGAACATTCGAGTTGTCCTGACGAGGGAACAATGAATGAATGTCATTTGAGTCAGATTATCAACAATCCTGACTCACCAGACTTGCTATTGGTGTTGATTCGATGGAAAAATGCGATATGTCTCTCATAAAAAGATGCCATATGAGAATGATCAGGTCCGAACTGGCAAAGAACATCACCGATATGGAGAGCTGCATGATGATTTGGGCGCAAAGGTTCTTGAGGGAAAAGGATCTGTACACCACGAATATAACGAAAAATGTGTGCCTCATAGGCCAATATGTGGGTCGGGGATGTGACTCTCATGGTTGCAAGTCGGATTGCTGTTACAAGGTCCATGAAGTTGTTCAAAAGGTCTCGTTTGCGTCCTTGTTCATTCCTCCATATCCATATAAGCGAAATTGGGAGGTGAATAGTGCAGATAGTTTTCCAATGATCAGCACTTAGCTTTCCACATTGGGTGGTTCCCCAATTCGGGGGAGCAGGCGTGATCCACCTCGGCAGCTGGCATTGCGACATGTCTCTCCAGACCCGTTGCATAATGTCTCTGCCAAGTACTGCTCCATGGGGAGAATGCTTTCCAGCAAGAAGGTCAAGATATTCCTCTAGCTGCCGGCAAAGGTTGGGGTTGTTATCCAGCTGTGTTGTTGTTAACTGCAAGTGCGTGCTGTCGGACGAATGGAAACATACCTCCGCCACGACAGTCGTATGCAACTGACATTTAGAAATGCCATCGCTCGAGGGAAGGGACAAAAAGGAAGTAAGGTGGGTGTAGATGGTTCGATTAGCAGTTTTGTATGCCCGAACACGGTGCTTCTTTAGTTCCTCCAGCGAGCGCGCATTATGTCCTAACAGATTCTTGATAAATCGCTTGACAACTCGCACATCCTGCATCGGAAATTCCTCGAGGAAATCGTTGGATACGACGTCGTTAAAATTGGACGTGCCAGCATCTATATGTCCGCGTTGGCTGCCTTCTCCGTCCACGGACTCTGAGGATTCTCTTTCAATCTCCTCTTTGTCATATTCCTCGTCATCCTCGATCTCTTCTTCGTCCCCGATCCCCTCTTCGTCCCCAATCTCCTCTTCGTCAACCTCGTTCTCCTCTTCATTATACTCGCTCATCTCTGAGTCCTCGATACCACCTTCAACGTTCTCCCCCTCATCATCTTTGCTCTCTTTGCCATCATCCCCATCTCCTTCCTGCTGTTCGTCGTCTCTATATGTCGTGACAGGACCTTGATTACTGCCTTCAGAATCCCAAACTTGACGGGCCATTATCTGGTCTGCAAGCCCGTCATCATCTAATAAGGAGGAATCGAGTAGACCGCGACGCTGACGGATGAGGAATGGCCAGAGTTAGGAGAGTCTTCTACACGCTGAGAAGCCTACTCTGGGCTACCGACTTAACCAAGTTAAGGCG
>MPNV01002639.1:0-13434 GCA_013376435.1 Cyclocybe cylindracea | reverse complement strand
CAACTTAACTGACCTAGGAAAGTCGGATCAAAGATGTTGGGAGTTTCACCTTGAAAATTGTTCTATGTGTGATTTTTATGTTTTTGTTTTCCCTAGGGGGCTTGGCCGACAGCGATCCGGCTCGGCCCTGCCCCGAATATAGAAGGTGCCCTTCTAATATATGGAAATGTGGTCCAGCTTCAGTCAGCAAAATAAATGTCTGCCAGTTTTTGACCAAATCAAAATCGATTTTGCTAGATTTGTTCCTTGGATGAAACTACTCAAAGGAATAAGAAAAAGGGGAAATTTTGGTCACACTATTTTGGTTGTACAAAAGCGGGGGGGTTTAGGCCTGTTGCACTGCAAACACTGCCTCGAGAGGGCGGTGGTTGAAAAGCGTGTCGAAGCAATCAGTATCGAGGTGATTGACCTCACAGATATTGGCTTGCTCTATGACATGGCTGAGTTAGAGAGAGTGGAAAAGGATGTTGCACTGTCGGCCTTTGAGGATAACATGGGTATACATGCTCACGCAAGCGCTGGGGCATCCACTGCGTTCAACGTGAGGGAACTCCTCGCAGAGCAGGGAATTAGTCAATGTAAAGCCTAGTTACGAGTTCATACTCAATTCTACCCAAATTCTATTTTGCCGAATTCTGCCACGGTGGCAATTGCCGCAATTGCCGGCAGAATGGCAGACTTGATTGGAATCAGTTCTGCCCACGACACTAGTCGAGGTCAACGTTTCGTTTTCCAACTAAAGAAGATATGACGTGTGCGTCAGGCAGTGCATCGACCGTTCGAGGCGGGTCAGCTGCACACACTCGGTCCCATTGATATGACGCCATCTTGATAAAAATAATAGACTTGATTAGCGTATACAAAGACAAGGGCAGCTTTCCTCCAAGTTGTGAATTCGTTCAGGTCCCATCTACCACCAGGCGTGTTGTTGAACAGTGGATCAGAACATGACACGCAGAATTCGGAAGCTACAAGGCAAAAAGCTTGAAAAAACGATCGGAGGATGATTAGGATGTGCATAGAGGGTTGAAAGTTCATGACTCACTTCATGTTCAAAATTAAACTGATCTTTCCAACCCTCAACCTCGCTTCCGACAATGGATTACGGACGTCAAGAATGCAGAGGCAATTTATGCCATTAGCACGGTCTGAATGGTTACAAGAATCGTCATCTTCAGATAACTCCGGATGATGAAGGTGGTTGTTCTTCTGGCACAGAACTCTCCGTTATTGGGACAGGCTCCTGGTATAGATATGCGACGCGAAGGTTGGCAAGGAATTCAACGCCCAAAGGGCCGTCAACGTGCCAGTGAACACCAAGTTCGTGGACTTGCACCATAGTGGGCTCCATCCATCGACGACTATTCGTGAAAGGGACGCTGACAACACGGTGTACGACTCTCCGGGGGATGATTGACTTTGTGACCGTTATTATCGTGAATCGGAGCGAGTGTTGATGCTGTGCTTTCTGTCGTCTGGGGGCGCTTCAGTGCTTCTAGATCGCTGAAAACCATGCTGGAATGTCGACGATGGGTGCTTGCAGATGGTGAAGGGCAGACGGGACCGTGGCCAAAGAAATGCAGCATTGTCGCCTTTATCCGAAACATGGAGTTTGGGAGTTTGGGAACCACCAATTGTAAAGTGCTAACTTCAGCCTCTACGACGCCTATAAGTATGATCATTGCATCAAGGGAAAGGCATATGAGGGCCTGTCCACTTCTCCGTGACCTGCTATGTAATCCTCGGGATTCCAAGTATAAATCAGCGTCAGCGAAAGTACAACAGCCGGGAGAATGGCCAACTTACTAGCTTTGCAGTTTCCAAAATCCTCTTTGCCGCTTCTGGACCACAAACAACTCATGCTTAGAGGCGAGAGACATGGAAGTAAAAAGGTAAGGCCGGTTCGGCTTTCTCCGAGTCCGTCTTAGCATCATGCCGTCACTGCAAATAAGCCACCATCGTTATCTAAGTCTTGTTCATCTCCACGACTCTCTAGCGTCTAACCTCTAACGTTCTCACCGACCTCTTCAAGCTGAAGAATGACGCTCTTGCGACCTGCAGGCTCTATCAAGCCTCTCCCAATACCGCAATGTAATCGATTCGCCTTTTCTCTTCTCTCATTGCAATTGCTCATGAATTTCCGTTGGTCGCTCCACAATAGCGTTAACATTTGGTGCTTGTTTTTTCAATCTTACGGACCTTCTTTCATTGACAAAAAATCATAGGGGTGCATGCAAAAGGTGGAACTGGAAGAATCGACCTAGTCGGATTCACCGTAACAAGGACTTGTCGTTTGCATCAGAGTACAGGAGGGGTAGCAGATCCACCTGTGCACGACGAAGTTCTCTTTTCACTGGAAGCCTCAGCGCCGAAGTTGGAAAGGGTGTGTTTTCCTCCTGATTTTCGTCTCTGTTCCTTTTGGTCTAAGAATGTCCAGGACCCTGTCATGGAAAGGATTCTTTCGACATACTCCCAGACCAGAGGAAACCTCGAGCCCTCTGACGAGGACTACGTCAATGATTTCATCTTCCGTCGTGAGCACGAACTCGATGACATTCTGGCCAAAATCAAGAATGTAGAAGCTACTATTCACGAACATTTCCGTAGCCTTGCAAAATTATGCTGCGCGGCGATGCATAAACGGAACGAGATGGCTGTTGTCGCCCCTCTGATGCCTCCAATCCGTGCTCTTCCACCAGAATTACTGCGTATCATATTCGAGATGACGGTTTCCCAGGGTGATCGAGTCCTTCGGAGTCATACTGCGCCACTCCTTCTCTGCCGCGTGTGCCAACTCTGGCGCGATATTGCTATTATGACACCCACTCTCTGGAGCTCAGTTGCTGTTGATGGCAGATTCGTGCGCTCCGTCGATAATTGTATGAATCTCCTGGACTTGGCAGCAGAGCGGGCTGGAGACGCCCCTCTAGGCCTTGATCTACGAGAACATGTATATCAGGATTCCAACAACTCGCCCCCGGAATTGCTCTTCCTACTCGCCCCTTCCTTTTCCCGATATCAGGATCTGCGCCTGTCAGTTCAGACAGCACGTTGGTACAACGATCTCCTTCACTTTAGTCCATCCAAAGTTGGGTTCCAGAAACTTGAAAGACTAACGCTGCTAGTCAATCACCATGAGTTAGAGCAGCGTCGAGGACAGCTCACGGTTCCATCACTGCACCTTTTCAAAGCCGCTCCCCTCTTGACAAGAGTTTGTCTCGACCTCAAGCACCCAGGCGGCAGCTTGAAGATCCATCTCCCTTATTCCCAGCTACTCGATCTCGACTATCGGCTCACTCTGAGAGTGCCAAACAGCACATCCTATGCCATCAAATGTTGGCAGGCTACCATCGCTTGTGGCACGAGCCTGATATCCGCGAGCCTTACCCTCCTGTCGTCACCCACCATATATGGTGACCATCCTACCCTCAAACCACCGGAGAACGCCAAATCCAGGTCCTCGGACATCACTGAATTCATGCTCACCAACGGTGTTGCAGGGAACGCGGGCTTGATCTTCCGAAACCTTGCGCTCCCAAAATTACGGAAGCTATCCTTTCAAGCAACAAGACCATGCCATGTGATAGTAGACAGTGACATTCCAGCTACAGAAAGCCACTATTTTCAGATCAATCCTCTTATATCAACACTCTTTCACAATTTAGAGAGTCTGACTCTGCTTCGGGTACTTATTTCTGATGCGCAGCTCTTCTCTCTTCTCCGATGTATCCCAAACATTCGTCATTTCGGCCTGCTACCCCTTGCAAGGTGTTCTGCATGCCGACCACCACGGATTTTTGCTCCCCAAGACTCTGCTCTCGTGCATTATCTCACCGTGCCAGCATTGAACGAAGAAGCCTCAGAGAAGGCCGATTACCTTCTTCCAAAATTGGAGGAACTGGAAATCTTCTACCCCTGCCATGTAGGCTTAAAACGTGAAACGCTGATCAAGAGTTACGGAAAACTGGTGAAGACGCGAGCTGAAACCAACAAACACCGGGGTATACAGGTGTCCAGTCGTCGTGCAAACACCATGGAACCATTCTTGTTCAAATTTTCACTTACCCTGTTTGAAGAGTTTGGTGGTAGTTTGGTGGCGCCACAGGCGCGCAAGGCGCTTTATGCAGTTAGGACCGAAGAATGCCCTATCAGTGTCTCAATCGAGGTGGTGAAGAATCTCAGTGTGATAAAGGGTGGAGCAGAAGAGGATTGACAACGGAAATAAGTATAGAAGAATGTATTGGAAAGCCTCAATTGCTGCATTGAAATTTAATTTAGATAGAATTTAAAATAAATCCAAAAAGAAAAGAGAATGACTATTGCCGGGCATTCGTGGTTCCTTCTGATGAAAAAAGAGCTAAGCGTGCAGTGTGTGGGTCCAATAGCCAAATTAGCCGTCGGCATTTTCCGAGAGAGCCGGTCCTCGTTGAAACCACATCTCGTCAACCTTGCCAAAATCACCAGCCGACACACGAATGTGAAGGAGATCAGAATTGTCAACGAACCTGATGGCGACCTTGCCTGTATCTTCCGGGGACGGGAGATGCCGCTGCTCTCAGATCCTCACTCTCACTACAGATCAACTCCGGCTCTAGGCAGTGCAAAATCGTCGTAGACCCCCGCAAGCTCCTACGTCCCGAATGTATCTAAAGATGCACGACTTCATGATAGGCATCTTCACGAACCTCACAAGCCTTACTATACTACGTCTTGCAGTTGCTGACGGCGACGTCCGCCCATTGTTCCGCGGCACACCTCGTCTACGGCATTTTGCTTTTATGAACATGAAAGAATGCGGTGTCCGTCATTATCCACCCGATTTTGCTATGACTCTGACAGTGACAACGGCGAAGATTCCCACAGCGAAGACAATGACGCGGGAAAAGGCCGGGAAGAGGACAAACCCAACGATGAAGCTAGCAAGGTCACAGGGAATAAAGAAACTACCAAGGCCGACAAAACCGACAACGACGGTAACGAAACAGACGGCTCCAACTCTGACTCTGAAGATACAGACAATGACTACTCTGACGACGACGACGACGATATGTTGCCAGGTTATCATTTCAAGGAATTCACTCCGTACGAGACTGCCCTTGTGCGACTTTTGACGGTTCCAAGCTACATTCTCCAGATTTTGCAATCAGAAAATGAAGACCTTTTGCTTCCTGAACTGCACTCACTTCATCTGTATTATCCTTGCCACGAAAAGGATCATGCCACCCGTGCTGCTACCTACTCGGAGCTGATCAGGACACGCGCACAACTATTGCAAAACATCCAATCTGTCAAGGGCCATCAAACCTTCCAGTTTACCCTTTCGTTCTGTCGGAACAAGGAATTCAAAAACTATACACCTTCAACAGTTTCTGCAATTCGTGCTGTTGCTGAGAGTGGACTTCCTGTCAGGATTGTGACAGAGTCGCTCGATGGGTACAAGTGGAGATGTCCGCGAAAAGATGAGCACCTTATATACCCCGAATGATTTTTAGGGTGGCTTGTAAGGTGCTTCCAGCAGGTATGGCTGTGCCGCTCTCCGGATCTGATTCCATGGTAGATCTAAGTACATCCAGGTTGAGTGCAGATTCTATGCATTCATTCAATACTGCACCTTGATATTTCGAAATTCATTCTTCAGCTTTGAAAAATTTACCGATCAGCTCAATGCTGGCGCAGAGTGTGTACTTCCAGGGCCTCTCACTTTTGCAGTATCCAAGATTCCGATAGAAGTATATCCCTTCGCATTTCTGGGTGTCCAAAGACACATAGAAAGTTCGCCGCGGTGCTTGGCACATAGCTAGGATACATTGAGTAGAATTATTCGTGTAGGGGCTAGATGGCTCTACTTATAGTTAGTTGGCACATGGTTGAGTTAGCATAAACTCTAGATTTCACGATTCTTTCCGTGCTATTTGGGGTCGCTGGTAGCTATAGCATTGTTGCAGCTTGTTACAGCTCGGAGAAGCTCGCGGCGAGTTGCAGCAGACCTGAGTGAGTTGAGGCTCCATCGGCAGTGCAGACTACGATACGAGGCCTTGGTGATACGTGTCTGGTGATCTATACAGATGTCAGACGGAGATCTTCTGCAAGACTGGGCATACCTGGCTGTCTTAACTAAAACAGACTCAATTATATTCGTCGGGTCGCGATCGACTGGTCGGGTGGATTCCGCTGGTCTGAAGAAATTTGGACAGCAGGCGCGAATGGTATAATGAGTACGTGAATGTGCAGCCAACGGTCACCAAGCCATCGCACTGTCCTCCACACATCTCAACTCCTTCCTTCAGCAGCTTGATGTGCTCATGAAGAATTTGATGAATTCTGGTGCAGAACTGCTCGTTAGTCAACCAGCAAAAGCAAGCAATGGACAGGAAGCTCACGTTCTGTCTGAAGTCGGCTAAGTGCCTCATTTTCTGTTTTGCCGGAGTCTGGAAGTTGCAGGAAGCCATCCTATTACGACTGATCCCACACTGGGGGGTAGTCTCGCTGAGGAACAGGAAGCGCAAAAAGCGGAGGTTCTGTGAAAGCGGAGTCGGTGATGGCGTAGTTGTAGAATGATCCGTCGGTTGGGGTCGACACGAATTCGTTAAGTTGTGAGAAGTAGGTCTATTGAATCTTTGGAAAAGAGGCCCCAGGACGTTGATAATCCTTCGCCGGTGAGTTGGAGGTTGAGATTTGCCGAGAGTGGCTGGATGCATCGCTTATCCAGACATAGGCGTGAGTGTACAGAGCGAATCAAAGCCGATGCGGACGAATACCTTTTCGAGCGTTATTCAATAACGACGGTGCATCAATGGCGTTGTTGGTTGGCGACGAGACGAAGAAAAGAGGGCAAGTTGACGTCACGCTACGTCGGCAGCCCGAAGTTAGCCTAGTTTCACGTTTTGATCAGAGACTATTATAAATTCGCCAGGAGCGGATAATTTAAAGTCGGGAATTTTGGTATTTCGACATAGATATTTGTTGTGCGCCACAGGCCGTAGACGATTTGCAGTTTGCGACGGGGAGAATGCAACCTATCAGTGGTTCTCAATCGGATAGGTTGGTGAAGTATGTAGGAGGGGCTCTATGCAGTTCACATCTTCAGTGTGATAAAGGGTGGAGGCAAAGAGATTGACAACGGAAGTTGTAGGTATAGGGTCCGTAACCAAGGAAGTTTATTGGAAAGCCGTCAATCTGCATTGAAATTCGTTAGATAGAATAATGCAAAGAAAAAATGACTATGCCGGGCAATCGTGGCTTCCTTCTGAGAAAAGAGCTAGCGTGCAGTGGTGTGGGTCCTATCCAATTACGTCGGCATTTCCGAGAGATGAATAGCGGTCCTTCGGAATCGCGTGCGGTGGGGTACGGCTGATTTGAAACCACATTCTTCGTCAACCTGTGCCAAATCCAGCCGACACACGATGTGGAAGGGGATCAGAATTGTCAAGAACACGACTGATGGCCCTTGCCTGTGTCCGGGACGACCGTTCGAGAGCCGGCTGCTCTCAGATCCTCACTCTCATCAGATCAACTCGGTGGTTTGGATCATCTCTGTGGAAGTTTGGGATGATAGATTAGACATAGTTTTAGCTATTTACAGCAGTTTATCCTCCTTCGCACCTTATTACATTACCAGCGATTACACAGCTATAACTGGCGTATTACGGTTCGGCTACTCAAGTCTTCCGCGTCTGCGATCGTATCAGATATGGCAGGTGCAAATCGTCGTAGACCCCCCAGCCTCCTAAACTTAACCGGCAATCTGGTCGCGTCGTGTTATCCTAAAGATGCGCGACTTTATCTTGAAAAGATAGAAAGCCGAAGACACTGTATGCGACAGCACTGTAGGTGGGTCTCACGACTCACAAGCCTTACTAAGGAATTCTACGTCTTGCGTTGCCTGACGCGACGGTCCGCCCTTTGTTCGCCGGCACACTCCTACGGTTTTGCTTTTTTTGCTGTGGACAGAACTGAAAGAATGCGGTGGTCCGTCATTATCCACCCGATTTTGCGTAATGATCGGACAGTGACAACGGCGAGATCCCACAGCGAAGCTACATATGGGATGGGACGTCTGGAATGACGCGGGAAAGGCCCGAGAGGGCAAACCCAACGATGAAGTAGCCTGTAAGGTCCACGGGATAAAGAACTTTTACAAGGGCCGACAACCGACAACGACGGGGTACGAAACAGACGGCTCTAATTAGTCACTCCTGGACTCTGCAGATCAGACAATGTTGGTTGGAACTACCGTCTCTGGCGGACGACTGAGTGGTTGAAGGATGATGATCTTGGCCTGGTTGGGTGTCGTCAGACGACAACGTCGTGCTATAAGGTACAGGCTCTTCCAGGTTTTCGAAAGTGAGCTTGACTTCCAGTTGTAAGAGGCTGTCTTACCAAGTCCGCGTTTAACAACAGCTTGATGTAGTATGTTTGCCAGGGTTTTCTTGCGAAATCATTTCAGGAATTCACTCCGTAACGGCAGGCCCTTGTGGCTTACTTGACGGTCAAGTACATTCTCAGATTGCATCAGAAATGAAGACCTTTCCTTGAACTGCATTCTTTTCTCACTCATCTTATGTCCTTGCACAAAAGATCATGACCACCCGTGCTGCTACCCATACTCGAGGCTGATCAGGGACACGCGCACAACTCCATTGCAAACATCCAATCTGTCAAGCGGCATCAACCTTCCAGCTACTTACCCTCTTCCTCCTTCGTTCTGTCGCGAACAAGAAATTCAACGTTGTAAATATGATTCGTTACCTTCACAGCTTTTCTGCAATCGCTGGCTGTTGCTGAGATGGGCTCCTGTCAGATTGGTCGACAGAGTGCTCGGATGGGTACAATGGTGGGAGATGTCCGCGAAAAAAGATGGCCCCTTATAATACCGATGAGAATGATTTTTAGGGGGTGGCTGGATCTTTTTCGCAAGAACGACTAACATATCAAGGTGCTCCAGCTTGTTGGCCAGTATGGCGTGCCGCTCTCGCGATCTTATTCCAATGTAGTCTACAGTACATCCAGTTGGTGCAGATCTTGCTTCTTCAATACTGCCCACCTGATATTCGATTACGTTCTCGCTTGATTAAATAGCGGGATCTTCATTGCTTACAATGCTTGCGGCTCATGTGGAAGTGGAGTGTCACGTCCAATGAACTGACGTCTTCGACCTTTGTGACCTGGAGGTGTACCTTATTACAGCACGCTTCGCACTAGAGATTGTTGAGCGTACTACCACAGCCAATATTTCTCCTTTCTCCCACCATTCAGCATTTCTGGTCCAAACACACATGACCCAGTTCCGCGGTTCACCACCTATACCTCTGCTAGCAAATCGCGCAGCATCCCATTGGTATTTTCTTGGGCATAGCCTTTCCTTTATGTTTAAGGGGGTAGGATTGACGAGTGTCTTCGTGCTTCTATCTGTTTCAGATACACTCAGACCTGAGTATAGTTCGGCTATATGTATCTAGTGAGCTCTGATCGCGAGGCGTGTAAGACCCTTGAGTCAGCCGGACGTTAACTTTCCAGTTTATATGCTGGTAATGCTGGTAAATGTAATAAGGTGCGCAAGGAGGATTAACACGTGCTGTATAGCTAAGAAACTATGTCTAAGGCATAACTCTATATTACGTTCTTCTCAGTGTATTTTTTTTTATCCAATTTTCTTCCCGCGTCGTGAGATCGCAATCACTACGAATCCTTTTACAGGTAGCTTCTAGCCGTACAGCTCGTGCAAGCCTACCGCGGCGGTGATAGGGTGCTTGCAACAAAGATTAGCGTCGAGATAGAAGTGAGACATGCATCCAGTCGGCGCCGTGCATACACGTACGGGATGGCATTGGCTGATATACGGATTGCTGTGAATTTCTTCATATGTCGTAAATGATATTCCGGTTTACAGTAGTCGTGAGATATTCTTGTCATCTGGCATAATTTATGAGAAGGTCGTACAAAATGGCAAGGAACACAGGTCAGTGGGTGCTCTTCTTAACGGCTGTCGAAACACCAGTACGCGTGAACGACTACATTGCTTTGCATATCGTCCCGTTTCGGTCTGATGCGAGTCGAACCTGGCTCGGTCGTATTTCGCTCCTTCCTCTGAGAAAATCTTGGGCCACATACGTCTCGCACGGAGGAGATACTGTCGCTGTCTGCATCGCATATATGGTATCGTGTACACTCAACGTCGTATCCTCGTGTGAGATATGCAGCCAACCGTACCCTATGCAGTCGCATGCGCAGACTGTCCATCTCTCTGGCAACATATCATCAACTCTTCCTCTCAGCACGATTGATTGCTTTCATTGACCGGCGAGAATTTGCGGAATGTAATTTGCTTGCACGGTCTGCCTCTGTGGTGCCTGTTCTTACCAAGACTCTCGACGAAGACATACTTCTCCAAAATGATCAAGAAAGCTCGATACATGCTGTTCGCGATCTCTACAGAAAGGTTCGGCTAAAGGTTTGTTACCCATTCGCCATATTCGATGTTTGCTCGGACTGGTGAGACGTTGCAGGGCAGAGCCTCCCAGCTCTCTTGCGATTTCGTGCTCCGAAGCGAGATCACCCCTGGTGCTCTAGAGGAGAAGCGCAAAAAGCGGGGAAGCGTCTAGTGAAAGCGAAGTCGTATTGGCGTCCCCCCAGTGTGTTAGTAGAACCTAGCTCCTAGTGTGGATTCAGCGTCAGTATTCGGTTAGGTGGGATCGGATGGCTTCCCGTGCAACGTTCCACGAACTACCCGGGAAACAGAAAATGAGGAACCTTCAGCCGACTTAGCACAGACTCGTGGAATCAGCTTTTCCTGTCCATAATTGTTTGCTTGTTTTCTCAGTTGAGGGCTGAAAGAGCCAGTCTGGCAGCAGATTCATCAAATATCTTCATACGCATCAGGTCGTGCCTGAGTGAAGAGTTGATGGATATGTTTGGGGACGTGCGATGGTATTTGGGCGGTTGGCTGCATTCACGGTAGTCATTATACGCAGTTCGCGCGGTGTTGTGCCAAGATTTTCTTCAGACAGCGGAATCCACCGACCAGTCGCGTATCTGGCGCCCGGACGATTAATTGGTCTGTTTTAAGTTAAAGCAAGCCAGGTATGCCTATCTTTGCGTGGAGAATTCTGCACGCTCGAGTCTTTTATAGTTCAACACGAACGTATCAGCCAATGCCTCGTTATGTGTCTGACTGCCGATGGGTCCTTCAACTCACCAGGTCTTGCTGCAACTCCGCGCGAGCTTCTCGCGGCTTACAAGCTTGCATAACCAAATGCGTATCTGCCCAGCGGACCCAAATACACTGAGAAGGATCTGTATTATCTAGGTTTATGCTTATACTAACCATTGCAATATATTATAGTAGAGCTCTAGGCCCCCTCTACACGTAATATTACTACTCATATCTATGCGTACTGTTGCTCAACACGGCGGCGAATCTTGTCAGTGATTTTGGACACGCCGAAATGTGAGGATGATTTCTAGTCGGAATCTTGGTACTGGCACAAGTGAGAGCCTCTGGACGTACACACTCCTGCGCGCATTGTAGTGATCGGTAAAATATTTCAAGCTGAAGAACGAATTTCGAATATCAAGGTGGGCATGTATATGAGAATGCTATAGAATTCTGACTCACCTGGATGTACTTAGATCTTACCATGATCACGTCGGAGAGCGGCACAGCCAATACCTGCTGGAACGCACTACAAGACCCTATTCATCGGGGGATATTATGCTTCATTTTGCGAATTCGTCACTTGTACCTCGAGCGGACTCTGTCACAATCCTGACAGAAGAAGTCCATCGGCAACGCACGAATTGCAGAACTGTTGATGGTGTATGTTTTTGATTCCCTTGTTCCGACAGAACGAAGAACTGAATTTGTGGCCCTGCAGTGGATGTTTTGAATAGTCTGTGCGCGTTTAGCTGATCAGTTTTGCCGAGGAGAAAGGGAGGCCCAGGGACGTGATATCCCTTCGGACCGGTGGAAGTAGGTAGCAGCACGGGTGGCATTGATCCTTTTCGTTCGCAGGATAATACAGATGAAGTGAGTGCAGTTCAGGACAGCCAAAACTGTGTTTCATTTTCTGGGCAAATCTGAGGTTGGAGATGGAATGTAGCTTGGAACCGTCAAAGTTCGCACAAGGCCCCAAAGTCTCGGGAGAGGTGGCTTGCATGCATCGCATATCCATATGGTGAATTCCTTGAACGACATAGCGTGAGGTTATGAGTTAACCAGGCAACTATGTCGTCGTCGTCGGTCAGAGTCAGTCATGTCTGTTCTTCGAGTCAGAGTTGGACCGTCTGTTTCCGTTCCTCGTTGTCGGTTTGTCGGCCTCTGGTAGTTTCCTTATCACTTCCCATGTGCCTTCTACTTCATCGTTGGGTTTGTCACTCTTCCGGCCTCCTTTCCGCGTTCATTGTCTTCGCTGTGGACTTCGCCGTTGTACTGTCAGGAGTCATAGCAAAATGGGTGGATAATGACGACGCATTCTTAGTTCATAGCAGAGCAAAATTACGCCAAGTAGAACTGAGGCGGAACGAAACCTTTCGAGCGTATATCATAACGTTGGCGCGGCCCCATAGTGGCGGGATCAGAGTCATGGCCAACTGCAAGGTGTGGGTGGGGTAGTATGTAGGCTGTGAGTCTTCATGAGTGCTGTTCGTACCGTAACAGACAAGGGGAAGATCGTGAGCATGCTCTAATCAGAATATGTAGAACCGTAACAGGAGCTCTCGCTGGAGCGGTCGCGGGGTCCACCAGCCCGACGGGTGATGGCCCTATTTCCCTAGAAGCGTTTGTGATGTATCGAGTGTTCTATCAATATTCGGGAGACGGATATAGTAGTACGAAGGACTCTTGAATTTGAGGAAGCGGATAGAACTCCCGTCCCCGAGAATACAGGACTAACATATGTAGCGCGGTGGCGAGGTTCGTACGTGTCAATTCTGATCTCTCCATGCCATCTCTGTGTGTCGCTGGTGATTTTTGCAAGGTTTGAGACGAGGTCGCGCTCGCGACTGTGACCGCGGCAATCTCTCGGAATAAATGCGTGTGCGGGTGGAGATATTATGGATATTGGACCACACACTGCACGCTTAGCTCGTTTCTTTCATCAGAGAACCACGAACGCACCCGTGGTCGAAATGAGTCATTTCTGTTATTTGCGAATTCTTCTGTGTGAATTAGATTTTTCTGATAATATGGAATGTTCTAGACATATGCAGCATTTCATAGCTGGGTTTTCACGCACGATTAAATCCCTCCTTTGCGCCTTTTTCTCTATTACCTCTGCTTTTCGTTGTCCCTCTTCTGGCTCACACCTTTATTCTACACTGAGCGCATTTTTCAACCAACTCTCGTGCTGGTTTACGTTCCGGCTGACTCAAGGTCTTCCGCGCTCGCGGCGAGACTCCTTGAATAGGGGCATTTATTCCATACGTCCCATGTCGCGA
>MPNV01000020.1:0-10331 GCA_013376435.1 Cyclocybe cylindracea | reverse complement strand
AATTGTAGAGGGGGAGGCGCGTACAGAGCAGAATTCGTATGAAGACCCAAGCGCCTCCGCGGTCGTACGAGCCAGAGAAGATTTACTTCTCCAAGCCTCACACAATCGAGTGAGATATCCAGTAAACTAGCATTTTAGACCCAATCTCAACACACCCCCCATACTAGACCAGTCGAGTCGCCTGATATCACATATCCCGTCTGAATAGGGTTCCTCATAATGGACTCCGGCCTGGGCAGGACCGTGAGTAAACATTTCGGATTGATTAAGCATCTCGGAGACCCGTTGTGAGTTTGTACGAATCCCTCTCCACTCTTCGTCCATTCTACACTCGGTCATCCGCAGAGCAAACAACCGCTTATCTTTCGATAATTTTCCTCCATCAAGTGGACGTTAATGAGCGCCAAGAGCGCTTGTTGCATGTTCCCCCTCACCACGCTCTTCCCGACGTCTGCCACCTTACACGATTACCTAGCCGCCATACCTCCGGACTTCCGGCGTTTTTGAAATTTGAATACTGTCCATTGTGGACTCATGCGAAATGCCGATGCTCAAGGCGTGCACGCCACTCCACCTGTCTCCGTTCCGGCTTCCGACCCCGTTTCCTGGCTGGCAGAGGCCTCAAATTGTCCCCTATCCAATTCCATGAAAGAACATCTAACGCCTTTCGACCACATTCCTCACCGCCTGCTCTTGCTCTCTCGAAGATCTACACCGAGTCCGTTCTTGGAACAATGAGAATACCAACCAGCGTCAACACAGCCAGCTTCTTCTCTACAGCCCCTTATTCTATGCTCCCATCGCTCCAATCGACTTCATTTGGCACAAGCTCCGACCGCGACCATCCCCGGTGGATACTCGTGTCTCGTGTTCGTCACCTGGTACAGATACCAATTGGAGCCTAGCTTTCGCCGGTACGATATCGGCGACCAGAGATCTGATCTTGCGATTCCTCCTCTTGCCGTCCTCCTCTTGCCGTCCCATCTCTGACCTCGGGGCTTCTGCCTATTGTATCACCGCCGAAAGGGAGAATAGAAATGACACGAGCATGGACTGGGATGAAGGCCATGAGAAGGCACAGCAAGGTGTCTTGTAAAAGAAGGACAGTTATTCCCTCGCCGAGTGCTGAAGAACGCTGAATGTATGGGAGATTTGATGGAGGGGCGGTGGTCTGTTGTTACTCGTGTGATGCACGTACGCCATTGTCAAATCTGTACTGAGGGGTTGAAGACGTCGTCCTGCCACCGCATCTTCTTCGTTAATGTCGGCCGAGTTAGTGTGAACTAGTCCACATTCAAGGCTCGGCTTTTTCGTCACCTTGGGAGCATGGTATTCATCCTTTAGCTGGTAGATTTTCATGGCCATTGAGTCGCTGAGCTTCAAGTCCTTCAAATAAAGGGCTGCTCGTATGAGATGAGAGCAAGACGAGAGCCAACTCGAAATAGAAATTGCACGGGAAAAATGGGCAATCTCCCACAGCAACGACAGTCGGAGGAGTCTCCGCCCTTACAGCTTTGACTCATAGTATTTAGCTCAGAGATAACGGCGCATCAGTTGTTCAATCTATCACTGCATTTCCAGTCAGAAGTGGAGTCGAACAACATCATACCCTAGGTAATTGATGGCCAACTAGATGTTGTCGAAGACTGTTGGGCGGAAGTGTGATCCTTCTGTTGGTGTCACTGAGAAGTCCTTGATATTTGGCGAAATCCTGGCCTTGAAAGATTAGTTGCGACAAGATGAAGAGCTTTCTTTACTGTGAAGCTGTGTTTTTTGTATTTGACAGTGCCTCAAATCCCCGCAACGACCTTATCGACTATCAGGGATTCGATCTGGAATTCTGCTGTGTCGTTACTGATGAAGGGGGATTTCAACCGAACGGCATGAATTAGAGGGTACTACTTCGTCACGAGCATCAGGCCCGTTGGCTGATCTTTGGCAGTGGGAATATCCTCTCTCAGCCTTGGAATCCTGCTCTTTCACACGTTCATCTGAATGGAACGTTATCCGCAGCGAACAGGCCTCGTGAGTGATTGAGGCAGTTAGACCTACGACTCATGGGAGAAATTCTCTTCTTCAGGCCCACGAAACCTTTCGGTGAGATGACAGCACACCAGACCCATGACTCCACGTTTGCTGCGGAAAAGGAAGGGATTCAGAGATTAGCCACCGCAGTCCCGATTCCCGATGATATCGACCACCTGTGGGCGGCTATGTGTCGACTGGTGGTTGGAGGTCCTTGGGGTCAGGTTTGGAGCCAACGTGAGAATAAAGTTCTCTCCTTAGAGGTCACCTGAAGGGGGTGGTAATCGACGTCTAGCTCCGGGCGACTCGAAGGTTGTTCCCCCCTGAGCAACAAAGCCCTGCTTGCGTCGCTTTGCCTTCATCGCGAGGACGCAGCTAGGCGAGCTGGATCCGCGTACCCTCGTAAACAGAAGGAAGACGAAGGAAGGTGATTAATAAACAACCCAAAAATAATACGCTAATATGATCGCATTTTAAATTCGGAGCAGATATTCACAGTTGCTCACCGGCCCCTCTCGAATACGCATTCTATGGGCATAATATGCAGGTGCTGAACTTAAGACGGGCGCTGGTCCGAGGAATAGGGAACTGTCAGTTCATACACGAAGGAGGGAGCATACACTGTATGCCCTCTCAACTTGTGTTTACACGCGACCCTCTATCGTCGATTTGGATGTCTTCAGTGTGTAAGAGGCGAGGCAAACACCGGGCCCGGTCGGTTGAATAAGAAGATTGGTCAATGCGATATATGGTCGACTTTCGGTTCCATGTGTGAACCCTGCCAGTGGGGTCGAATTTCGGAAATTCTTGGGAAGAAAATTAAACTAACGGCAGAATAACTCTCTAGCATGAAACCGTGGCTTATTTCCCAGATCAGTAGCTTCGACATGCATAGTTAGGTGGAACACTGTATCGATATGTTTGTCCATGATATAAGCCTTCTCAAACCTCTCTCCGCCTCTCAACAAGTGACATTGCCTCCGAGCTTCGCAGGAATCCTACGTTTTGCACTGAATCCCACGTCTAAGCGAGCCTACTGAATTGATAAGGCTCGTAAAAAAGCGTCGTATGTTCTCTCTCTGCTGAGCAAATGCGACGCTCTCGAGCTCGCGCCATCATACTTCTCTAATCCTCCGGCTTCAGTAGCCATAAATACTTCAATGCGCATAAGCGAGAGACAAACCCAGCGCAAGAATAGATCAACAGCCGAGCCAGAAATAGCCGCAAGCTTCTGCACTTCTCAACATCCGTGCAAACCATCCAAAGCCGTGCAGGGTCGCCGCTCCTAGCCGAACGCCACGCATATCTGGGCACGTCATCACCGCGAACGTCGAAACTCCATGTTTACCTGTATCCCCTGTTGGTAACTTGGAGGTTTTAAGACGTGGGATGCCAAACTATGTCCCATGCCGTGCGCGTGGTAGCGCGCTGAAACCGCATTTGCGACGCGTGAGAGCTCTCATCTCTGGTGTGCTCGTCGGCGCCTAGACGAGGGCGAATGAAGTCAACAGCGGAGGCGAAGCTCAGCAGCCCGCAGATTGTGGCGCACGCGCTAATTGCAAATTTAAAGCCGCGATAATAATAATATCAGCCAAGCGCCAAGCACGCTACGGTTGGAGACGGCGAGATGAGATGGGAGGCGATCCCTCATCAGACCGAAGTCAAGCATTCGCGCACCTCGGGGGAGTGACGGTAAATGGGGTGCCCATGGATTGGATCTGATGTCTCCATTGGGTTGAGATATCAATATCACCAGTGCAATGGCAAGCATGCAGTGCAGTCTTTTTCTGGAATTGGGATATATTTACTTATAATTGACGTGGGTGTGGACGTGGACGTCGCGCGGCCCTTGCTGTGCACGTCTACACTGAATCCGGAGGCTGTCCTGTCGTTCTGTTTGCTCGTCTCTATCTCCTTGTCCCTATCCGTCAACGTGAGCGATGCCACCTCCAAGTAGAGTAGCCATAATCCATGAACCCTCTTTGGGCGCTGACGGCCAAGCAGGAGGACGCGGCGAACTCACGTCTCCCCATTTGCTTAGCGACCCTTTATCCTTGTCTCGTCCTTGGGTGACTCACCGCTTTCACCCAGGCGGAAACCTTAAACTCCTCCAGCGCTGGTAGCGATGCCCAAGCATGTGGAAGCCTGTGGTTCTGCGCTCACGCTTGTCCGATGGGAGGAATCCTCGCAAGGTGATTGGATAGGGATGACAGAAGCTTGCCCTGTGGGAGAGACGAAACGGCTGGAATGGCTTAAGGGCCTCAGGTGAGGAGGTGTGATCACGACTCGTGCTGGGGTGGTATTGTGCTGTTGATAAGGATGGAACGGATGGCTAACCGCGGGATCTAGCTGAATTGAATGAATGAAGAAGGTATTAGTGAGCGAGCGAACGGTCGGTTAATTATATTGGAGAGGACGGTTCTAAGTAAGAAGGAGCATTTCGATACCCAGCTGTTTATTTCGAGGTACCCATGCCTGGGGACGTCATTCCGCTCGCTTAAATTTTAAATAGAGGAAAGTCGCTGAGTGGGAAATAGGGTTTTATTTTTATTATACGTGTCCGATAGACGTGCTGCAGAAACAAGATTCGACGCATCCGACCGCCCCACCAGTAATAGGTCCAGAATGCCAAGGCATACAACTGCGCCGATATTTCGGTAGTCCTTCCGCCTCCTACATGTCTCACGTACACGAACAGGAAATGGGTCTTAACTCACACCCGTTGACGCTGGACCAGAATAACGAAGTCGGGACCTTGCGACATCTTGCCGTTCGCGACCACCAATCCATGTATCAAAACTGATCCATTTACAGGACTAATTCGATGGAAGCCACAGAGCTCGAAATTGAATTTGGGCGTCAGAACTTGTTCTCGTTCGTCCTTCTTTCTTTTTATCGGGAGAACCCGCGCTGAAACTTGAAAGGCAACCTCCTGTGGGCGATGCGGGAAAACGAGGGAACACTCGGAGGATTTTATTCCGAAACTTCCTTCCGATAGTTCCCAGGTCGCAGTTCGAATCAACCACCCTGCTGCTGCATCACGTTCAAACTTCAAGAACTCCACGACGAAGATGCGGGCGTCTTCTTGGCACACCTTCATTCTTCGAATTTCGTAGTAGTCTGTCTTCATCTTCATAGTCCTATCTTGCCTTTGTTCGCCAGTTTGATGTATGGAAATCCGATGTCTGTTCTGTTGTCTTCAGTTCAAATTCTACCAGCGGAATCCCATCAGTGGACGAAGGTCACCGCGTTGATGCGAGGATCTCGCAATGAAAACGGGAGCCATCGCTTGCAAGGGAGCTTCTCTAGAATCCGGGTTTCCAGTTGGGAGCTTTAGGGTCGTGTTCCATTCCGTTCCCTGAATCTTCTGTCACTTGAAAATTCTCTCGACGTTCGGGGAGGTCTGACAAACGGTAAACCCGCGCAGCAAATGAAATCAGGGAGACGCACTGGCAGACGCAGAGAAACCACCCCGGAACATGGGCGATTGGAAGGAACGCACGCATTCAACCAATCAATCGTGAATTGAGCAATTGAGATACGCACAAATGCCCATTGCCCAACTCCCCCAAACCCAATAACCGTCCACGCGGTTATCAACTTCCACATGGACGCAAGGATTGGGGGCCAGCAAGGCCGATGCCGAGCCTCGTACAGCGGATGTAAACGTCGACGGAGCCTTCAGTGTCTCTGTCACTGACAGATGGGGCGCCGGATTAGGACGGATTATGACATGAGACGGGCGCTTCGCTGAGTTCTAGACCAGGGCGGCGAACACTGCAGAGCGTTTGTTCCTGCGCTTGGAAAGTTCTACTTCCTAGAACTTTGAATGCAGAAAATTTGACAGAAGGAAAGGAAGGAGGTCTACGACACTGACGTTTGGATTACAGGCCAGAAGACCGCCTGCCGTTACGAGAGGTTCATGTCGGTGCTTCGAGCTTTGCGCTTCGTGCTTCTCGGTCCCTGACTAGGAGGGTCTCTTCTGTCGAGAGAGGCGTGGTGTGCTGCAAGGTGTGTAGAGCCAAGAGGGAAAAACCATCCAGGCGTATTTGAGTTGTGTCGTGGTTCGTTTATCTGGAATGAGACAAGGTGAGAGAGTGAAGGAGTGAAATTTGGAAATTTGAACGGGTGACACGTTTGATAGAAGCATCGATGAAAACATGAGCGAAATTTGACACGCTGGCAGGGACTAGAGAGAGGCTGAGGCTTACACACCTACACCCTTCGCGGCAAGCCTCATACCTCACACCTCCGCAGAGCCCAACGTGGGCAAGATAAGGTGTGGTCGACAGCGTGCACGGTGCTTGTTTCGTCTATCAGCCTCTCGCGGTGTTCATAAGTTCTCCCTATTTCCCTATACCTCCCCCGAGTTCAATTTTCCTCAAGCCGCCGAACAAGCGCTAGTAAGAGTAAGTAATAGCATAGTAGCAGAAAGAGAAATATGGCTTACGACACGGATATTAGCCTTCAGATAGCGTACCTCGCACCTCGGTGCTCTGTTTCCGAGCTTGTCGAAAATCCCAAACTCGCCACGGCATGTGCAGGACATCCGCCGGGGAATCCGAAGCAAGGTCCGCGAATGGCTGGCACTTCGACGTTCGACAGAATTCGAGGGTGGAATTCGACTGACCGGTCCCCCATGCGTCGACCTTGAAGCTTCCCGGCTCGTCCGCCTTTCAGGCCATGGGAGATACGTCCGAAAAACGGCTTGACAGGCCACGCAACGGAGCTTGTCCGGCCCTGTACGTCCTGGCTTGGCTTGGCGAGATGAGCCTATTTGAACGGTTTCCCCGAGATTCTCTTGTCTGACTAGATCCTTAGAGCAGAGTTCTGAGTTGATAGATAGAATTCAACTTGGGATTCAGGTCGTCGTTCGTTGGTAGGGCTCGGGCTTGGGATGGGGGTAGTTGGGTTAGGGCACTCCGAATAGAGCAGTAGACCCTGCAATCGTCAGCACTGAGGCGAGGCGAGGACGAGTTGAGGTGGTTCACCGAGTCAGAATCAGATAGAACCTCCTCCAGGAAGACAGGAAGAAGGGAGGAAGCAGGGAGGAAGAAGGAGGAAGCAAGTAGGGTTTGTTTGATTCGAGATTCAAGAACGAGAGGAGATGCGGACTCGCACACGACTTGAGTATGTAGCCGCCGAATTCGAGCCGCTCTCTGCCAGCAAACAATACTTACATACACCGCAGGTCCACAGGACAAGGCCGGCGGAGGACGGAAATAGGCCCCTCCAACTCCAACCCATTCCATTTTTGCTCGCTCATTGAGCCTCGAGTACCCGGGTCCCACTTCCACGAATTTCATACAGAGTGAGTGCATGTGCGTGCGCGTCTCCATAAAGCTAGCTCGAGTCGAACGCCGTTCGCCGTTGAGCCGCTGATATCACACTCCGTTCATCAATGCGCAGCGGGCTGATACCACTGTCATAGCCGCCGCCGCCTCTGCCGCCGCCGCTTCCTGACAATAAGCCAGTTCTAGTCATAGCCGCCGCCGCCTTTGCTGCCGCCGCCGCTTCCTGACAGAACCCAAGTGTCGCCATAGCCGCCGCTGCATCTGTCGCCGCCGCTTCCTGGCTGACCTTGACGGTGTTCCTGGAACCGAAGTTCTATTTTCATGAATATGTCGTCGTCGTCTGGCGTTTAAGACTTTTGGATTTTCCGCTCTTTCTTGCCTGTAGGAGGTCCCTCTGACAAGTCGTCATCCACTTCCACGACGATGCATCCACCCCTCATTCACTCCGTGTGGTTTGCATCTGCAGGTCTCCGACGTCCTTGGCCTTCAACGAGTCCATTCCCAGTTCTTCGGGATCTCAAAGGCACAGGGCCACCCTCCACGACGTGCACGACGCCCGACGCATGCCGCTCGTGGACCTTAGGCGGGTTTATCGGCCCGGCTTGTTGATGATGTAATGCGTCCGGCTGCCAGCGCGCTCGAGAAGCGCTTTCAATACTAGATTTTCCTAGGACCAGCGCTCCGGCTATCACCTAGAGCTTCCAACCCCCCCTCCCCCTCCCGTGACCCGTCGTGAATAGTAAGCGAATAAATAAAGGTTGGATAAAGTGGAAGCAGACTCATATGTATACCCGGCAATTTTCTTAAAAAAGCACTACGATTATGAGCCAGCGTTTCCCCATCAAATCTGTGTCCTTGTACCACAGTGGTAGGACTGAGGGTGGTCTGACTCACGCTCCGTTTGACATTCATGTAGCCATAAAATTCTCCAATAACACCAATTATTCTAATGCTGAGAAACTGTTGATACCTGTCTATACTCAAAGCGACTCTTCGTCGGGATGTTTTCACCACGAAATTGCACTATTGACGGAGAAATTATGGTACATTGACCCTGTAGGAAGGGCCTGAAGTCATTTGAGCCGAAGTTTGAAGCCGGGTACTTCCAATGATTTTGGATTCGATTTGCCCAGATAGAACACAGCACATCTGATGGGTCATATAATTTTAAGTAATTCAGGAGGGCTTGGCTTTTTTTTAACATATTGCAACTACGTTTGACTTGTAATAGTGATACCACCTACAGCCCGTGTATTGCCTCTGAGATAGACGTTCTGAAGAATAGCGCGTCGAGAGCGAGCACGGGTCCGAGATGAGGTGTGTGACTTCCGCACGGAGTAGCTCGGACCTGGTGTTCAGAAATGGACCATGCCGGGTTATACCTCACTCACCCAGACCCATTCAGTGACTCTATCGCGCCGCGAACCACCCGCCCACTCTCTCGTCAAGCATGTGAGGACCCGAAACCTGTAAGAAGAATTGTCCATGTAACGTCCAGATAGGTAGCCGAAGCAAGGTTAGCCTTTAGACACGTGAGCGAAGCTCTGGCATTGGCACCTCCTCTTCTCATTTCCAGCCTCTCTCTTCCCTATGTGGCGGCGTCGTTATCTTTAGCTACAGGTTCCATCTCCTTCTGCCCGCTGAGCGATGGGCGTCAATGGCCCTCCGCCTCACCGTCTCAACCATACGGGTCTCAAACCCGAATAGCACGCCCATGGCCCTCCTCCCTCAAGCAGCCTCAAGCCAATACTCCCGCCCTCGCCGCCTCTCCCTCTCCTCTCCACAACGTCTTTATCCATCCTTTCCCTCTTTCCTTTACACTCCGAGTTTCTGCACCTGCTGCCCGCTCGTTCGCTCAATGTCGTCCCTCCAGGCCCTGCCCTACGTCGTCCTATCCCCGGACCGAAGCGTAAGACGGTAGGACTGCGGGATCCACATCAACGAGACTTCCTACTTTCTTTCGCACACGACGCGCCGAGTGCCCTCCTGCAAGAATATTTCCGCACCAGCCTGTCCAAGGCCAACATCGTACCACTCGAGCTCACCTATTTTCTCAATGAACCGCCAACCTGGTGACCGATACCCAGTCCACTCGCCGCTCGCCCTTACAACGGCATACAGCATTTCCTTCGATACTCTTCCATCCCTACGGTCCATCTCTGGTGGACGCCGTTTCCATTTCCCTTCCGACATGCGCTCTGACGCTTGGAGCTCCTGCTTCCTCCGCATATCCAGCCCGGTGCCTCATGCCTAAACATCCAGCTCATCCTTAAGACCAAGACCGCGTTCAACAACCTGCTTAAACCGCTCGCTGAGGAAGAATAATCGGCAGTAACCGCCCCAGTTTCTACACTCTATCCAGAAGCCACCCCGTTCCTCCGCCCTCGTCACTCGTGTTTCGGCAATGCTTATCCTTCCTGCCCCTCCTCCCTCGTCCTCCGCTTCCAGCTGTACACGACCAACCAACGTGCACCGGAGCGTCAACACAACCCCTCGTCGTCGCTGCCAACCCACGCTCACGAAAGGTCCTCCTTCATTCCGCTTCCAAGATTATGGCAGCTCATATGCAGCGCGAGCAGCCAGGACACGAGAATATTGGGTCTCAGGACAAGGTGCTGGCACCTGGCGTAACGAAACTCAATGCCAGCAGCTGCAGATTCGGGTGGACGGGGTGATGTGGTGCGAAACATGGTACGGGTTATGCGAGATGTCGAATCGTTAAAGGCGCAGGTACGATTAGCCATACTCTACTCCGTACTCTACTCTATCTTTGTCTGTCGGCTGATACACCCATCGTTCCCTCATTTATTAGACGAGAATTTGCACACCCGGCAAGACGATCTCACGATGCACTATGTATGGACAACATGGGCAAGGGCAGGTCGGTTCCAGATTCGTGTCGGGTCAACTTCTCCGGGCCCCCGAAATTGGTTTTCGCTATCATCCGTCGGCCATGACCTATGGCTCGTTTGAGCGGCACGGTATGGCGTGTGCTGTTTACCATCACCGTAA
>MPNV01000094.1:0-39972 GCA_013376435.1 Cyclocybe cylindracea | reverse complement strand
GACTCTTGGGAGAAGGTCTCCTGATCAGGAGCGTTGATAAAGCCCTTGGTAAATGGCTCACTCTGATACCTTTCCCATTGACTCTGGGGACCTGCGAGTTGACTCCATCAGCGTTTGTCAAGGATTGAACAAAGGACAGGTTGTGCATTAAATAAGCGACCGTCGATCTCGCTTTCGACGAACGTCCCTCATGAATCTCTTCTTCCCTGAAAGTATCCATCGTCAAAAGTTTCGACCAGAGCCGTCGCTTGTCACGGAGAGCGCTGATCGTTTCCAAGCATACAACAGCGAACTTGAGTTCTTCGCATATCCCATTGGCAGCGGAATGCCATGCCCAAGATATCCTTGGAGTCACAGTTCCTCGTCAGTCTGGCAACTACGGGGGGACTACTATGCTGGAGTTTGGACACGTACTCACGATGGTGAGAACATCTTCTCGCACGAAAAGCACCTGCCGTCCGAATCGGATGGTGTTGGGACCGTGAGCGGAGGCGTCAAAGCAGATCGCGAGGCGACTCGGTGTCATCAAAGGCCGGACGGTCCACTTTCTAAGCCAAATCATGGTGGATATTCTTTACGACAATCTCTCGGTTGGGATTACTCCTTTTACAAGTACGTTCAGGTAAGCCGAATTTCAAGACCTTACGTGCACTCTAAAATTGTTAAGAAGAAAGGAATACAAATCCTATGTAGAAAACACTTCAACTTGGAGCTCAGATACACCGATCAAAAATCGGATAACAAGGCAAAGTTTCGCCACGAGGTAAACTTCATTGCATGTCGCTGCTTACTTGACACTATTTTCAGGCATGCGCGAGATATCCGATATTTGCCTCCTACGAAAACGAATGGCCGGCCGAGGACTTCGCAACTATATTCTTAAAAAACACGGCTGCATCCCGTAGAACAGTTGGAGTCCCTAATGCCTCCTAAATCAGTAGAGAACATGATGAGTGCAAGTTTACCGGAAACCAATGATTTCCAGATTGTCTTGATGTGTTCACGACATATTCCCAAGTTATCGAGTCAGACTTCCATATTAAACCATTTTTCGACCCACTTAAGCACTAGCGTCGCTTCCAGGAAGCTCTTGGCATTTTGGCGCTCGCAAAGTTGAGGGCCAAATTGCGGTGAACCTCGGTCTAAAATTTGCGGATTCAAGGAAGATTGGACAGACGGATTTATGGTTCATCTAGGGGATTTTCGGATATCAGGGAGAAAATTTCCCAAAAACGAAAAGCACATATCCTACCACAGAAACTTGAACTTGAAGGACCAGCTCTTGCCTTGGAAGTTGGACCCCTCACGTGATGAGCCACATTACATAACATTCTCAAGTGGCCCTCGAAAATTCTAAGTCAAACAGACGTGAAATTGCCTCTGGCAATCTATCCGTTGTGTTGAAGCCCTCATCCACCGAAAGCGGGCTTCTATGAGGAACTATGTCAGGTAAATTTCAAGTTATGTAGCACAAGGTTACAAAAATTCTGTTTATCGTGCCATAACTAGAGGACAGGGTGCAGGACCCGGGAAGCTTGTCCACAGATTCGCCCTCAAATCCGCAATTTCGGACAGGGGCTGTCACGTGAAGTCCAAAAAAGGATATTTTTCTTGGCACCTCCGCAGCCTTCTTCCTGTCGTCACAGGAGGTTGTTTCCGCATGCTCGAGGGCCCAAAAAAAGCACTATCGAGATTTAATCAATCTGCATACATGTATAAAATCAAAGTCTACTTCATTTTTCCCCCAGGAATGGGAATTTTCAGAGGAGATGGTGCAGGAGGAATGAGTCACCGAACATGTCTGGCCGCCTGTGAAAGCAAGTTGGCTTTCTCTTCTGCTACGAGATTTGGTGTAGTCGGTTTTTGAGTGGTATCTAGCTCATTGTTCATTGATAAATTCAAGAGAAATCCAATATCTGTCCATTTTTTTTTGGTACCCTTGAAATCCACATGATAGCATGCAATTTACAAATTAGGCTCATGATAGCCGTAACGCTGCTCGGATGGTACAAATGTTGGGGCAAATATCACAAATTTGAGCCCTCAAATTCGCAAATTTGGGACAGAGATCGAAAAGTCCCCTCAAATCCGCAAATTCTGGACAGAGATTTACCAAAATTTGGCCTCAAATCCGCAAATTTGCGGCACCAAATGCCAAGAGCTTCCCGGGTCCTCAGGGCGCGTCATCGCGGATGTAGATGACGGGGACGGTCAGGAATGCCAGGGAATGCAAACCCAGCGTCACCACCGCGGAGGGGGTCGAGGGGAGCAGATCCCGGGCAAAGAGCAAGGGATGGTGAAGGTCGCCGTTCACGATGGCAGCGGCCAGAGGGAAGCAAGGGCGACTCGCCGGTGAAGGCACAACTCGGTGGGGAGAGGGGTGGGCGAGGGGCAAATTATGGGCGTCGTCGTGGGCGTCGTTGTGGGCGGCGAAGGGGATGGCGAAGGGTTCACGAGTCACGACGATGGCGGCAGAGACGATGGGGTACGTGATGCACTCCATCACGTGCGGGGGAAAACCACTCTGGAGTGATCAGTTGGTGCTCACCTCCTCGCCACCCACTGCATAACCCTCTCAATGAAGCGTTTCGAAGAATACGAAGAACTTATCACTCTTGGCGGTGCTCACTCTGCTTGTGTGAACGTGCTTTCATTCTCACCGAACGGTCGGTTCCTCCTCAGCGGAAGCAACGACCACTCCGTCGTTGTGTGGGATTACGTGAAAGGGATTCCGATTCACAAGGTCGAACTGGAGAGCTCTGTCTTGAGTTTATCATGGATGGGGCGGGCTGCATTCTTCCTCGGCTGTAGAAACGGCTCGTTATACCTTTACGAAGGCTTCACCGTGAGCACCTGTCGCTCACTGTCCCAACCCAAAATCTCACCTTGTAGTTGACAGAAACAGCGGAAAGGGTCAAAAACAGAAGTTCTGATTGGAGTAACATCCCCAGTGTATGCACTGTCGTTTCATAAGGCTTCGGGTCTGCTAGGAGTCGGTGTGGGCTCCGAGGTTCAAATTGTTGGACGGCTTTCCCATGGTGAGCGTTATACAACTCAATTTCGAGTACAATGTCCTCACCCATTCAGCAGGAACGTACGCAACCAACTTGATACTCCCAGCACCAGACCCGTCAAGCCCTTCACGCCCTCGATCTGTCCACTTCACACCGGACGGTTCCCAACTAATCGTCTCTTATCTTAATCATGGGGTTGTGTACGTATCAACTCCCCGCCGCCTCTATTGTTCACCAATTTTATACAGCTGCTGGGATGTTACCACGCGGACCAATCTCTGGTCTATGACAGGAACAAATTCTTTTCCTATCCGTCCTAGGTAAGTAATCGTCGACGAGATAGTTCTATGAACACTTCTGATCCATCTTTAGTTCTGGTGTCTCTTTGTCTACGGACTTTCTGACTGTCCTGGTCTCTGACCGACAGGGAGGCCTGAATCTGTATCCTCTAGGAGCGGACTCTCCAAAGCAATGTTATCGGCCTCCCACGCCGGATGATCAGAATCATTCGAGCGCCGTAACTTTCCTTGGCGATGGCACTGAGGTGGCATGCGCGACTTCAAGCGGGAACTTGTACGTATGGGATGTTGAGACTGGCGTTATTCGTCAGAGGCTTGATCACGAAGGTGAGCCACTTCAGGCAGTTTTATCTGCCTTGTTGTTATTTTCATCTGCTTGCACGTCAGGTCACTGCGTCAAAGCTCTCAGCGTGTGTACTGCTCCCTCTGACGGCACGGGTAAATGTTGATGTTTATAGGCCACCCGACGAGCTCGCCATAACCTTGTGGCAGCCGCAACGGCACAAACTGCGACGGGTACTTACGTCCGCGTTTGGATATCTCGAGCGGAGAACAGAGGTCTCCGAGAACGCTTCCAGCTTTTTTTGGCGAGTACCTCTTTGTTTGGCCGTGGCGCGTAAGCTAAATATTCAAACAATACTCAGCAAGATATCGACCTCCTTGATTTTTACTACAAGCTGAGGACCTTAATGAGGCACTTCCTTGCCTTCGCCACCATATGCGTCTTAGCTGTCCTGCTGGTCTCGATCACTTATTTCTGTGCAGATGTGGGTATTTGGAAGCATTTTAAAAGCCACCGTATTGACCTTCATTCAGCGATTCTATGCCACCGTGGCTTTTTATCAAGTCTCTTTGGTCACTTTAATGTCTGGGGTTCAGCAGTACATTTATCGACCTCCATGACGGCAGAATCTCTTCGTTTGCTCAATGTGGTGGCAAGGTGGCTGTGTTGGATGATTTCGGGACTATGGAATGGAGGTATCTACATTCTGCGTCTGGCGTTGAAGAGGATCGTCCTCTTCCTATTTGCAAACATTCTTGCGGAACCATGACATGTAACAAGTTAACTGCTCACTCTATTCTCTATTTCTTGTGGACACGGAACTCCAAACAGCGTTGAGTGAGAGCAAGAGCCGAGAGTGAATAAGGAATTTCTAGATACATGATGTGAATGTCTAAGTAGTGCTAGAATAGTGCTAAGCAGTGGCACCCAGAAACAGAGTACATACCTATCCGCACACGTAGGCACATAAAACTATGCGTGCTCGAGGAATTTTGGGGTCGATAGTTTCCTTCTTAACCCTCGAGTCACGCTGTCGTCACATCTCTTGGACGCCTCTGCTACTTACCTGGTGCAATCTTCGTCCAAATCCCCCCACGAAGGGACGATATTTGGTAAATATATTGGATTCTCTCTGTGGGAACGAGCAATGGCCTTGCCCTAGCTCCTTGCTGTCGACCTCCTTCATGCCGAGACGTGCGGTCTGCGACATGAAAGCAAGGAGATTGTCCAAGTTCAATGGACGGGTGATTCGTGTGGTGCACGGGCTGTCTAGGTGGGAGAAAACCGTCGCGGATTGAGTGTGTCTGTGAGGTTCTTCAGAACGACACTGATTGTCCGTAGATGGCGACGGTTAAATGCAAGTAAGAGGTATATATATACTTATGGCTGACCTCGGTTCCAGGTTCTTATCCATCTTCGAGGTGGGTTCTTCGCGCGCCATTCTGTCCTCTCCTTGCGTCGTGGGCGGGATTAACCCAGGTGTGAGATAGCAGCATCAGACATTGTCGATAAGCTGGAGGTGAACTTAAGGGTGAGTACTTGAGTCACTCGGCTTGACCACTGAAATGGCGGGCTTGTGTTTTTATAGTTGCTTCCGGGAACGGCCCGCTCCAAATTCTGCTTACGGGCGCTTCCCTGTCACCTCACTGCTTGTGTTCGTCACAGTGTACCATTGTAATGCATTCAGGCAGCACGGTAAAACTTGTGTGGATGTTATGTGACTGGCTCAGTTGACATGCACGACCGCACTGAGCGGGCTGGCGGTGTGCTTCTCAGTATGTCACCAACGTGGCGAGTGCTTTTCGCGTTTCGCGGGAAAGAATTGCGTCCTTGCTGCTGGGTTGATGGGCTCTGACGTAGGTTGTCCTTCGAGACCTGGCCACCGCGGCGGTGACCAAATGGGTACAGCAGCAGAACGTTGACTGTTTCTATACGAAAATCGACCATTTGGCCGCATGAGTCTACGCTGCGCTCTATACTGGACCCCTCTGCCAGAGCTTCGAGTGGGCGTGGGAATGCGAACCTCCATGTCCGCATTAGGCACTTCAAAGCTTCATCCGCGACCAACGCGCCTTCCTGTCAGCGACCAACGCGCCTTTCCTGTTCAGTCACTCGCATTAATCATTGTCAACGCAAACACAAACGCATAATGATTCTTTCAACATGTAAGTGATTAAGCTGCATTCTATACTTTACTCACAAGATACAGTTTGTTGCTTTGCAATCTTGATCTTTCTGGCGATGATGCTTGGCCAGTTTCTCCTCACCCCCGCGCCGAGGACTTCACGACCGCGTCCCCGCAGTAACGTCCCAACAAACGTTCGTTGAGCTCGCCACGGAGACAGTCCATCTTCGAACGACGAAAACTCTCGCCGCGACGTCGGCAGCCAAACACACTCGCTTGGGCGTGACATAGGAGTTCAGACCGCCCCAGCGAATCCGGGCGTCGATATGGGGGCTCAAACCACCCCTCAAGCCGACGTAGTGCTGACTTGATCACGACTCGACGCGGTCCTGCCCAAGTTCGGGTCTTCGACTGTAAGTCTACTCGTTTTGTCTGTCAAATTGTACATAGCGCCAATTAGATTCGGCTAACACTCGTTTCGAGAACTTTGCACTCGATGTCTTCGTGTATGTGACTGGTGGGGGGATTGTATCGATCTTCCATTCCCAGGTGTGACTCTCCTTCTCTTGTCTGTGACCTCTGACCTGGCTTTCAGATGCCGAGAACCTCGAGTTTGTCGATGGGAGTGTCCGCATCTTTGTTTTGAGCCAAGTAAACGGTTAATCTTACTCCTGGGCAGTTTTAGAGCCCACCTGACATCGATCATCCCTTTCCGTGCCATCGCTCTTCGTTATTCTTCACACCTTGGCTGTAAATGCCCAATATTGTACATAAAATGCTATGAAAAATATATACCGCCTTCCAGAGAACGATATCGGGTGAACGTGTACAATTAGTGTGTCAGAACGGTGTCGTTTACTGTCTTATTTTTTTTGGGGGGGAGCGAGTTCTGTAGAGAAACAACGAAGTGATTTTCTCAGGCGCTGCAATCTTTACTTCCCACTGACACCTATCACTGCATCCTCTAGCGGCTCTCTAATCTTACGCTCTTCCAGAGGTTTCGGAGCTTTCTAGACACCAAGTATTGCCCCTGACTCAAAAGTCAAGCATTAATCAGGAAATTTGTCTTTCAATCCTGTCGTTCAAGTCACTCATCTCGGAAGGGCATTGAATGCATGTCCACAGACATGATTGAATTGGGGACCCCTGCAAGTGCTACACAAAGAGACCCAGCGAAAATAGGGCAATCTTTCACAGGAACACCTTTGGAAGTCAATCAGGAAAGAAATTGTCGCCGGAGATTCAGTAACGGAGAAGCCGGTGCGGTAATAGTCCGCCCGGCTGAGAGAAGACAACAGTCAGAGATAGAGCGGAACCTTTGACTTCGGAGGTCGCCAGGTCTGGTGTACTCTAGCTGTTTAAAGCCAGCATTGGATAACATCAGGCATCTGCCAAGCGTACAATTTCCATCGACCCAGAATATATCAATGTTTTCCGTGCCTTAAGCGCCATTTTTTCCCAATAAGTGCTTTCTTGGTATCGCACCCCAAAAAAGACAAACGAGACGTGAGGTTAGGGGGCCTTCGTCTTTGAAAAACGAAATAATAAGGCAGGCCTTGTCCTGTAGCCGTTCATTGACATTAAATGGTAAAAGGTGTGCAAAGAAGGACATACGGCCGCAATGGATAGGGAAAAGAAGATGAGGCGAGCGAATACAAGTGGTCAGAAAATAGTTCATGCACTGAGCTACTTAATTCCCGAACAGGATTTGACTGGGTGCTCTGAATCGGATTGCCGTATTCTGAGGTGAATTTAACGCTTCGAAGTAGATTTCAGAGACTTGCCAGGCTCATCAAGCATATGGGCCAGAAAGAGATGACCAGGAAATTATCCTACATCAGAGGTTTGCCCGTGCTTTACACGGGGCGCGAAGGTAGTGGGGAATTGCTACGCGAAATAAATTTGCGCGTGTTCTGAAGTTCTTCATGGCTGTCACCGGGTTTTAAGTATTACTTGGTGCCGCTCGCCTTTGCCCCTCCGTCGCGCGGAGCGCTCCGTCGTGTCGAGCGACTTCCGATGGGGGTCAGAAAGTTAGAGCCAACTTGAACGCGCTGCATATTTTATTGTATTGAAATATGCTTGCTTGAATTCTACCCAATGCCGCGTTCTCCTCCCATTCCATCCCGAGCAATTTCTCGAAATGATTGAATCAACTTTGGATGAACCCAAGGCGGGCTTATTTAATGATTGCCTCAGCACCCGTAGAGGGGGTTGAAATACTGAGAGCCTCTGCTGACGGTGAGCCGACAGTTTGAGACATAGTGGTCGAACAGGGAATGGGCCTGGCTAAAGGATGGAAGAGCTTGATAAAATGTAAGTGCTCGATACCTGCTTGAAACTTATCTAATAACTGGTCAGGCTCAACCACGACAGAGGAAAACGTCGAGACTGTCAACTTTCAAAGTTGACCACCAGACAAAAACCTAGGTTTTAGTACTTAGGTAGAGATTAGGTAGAGATACAGACTGAGATATCTTGGCGAGTAGCATGACTAAGCGACCTTCCTCAAGGTCCACGCACAGCCACAGTCCCGTCCAACTTTCGTTCGTCAAGCTGTACCCCGGCGTCAACGAGGACTTCAACTACGTGCTCTGATATGGACTCGGAGCGGCATTCAATTCGGCAACTGTTACCGCCACTGAGCCCAGCGATCTCACCATCATGTCTCTTCGAGAACGGGTGTTGACTTGAGCAAGATCTCGCAGCTCATTATGCAGCGCCTCCAAACCCAGCAGCCTAACCATTTCCCAGACAAGCACCGCGTCGTTCTTCTCGTTCTTCGAAGATTCCCCACTGTACCCGCATTTCATTCCTCATTGTGAGTTCGTTGGCCGCTACATTAACGCTGAAAAGTGCTCGCGAAAATCGAAGGGAAGGTGGTTACTCGCTCTGGAGCCTTCTTTCCGAAGGAGATTCACAACACTTTGTGTGGACAATCACCCAATTTCGTTCCAGCCATTCGAATGCGCGCTAAAGCAGTCCGTGGCACCATCGAAGTCGCCGTTCTTCGGGAACAGCAAGGAGACCGTCGCCATGCTCGAAGGGGAGGTTGCCAACACGTCCCTGCCTGAGCGCTCTTCAACGTTCAACCCTAACCGGAACCCCTGACCTATGCAAAGGAATCCCTGCGCTCCTTCAACCTTCTAAACAACAGCACACGACGAATCGAATGCGCTCGATCGATCCAGGCAATCAAATCATTGCGACGCGCTCTTCAACCCTCCCCGACAGCGATTAGTCGAGGTGATCCACGTCAACACAGCACGTCTCAACAACTGACGCCACTCCCGAAGCGACACTAGAATCTGGAGCAGATTCCTTAGACGCACCCTGGGGCCTGAAGCCTGAAGAGCCGGCGCCCGCTAACGTGTGCACACAATTTGCAACTACGTCTTTATGCTCAGCACGACCGTTTGCGGCTCTCGCACTCCGCAGCATTCACTTTGGCAGCCAGGATGCCGCCTGCGTTTCTCAGTGAGCCCGACGACGCACTTTCGGCCGGGCCCGCCTTTCGCATCCTTCCTTATTCAGCTCGTACTCTGGCTCGTCTTGGCTCGTCTTTCTATGGTTCCCGCTATCGTCTTCAATATCTCAAAACTTCAACCGCCAGGAATCTTGACGAGTACGACGACACCTCCGATTTTCCTCCGAAAGAAGACTAAGGGCGGTCATGGTCATTGCCAGTGTCTCAGTTGGGAGGAGAATCTCTTCACGCCATCCAAACGCCATCTCCAATTGTTTCTACCATCGTATCCTGTCGCTTACCCTATGAATTCAGTCAATAGGGTGGAGATTATGAGCTCCGCCGTCTCTGACTCCTGATGGAAACCCCGCAGCAAAGAATATTTTCGAACTTTCCGTCGCAGGCACACCGCCGTCAAGATTCCGGATTTGGGTGAACGTCACGGCCGTCGACACATTCGTTACCGCCCGTATCAACAACGCCCAGGATGTCTGACCTATCTGGTTGCCATCGTCTTCATCTTTACACTTGCACATCCCCCTCACACAGGAAAGCCGCGGCCCCGTATGGCTGGAATCAATGTTTCAGCACTGCTGGAAGTCGAACAACTATGCAGGCAGCGAGACGACACGAAGCCTTCTTTCCTTCCTCCTGATGCTCCTACTGGGCTCTTTGTCGGTGCTTTGCAACATTTAGGGATGTGACCTCATCTTTTGTGTTTTCCTAGGCGGAATACCACAACCTTTGCTATCGCTGAAGGCCTTTGTTCCTTTTTCCGCTCGTGCACAGAAAATGGTTAACGACGGTGCTTCCGCGCCCAATTGTAAGGTCTTCCTTCTCCTCGCTCGTTCGTAATAATACCATCCCGCATCCGCGAGCCCATGATGGTTGAGACTATGTCGACCGGGATAAGCAAGCCGTACAATAGGTCCAACGAGGCTCGCAAAGTCGTCGACGCGCCATGGAACCCCTGCACGCCTGCTCTGCACACGAATTGACTGGCAGCCTCGCTTGGATCTCCTGTGACGGAGCCGCGCGGCGTATTCGGGTTGGTCATCCAACTTTCTTGGCATACAGCGCTCTCTGATCTGGGGGGTTCCGCGTGCTGGGGCTCATCGGAGACGCCTTTGTTGGCGAATATTGTCACGGAGTTCCGGCATTCTTCCATCTCACTCCCTTGATCTTGATGAGCTATCCGTGCAATCTGGGCAATGAGTGAGTGATGCAGTGGCGAAAAAAATAAATAAAAGACTATCTTCACCAGGTCGTAGATAATTCACCCAAGGCTTACCTTGTCGCAGGGCGCCGGGAGCCAGTCACCTCGCTCGCTATGGCGATCGTGAAGTTCGAGCGTAGGACCTCACACTGAAAACATGATCTCGACGTTCATATGCACGAACATTGGAAGGCGATCAATCGCAATCGAGAGGATGCGGCGGATTGATGGGAAGGGGACAAGTAATTTATGACTGCGTTCTCTACATATATTTGGCCCAACTACAAGCCCTATACTGTCTGGGAGATAGACGTCCTGAAACATGAATATCTCGTCAAAGAGCGGTGCCCGGGCCGAGCGAGGGTGCATGGAATTCCCTTGGAGTTGTCTCGAACCCCGGTGTTCAGAAATGGACCATGCCGGGCATTCCTCGTCTCCTCTACGCCGTCATTCGCCTGTATACGATCCCAAATGCTCCGGGCCATTCTTCCCCCGTGAATCAGTTTGCTCTCCTGCGCACGGTGCTCTTGTTTCCAAGACTGCACCTTATACACCTAGCCATTTTCACTAATGCTTCGCCATGCTCTTCTCCGGGTATAATACCCCTGTCAATTCTCCTGTCCAGCTGGCTTCTTCCCTCGTCTTTCAACCGAATAACTGCTATCTCCGCCACTCCACCAATCGAGCATTCGAGAAAAAGGGCAGGAGGTCCTGGATACACATGCGGTTAGTTTCTGCAAGTTTACTTGCAGCCTGGTGATCACTACTCTCCCACTGGAATGCCGAAATTATGCATATGGTTAGTCCTTATTCCTACGTGGAGCAAATTCGAGCGCAATGGCGAGGAGATAGAATGAAAACTCCATCGTTGGGTCATTCGATTATTTCTCTTCGTGGTCCCGTTTGCGCCCGTTTTTATTCTTACTGGGCTTTGTAAAACAAGACTGGGTGCAGTTTTTTTTAAACCTTGTTTTAGGGAAACTTATGCTGGTGCGCTCGTAGCTACGCCAAGGTTCATTTACTGTGAAGAAACATTGATTGGTGATAGTGAGATCATCTAGTGTACGGAGGATGTTGCGCCTTCAGCGGATACTTCATTAAAAAATGTCATATCGACTTCATATCCCTAACTGCACCTCGGTAAATAGCCGGTGTAATTCTAAATCAACCTCACTACCCCTTCTGCCAAATCGATCTATGGGTAGTCTTACATCTTCATTGTCGATGTTCAAGTAGAGGAACCGGAGGTGTTTCAGCCTGGCGAGAATTACCAAGGCGAAAGGGGTGAGGCGTGATCGGAGCACATCCGGAAAGCATGGGCAAGGGAACACCAGGCGGCGGAGCATCGGCCAGCAATTTGACATCTCCAAAATGAGGCTGTCATTTAAGTTTGACGAATACATCGCGATGTTGTTCACTTCCAAAGAATTAATAGTTGGTATTTGCAGTAGCGGCTTTAAGCAAGGGTCGGGAATAAAAGAAGAATCTGCTATCACCGAGACCGATTCAAGAACGGCAGCCGATGAAAGAAGAAGAGCTTCGAAACAGGCACACCAATGCTTTACATCGGGGTAGCTATTGGTGATTTGGATTGAGACCCCTTTCAGGCCAATGGCGGAGGATAGAAGTCCTGAAATAGCCTCTGCGCGGCCGGAAAGGCGCATGAATTGAATGTTCCCTAGGGAAAATGGCCGGTCGAATGGGGTTTGAAAGTTAGAGGGAAAGATGATGGAGAAACAATTAAGACTAGGAAAGAGATGCAGCTTGCTGAGCACAAGTGGGACGATGATGTATTTGTCGCGTTGGAGATGAAGAAAAGATAGTGTAAGTTCTTCAAGTTGGTGGAAGCCGAGTAGGTGTTCGATGGAGTGACTAGTGATGTCCCCAGACGCATCAAGCGAAGAGAGGTTCGGTGAAAGAATCACAGCTTGCTGAATGAATTTTTCGAATTCATTGGAGACATTAAGCTCCATCCGAGAAAGGCGGTCCGACAGAAGAAGCCTGAATACCGGCAGAGGGGGGTTATCCAGTTCGAGTGCCCGAAGCTGGAGTGGAAAGTGGTGGTTGAAGCTACCGGACAGATACAGGACTGCGAAAACACTCATATGGACATCATAAAGGTCTCCTGGGGAAGAAGAGAACATGTATAAAATCTCCTCGACGAGAGAGGAGTAAAACTTGAACGGAACCAAATCCGCGTCATCCAACATGTTAGAGATCCTCTAATGATTATCAGATCAGTTCGTAGTCGAGTTTTAAAAGTATTATAACTGACGTATGTTCCTTGTTGACATCGAAAACCAGGTAGCAATTGAAAAAGAGGAAGTCCACATGGGAGGATTCTCCAGAGACGGGCTAGGGCCTTCAAAGACATAAATCGAGAGACGCGCGCGAAAGCCGGAAGACTGGACAGAGGAACGTAGGCAAGCACACGATCGAACGTCTTAGGATCTTCGAACACAGCATTCATGGCCTTGAACGGGGCATCCTAAGCGCAACACTGTTAGGTTCAATCAATGAGTCACTCAGAAAGACAACGAACTCGGTAGCTGGGTTGAAGTTTTGCTAGCAACAAGGACTCTGCAGGGTGTACTCTGTCTGAATTTTGAGACATATGAGGGTCGATTTATGTCGATAGAGAGTTTCACGGCACGAACGAGGAGTGGGTGGGACAGCAAAGGCCACGACACAGAAGATAGTTCCCACGATTCGGCCCGATATTTGGCTGCCGAACCAATTGATCATGTGCATGAACTCTCAAATTTCAAATCTCACTGCCCAAGATATCGCTGGACGCTATCAACCTTACATTGCACCATCACGGAAACGTTCTATCTCAGCTGTAGTGTACGCTGGTCGAACCTTTCTCCGGTTTTCCTCGACAGCGGGCACAGACCAGGTTCCCCGCTTCAGTTCCGTCCTGGAAGCTTCATCATATTTGGAATCCGTCGTCGCTCCGGACATATTCCTACTGCAGGCTCAACATGAAGGATATTTCGGGCCATAGGCGTCGTACAGGTAATTTCTCTTTTTTCCTGCAACTTGCGTGGCTTTTTCAGGGGGAAAATTGATCATCAAGAAACTACTTCCCGCGAAATAAAACTCGACGTCACTCCCAAAATACAGGTAAGAATAGCCGGCATTGACCAAGATAATCTTCCAGACTCAGAGGCTCAGACTTCCCCGATTCGGTAATTTGGAATCGCGGACTTGGCGGCCAAGACCTCCCTATCTTCCCTTTCAGTCCGTCACCACTCAGTGCTCACCACTCTTCCATTGTCAAATATCCATGTCTTCTCAGATAAAACTTACGGTGAAGAGATGCAGCAATCCTCGATGCGATAATCCTTCATCTTCTTTGAAGGTTTGCGGCCAGTGCAAGGCAGCAAGGTAAGTCCAAACTCACAATCTTCATGCCACTCAACTGACTATAACACATAGATACTGTAGGAAGGAGTGTCAAAAGCTCCATTGGGAGGTACTTTATCTGTCTGTTTATCGTCGTGAACCATTTCACTCATACCCATTGCTAGCATCACAAGACATTCTGCAACTTGAACGTGCAGCACGCTGCTGAAATAGCGAAGGCTGACCTACAAGGATACTCGTTTGAGTGTTTACCACCGGGGGTCACATTGGAAAGCCTAGACAACAAGCTGCAGAAATGGATTAAGTTCCATAACAGCCTGCTCATGGAATCCGTCATCCACGCACTCGCACTCCCTGATGACATCACACGAGCCCACCACTACGTTCTTTACCTGAAAATCACGCTCAAGCGCTTTCACTGCAATACTCCTGCGTCTTCATTTCTGATTGTGGGGGCAGATGTGTTGCCGGTTGCTGAGATGAAGAGGCGAGGAGGGGTATGGCCCTCAATGCTTGAAAATATCCAAGGTTTGCGGACAGAAAGCGAGACCGCGGGGAAAGGTACGGTTGCTCTTGTAATTCTAGAGTGTGCACCTCTGGACCCACAAATGGTCCCCTGTGGATCCATTAAGGATATAGGGAGTTTGCGAGGCAAGGAGGACTGGAAGCAGATGCTGATGAAATATGCGGAGATGGGGAGGAAAAATCGCGCATTATTCAAATAAGATAAGGACATCCTTTAATTACAATTTGAATTGCCGCCTTTTAACTAGATGTTCATTCGTGCGCCACATATAAGCTATTAATGGATGCTTACGTTACATGTTCGGATCCGCGACGAAGGACCATGTCACGTCGCCCGTGAGTCTGATGTGACTGTGACTATCAAACCTGGCCAACTTGAACTCTCAAACTTCTTTCATAAGGTCTCATACCATCTAATGCTGCACGCTTCAGCCTGGCTGTCAAGGTCGCGTTGATCTAGTAAACAAATATCTTCCTCAAACCTTTCCAACTGTATCGATGTGCGTTTTCTTTGATAGGCCCCCGGCGCCGTACTGAACCTTTGTTGCGACAGAAATTGAATGGACCTCTTTCGCATTGTGCTAGGAAATGGGGGACGTTATGAGCCGCAGGAAAGTAGTAATAAGAATGCAAGTGAAGCTATGGAGGTGGATGAAACACAGACACAGCATTCGACGCCCTCCCTTTTTGAAAATCCCGGAACGACCTCAAGCAGCCAACATCTATACGGACACAACGTGTTAAGCCCTAATTCTATGTCAAGAATCTCAAGTGTAGAAGGCAGTGAAACTGGTATCGTGCAACAGAACTATCTAGCAAGTTCAATTCCTCCTGCACAAGGTTCACTCTACCACAGCGAAAGTAGTTTCGTTAATCAGAGGCGGGGGTTATCAACTTTGGCAACTGGGGAAAATGTAGGGCACGGTATGGACAGCTTGACAGCACAGCCGAAAAATATCGCTCAGATGCCACAAGGGAATACCGCTATGGATCCCTCTTCAATCACGTCACGTCCCTCTTCGGCTCGCTCTCGCCTTGCCTCGCAAGATGCTCAGCAGATCCCTCAGCAAAGTCCTCTTTTGCCTTTGTCCAGGTCTCATTCCCAGTCCCCTATCTTCTCATCTGATTCTCGTCATTCAAAGACCACCCGGAGAAAGAAACCTAATTTGGTGGCACCAATGCGGAATCCCGCCACTCTTGGGCAAGGAACACCTTCAGGATTCACTCGAGATTCTGTGGGACCCCATGCATCTCCCTCCTTCCAATCTCCCTCCTCTGTCCTCTTAGATCCTCAGTCAGGCCAACCGAATTCCCTTCCTTCTTCATCTACTATCCCGCAAAACTCTTCTGCAATCCTCCACAGTTCGGCGAGCGCACATATCTCTTCGGCCGGTTCATTTTCTTCTCAAATGTCCCAAGGATTTACTCCACGCTCCCCTCAGCAAGCAGTTCCAAATTCTCGTTCTGCGATATCACCCCCCCAGCTTCTTGGCCGCTCTTCGTTGTCTCCTTTCCCAAGTTCTGGACGAAAGAAGGTGTCTCGTTCCATCACCCCGATGAGGGATCCTTCCGCCTTGGTAGAAGACCTAGAACGCTCGCAAACTGGACTGCCTGCACGACCCGTAAGTGGCGGCAATTTCAGATCCTCGCATTCGCCAGGACATGGAAGTACAAGCCTGTCGGATAATTATACGTCAAGAGCAACCAATGGGTTTTCTGACGCGCGTCAATCTGATTCCGGAACGGCTCCACGTTCTCAGTTTCGGGAGGTCCGACCCATGCAACCGTGGGGATCTCAACGCCGTATTGAAGACGATTCACATGCCGTCCAGCCTGTTCGTGAGGTGTTGCAGACAACTCCTGCAGAGCACTGCCCCTATCCCTCACAGCCAGAGTTTTCTGCAAGCGATGATCAGGAATCGTCGCGACTCCGACAGAGTTCAGGCCGCCTTAGCCATGACGGTTTAACAGCTAGTGGGACTCTGGCATTCCAAGGCGGCTCTGGGGTGAGTCTTATGGATGTCGATGGGTTCCACGCACCTAAAGCTCGTAAATTGCTCCACCAGGTACCTCAGTCATTCACCCAAGATCATCAGCAACGTCTCTCTCCACTCGTGGATTCTCAAGGTATGCCTTCCCGTTTGTGATTTACTTGCTTTCAAGTTCACCTGACATCGGGTCTGTATAGGATACGCATCCAGAGTTGTTTCAACGCACCCATCAGGGTCTCAAGTCCCACCACAGATGCCTATATCTGAGGGTGGCCGGACGTACAAGTACCATAGCGCTTCTTATCCTCCTGAAGGTACAAGTGCCCGCACCACTCAGCGTGCGCCGATCGCTGCTCCATCGGATTACCAAGGTCGTGTGGGGGTTCACACCTCCGAAGGAACCGTTCTTCAAGGCCTCCCAGCAAACACATCTTTAGTGCCACCTACAGGGCAGTATCAAAGCACCTCGCACTCTAATGACGCCCCGTTTTCATCGCAACCTACGAGTTCACAAGGTCTGTGCGCTACTTTGTCATGTCGAGAGGGATATGTCCTTACACGAAGCACTGGTAGGACGTGGTCAAGGTTCTGATGTTGGCATGGGTGCTCAGAATTCTTCAAGAGACATTCAGGAGCGGCGCATGCCGGGAGCTTTTGCAGGCCTGGCACCAGAGCCCGTGAGTGTACCCTCAGTCTCAATAGCCATTGTGCTTACACCGCAACAGGACGCTGACAGAATGGATCTAGACGACAACCTGGATAGATATATGACTTCTCCTAACACAATGACTACTGTAGGTGCAAATGTGTCTTGAAATCTAAAGTTTCATGTCTGACGTACTACGATGAAAAGATGCACGCTTCTGCGTTTTCGACAGCAGGTCAAATAGGCCCCGATGTATGTGCTATTCACCAGAATCCCATTTTTGATATTTTTCACGTGAGCAGATAGGAGACTCATTCAACAGACGCCGAGACAACGATATACCGTCGATACCAGATGTGAGTGTCACTGTCGTTCTATTTGGCGACCTTGTTCATACCCTCGCAGAATTTCCAGAATTTCAATTCGCACTTTCTGAGGCCAGTAATGAACGCGATCTCTAAGCACTGCGAGGAGTTGAGTGATGCCATACGAAGCACAGACGAGCGACATCGACGGGAATTCCAAGCGCTCCGCGAAAAAATTTCGCAGGTCGCTAACAACTCAGGAGCTGACTCGAGAACGCCAACCGGTAATTCTCGTGAGCCAGAAGCTGAAGGATCTACTGGAGACAGCGATGGGGAGGATGACCAGAGCGACCCCAGGAGCCATCATCCGCTTAAGTCAACATTTATGGTATGGATATCTTCATGATCGCATGTAACAGCGACGTTGACTATGCGACAGAATTACCTCCGGCTCCACCTGTTATATTTGTTGAAGCTCGAAACACTCGATAACTTGAAAACCATCGCGCCCTTAACCGACGAGGAAGTTGAAGCATACAAGATAAATGCGCCGAATAGCATCACGATAACAGCAGACAACTGGAGATACGATTTCTCTCGGCCGCGGGACAACCTTTTCAACAAGGAGGCCGAGTACGTTTTTGCGGACAGCTTCGTTGATGATCTACGGAATGGAGGATACACGCATCCTAATCCATTGCCCGAGCTCTTTTGGGATGCCGTCTATGTAAAAGCTCGATTCCATTCCCAATTAAAGTATCTGTGTGGCTTATACCGTCAGCAACGCAACCCGAACGAGGCAAAAAGAATCTTGGAGCTAGAGAAGAAGGCTAGAGCACGCCGAAAACAACAGGTGAGGAATTTCACACTCTGGGTAAACATGACTCCGACATCCTCGTTGTAGTTATATGAAGCAACCATGGTTTACCTCTCAGAAGAAAACGAAGATATGTGCCACCGGGTGCTCTACCACCATGCAGGCGTAGATATCATCAGCTCCGATGAGTCGGGGATAGATGATGAGGGCGACCCCGTGTATTTTACGGTCACACCTGGTTGGCGTTCCGATGAACTTACCACCCTTCAACGCTCAATACAACGGCGGCGGAAGCGATCTCGAGCGGTGAAGCATCGTCAGCGAGGTGGAATTGGTTCTAAACCACGTATTCGGGTTTTGGGTAATCGAGTCGACACGGACGCACCGGCGCCCCCGGGAATGCCACGAAATTGTTACGGTGCGTCTTGGATGGGAGCGTTGCGGTCCGGCGAACTCGCACGATTGAAGGTGGCTAACTACGACTACGACTTTACGAACGGCCAATTCTCGGCTTAGACGTGAAAATGTGCTTTCCTAGCTCTCCATTTTCCATCCTCGTATGAAGAGTTCTCGAAATTTGTATTTCTTTCACAAGTAATTCTAGTCTTGTTTCTTCGGTAAATGAAGAGCTGTATCGCCACAGTGACTCGGCCTGAAGCACACCCCAGATACATTTTATGGAACCTTGCATACCAGAGAAAGTTCCGCGAGTTAATGAAGCGGTTTGTCATAAAAATAAAAACTCAATGTCTAAAGCTGTGTCGGTGTTTGACGTTCCGACTGCACAAAAATATGCGCCGAAGAAATTTAGGATGCGCCGAACTTCATCCGTCAAACTGTGGGCCAGCTGCCAATACGCCTGGATCAGTGCCCAGCCAGGAAAGACCTTTAGCCGCATCCGAACGCTGCACGGGGAGCTATTCCATACCCAGGGGACCTGAGTGCCACTCCTTGACGAGTTTCCCCCCTTCTGGGACGTCTATCTCGGACATGAACACCAGGGGGTAGGTAGAAGGAGTAACTTCGCAGCATCCGTATGCTATCGATGTGTTTTACGTCAAATAATATAGTGACCTAGTTTCTCTTTGTTTTTGTGTGCTCGGTGCCAGGATTTGCTGACGTGACTGGTTTTTGGTGTCTGCTTCTGCTTCGTGGATCCAGGATGTGCGTTCTTTGACTCGACACTGTACAGCTATAAGCAAGATATACCGAGAGCGGAGGGCCCGTAAACGCTCAGCCAAAGTATGAAGACCGAGAATAAAGAGGCGCGAAGTATCACTGGACACTAGACATATCTTCGTACTTGCACCCCCACGACGAGATCAGTAAAACGAGAGCTGGATATGGATCATTCAGCCTCTAGGCAGTGAAAAAGAACCTTGCCTGCGAGCTGGCGCCCTACGGGCGCGCTGCATGGTCTTAAGAGCGAGGGCTTCATGGTTGAGCTGAGCGGGAGCTCGCCGGCGTGGCGCTTTTCTGGCAACAATCCCCACCTCTGTCCCCCGCCAGAGCCATCCCTTCCCGTCAAATCAGCTCCACCCACCATACACTGTCCTTCCCCGCCAAACTCGCTCCTTCCCGCACAACACATGTCCAGAGACACCGGGAGCCGCCAGAGTCCCCCATCCCCGACCTCCACCTCCCACCCGGTCCCCATGTCATAGCTGCCGCCGCCGTTTCCTGACAATGAACCCAGTCCTAGTCATAGCCGCCATAGTTGCTGCCGCTTCCCAAGAGCACCGGAGCTTCGTCTGGTGAAAGCCTGGGTTTTCGGAGGTGAGAAGGGAAACGACGTACTTAAGGTGTAAAATCGTGAGCCGCCTGAGGGCGGCAGTGCGGAAAGCTCTTTCGTCCTGACTGTCAATAGCAACGCTGCTCGCTATGCAAGCATCTCGCGTGACACTTTTCTCTCCTCGCCCAGTAAGAGCCCGCGCCCTTCTAGATCGACGCCACGTAGAGGGTCCGTCCTGATCAAGAATTACTCTACTGGGGCATGATGGCTAGGGCAAATGCATACTTGCGTAGTACTTTAGAACAGAGGCCGGTGGAAGTAATAGGTTCCTGATTGGAAATGGCTGTCGCTTTGAACAACAGACATTTGTCGGATGGATGATGTAGATGTGGGGGTTAAACGGCCAGAGGCTAGGGCCAGAGGATTATATTCGAGGCCAGTCAGGAAGGATTGCGATGAAGGAGGAGGGGGTAAGTTGCATCCAGGAGAGATCGGAACAAAAACGAGAAAGAAAGGGTTCCCAATGTCACTTCTCGGACTGTAGTTAGTTCGCGAAAAGTTGCGAATACGGGGAGAAGATACGTTCGTATGCTTCGTGCTCTGATGACCGAAGTTCGACAGAGTTCGACCGAAATTAGTTTTCACGTCGCCGGACGTCGTCTGAGTCACATCGATGACCTCAGTTTGACCTCACTATCGTCTCAACGTTCACGTTCAGGTCTCAGGCCCCGCAGACGCAACATTGCACAGAAACGTGCCTCACACAGATGATCGAGGATGGGTTGCATGAGCCTGCCGATGTTCAATAAACTATTGAGATCCGCAGGTCCTGCGAAAGCGGGCCTTCGACCTCGTCCTTCCACTTGTCCAGCGCCTTCTCGTGCTCCTCCTTGGACAGCTTCTCCCACTGTACCTTCGTCTCACACGGCAGCTTCTCAAACATGGTTCTTGCTACCGGATCCCGTACTGTGCCAGTTTCTTCGCAGGACGCCATATTTCTGACGAGGTTCGGCAAGCAGCAACCTCAATATCGTTGGGGCAGGCCGTTCTCCACATATTGCACGCATCCTTTACGCGATGGCGTGGGAAATTGTTACCAGGGAGCCTGTGTCTGAGGAGTTCGTACGCGTCACTTTTGCTAGGCTCCTGTGCTGGGAGCTGGGACGCATTGCTTTCGCCCGGCTCCTGGGCTGACAGAGGTTCAAGACGATCGGATTCGTTCGAGTTCGGTTGAGCTATTGACACTGCCAGACAGCGAGTGTTGGAAGAGAGTGAGTCGTGCTAGAGGAATCAATTCAAACAGGAGGAAGGGTCGTGGTCCAGGGAACCGTGCGACATCCGAGTATTGGCAAGAAACGCCAGCGAATCAGAATGGGAGCAAAGACAACGGCAGAAAAACGATAAATATGCGCTCAGAAGGGGGTAACGAGGTGGATTGTGGCAGGCGAGGGGTTTCTTATGATCAGGACACTTTCACCAACAGCGTCTATCGGATCAGCACCTTGCACGACTCTGCAAATGACTTGGGTCTCCATCCTCCCACCGTTCGCCACACTCGCCGGGCGTCAAGCCTTTCGATTGAGTGACCACAATGTATCTTTGTTGGATTCCCCTATCAGGCTGCATAATCTAAGTACATACTACTCGTGTAGAAGTTTGACTCGTCAGAATCAGTGTTTCTGGGCAAGCGCTGTCTGGAGAATGGTGGAGGTCGCCCAAAAACTTTGAAGTGACGTCCGAACTCCGCAAAGACGAAACGTGCACTGTCAACAAGGCTTTCCGTATGGCACAACCCACGTTTAGTTGCAAATCAAAGCCCAAGTAAGTTGGACTGATGTAAATGAGAAGGCGTCAGAACACTGGCATTGCGATCCCCAGCCGTCATCCCCAACGCAATTAGATTGGAAATGCTGACGGTTCATCTAGTAATCGGTGCATCTGACTGTTGGACACTCTCTTTTGCAGGAAATATAATCCAACGTTGGCGCCCCAGTCCCCGGGGTTAACACACAACGCACCTGAGCCTTCTTAAACTCCTGTTTTAGCTTGGCTTCCTCGTCGTTGGCCATCTTTAAAATATTTCATGCATTTTATGACGCCGGGTTCAGGTGCATCAAGTGGAGGAGCCTGAGGAACGTCTATCAGTGGAATCCAAGGCAATCCAGAACTCTGAAGGAAATCTGCTGACGAGGAATTACCTGCCGGTGGAGCCTCAGGCATCAGGGATAAGCCGTTTGCGCTTTGAAGGGTGCGAGTGAGTCGCTTCCCACAAGGACAGTCAGTCAGGACAGTCGCTGCCGTTCGTGTGGAGATCTTGGACTTTGGGTGACTGATCGTCATAATAATCACTGCCTTCGAATTAGATAAACGTTGTGGCTCGCGTTTGGCGGAAGCCTTTTCCGGAGAAACGTACAAGGCTCCCATCCTGTTGTGTATGTCGAAAATGAGCGTTCCGTATGGAGGGCTGTCGCCAAAAAGTCCATTCATGATCATGGTCAATTTCGTGAGAGAGGTCGTCCGTTGCGCTCGTTGAGTCCTTCGGTTCGCAACCGTCTCGCTTGAGAGATTGGCCGAAGTCGTCGGAACTCAAACTTTGCCCTGGAACATGGGAGGAACCTGGAGGATGTAAGGGAGTCCGAGACTACCAGCACGTGGGGGGAAAGACACGCTTGGGATCGAATTTGGTCTGGTTGCTGCGCGCAGAATGCGTTGGCACCTCTGGGTAGGAGGTGGAGTATTTTACATATGGGCGCTTATCTGTCAATCTGTATCGTACGCCCGATCCATTGAGACTCGGAGTGACGGTAGCGGTGTAGATGTAGAGATATGTGGGGGTCGTAGTTGGTCTCCAAGAAACGACGACGCACGCCTGGAACAAAGCCTTAGTCTAGTGGCCAAGGTCAGAAGTTGGAGGCCGATTCCCAGTGGCCAGCGCGACGTATACGGAGCCTCTGCTTGACGCAGTTGAATTCAGGACAACTTCCACCGTGTTGTCTCCGGTTTTGTGTTGGACACACTTGACCTTATATCGGTTGCCAGACGAATTCACAACCCGCACTGCATGGCTTGCATCTAACTTCGTTCCTGTTGTCAATCATACTGGTGCGAAGATGGAGGGTAGACGCAAAGGGTGGGCTATGCGACGGTCGACTCTGAAGATTAAAGGGCGCTGCAATTTATACATTTCCCAAACAAATGCGAGTTGCCATGCTCGAGAGCCTCGTTGTCAATTACAACTCTAGACCGTTGGTTGTACGAGAATAAAAGCTCGAAGCGCGCAAGTTCGCGCAGGCGACCACAGAAAGATATTCAGGTTTACCCCTGAAGCGGATGACAGGATTCCGAAAAGGTCGACGTCTGGTACGCATGTCGCGGACGGGATGCAACATGGCTGAATAGTCGCATCGGCCGTAGAACAGTCGGCCGTTTTGAGGCGTGTGGGCGTTGTAAAGGCACATATAGAGCGAGGAGAATATCGAACGCTTAGCAGGCCTTGTCTCTGACAATTGTGCCAAGATGAACGCACGAAGTTGGAAAGGGCGGTGAAGGTTGAACCCGAAGGCTCACGAGTGAAGGGTGGGGTAGGTACCCCCCCCCCCCCCCCCCAAGCCGCCATCGCTCTACCCGGCCGTTGGCCGTCAGAACTACGGGACGCTCACAACGCCTCCCCACCCCGCGGTGACGGCCAGCATGCGACCTTCCTTCCCGCCAGCGCTTTGGCGAATAGCTCTACCGAAACCAGCGATACCTGTGAGCTGCCATTTTTGCTGCACGTGCGGAAAAGTTCCTGACTGCACCCGTTACTTTGGCGTGGGCCCTTGTGGTTCACTGTTTGAAATTTAGGGGGCGGTGGAAGTAGGCCCAGGCCCCACGTAGCTAAACCGAGCGGGTTTGCATACCTCCAATCCCATCGCTGCAAGCGTAGGCCGTGAACTCCTTCGGGAAGGGGACGGGGAGCCGCTCTGCCCTGTCTTGAGGGCAAACGAACTCCGTTGAGGCGGAGTATTAGAGGCCTTGTGCGAGATTTTGATGAGGACGTCGGGCTGGACATATGTTTCATCTGCCATCGACCTTTCCCTCGTTGCAGGTCTCTTCCTGTTCTTACGGGCCTTCCTGCGCCCGTCGGGGCCCGAAATGGTGCGGTAGCGTACGTCGGGGCAGCGATGGGCAGGAATGTAGCCTTAACGGCCATGCGCCGCGCAGGCAAGACTTGAGCACTTGAGCGCCTGTGTAACATCGAGCTTGGGGGGTCCAGCGAGCGTCCTTGCACAGTTTTCTTCTAAGGTAGCAACACAACGGGCGGGTGGTGAGGGTGTGGGTCATAAGATTGTAACTTGTCACAAGCTTCCGGGCGCCGTCGAGAGGTACAGCGGGTTTTCGGGGGCTCAGTAGATTGGAAGGCGGTGAGTTGGAAGGCGACATAAACCCAATGTAGACGCTGAAAGATCGACCTCTGCGAAGTCCCAGGGCTCCGAGTCTCCACGAAGGCGATATTTGCAACGGTGCGAGGAGCTAACGGTGGTCGTACGGTTGGGACCTTTTAAAATTTGTTTATGTAACGCACCCAGTATACGGTCAAACGTGACTAGTTGACTACGCGTCGGATCATGTGTGGGGACGTGTCTCAAAGGTCAGATCTGAGATGCATTCGAGTCTCGAGACTCGAGGGTCAAGACGAAACGGCTTTTCAGAATCCTCACATGTTGAGCTAACGGAAATAAAACGGGTGCCGACGAAACGCGATGAGTCAGGAGGATGGTTTACATCGGCTACGATCAACGTGAATGTTCGCCTAGTTTTGCAGGCATTCTTGGTGAGCAGAGCTGCGGCAAGAATCGTCACCCAACGGGCTCGTAAAAATTGTCCACATTTCAAAAGTTCACCGCAGATCATAACGAAACATTAAGAAAACTGCAGAGAACCGTAGGATTTCATCAACACCCGCGGGGCTCGTGCGCGATCACCAAGATCTGGGTAAAATAAATGTCCTGCAATCAATCTCCGATAAGGCCTGCTCCAGGATTTTGGGATTTCGTCCGGAAATGTATAAGAACTCGAAATTTTGTCCAAATTGGATGAGGCCTTCGAGCCGTGGCCGACCCGGGGGGGGGTTCGGTGGATATCTCTTTGAAGTCTGCATACCCGAGAAGGGCCACATCCTCCTACTCAACATTAACCTAACTAAAAAGCTTCATCGAAGTATGGTCATAGAAAATTCCGAGGTCCCCAAGTCCATAACGTGGACTCCTAGCAGCGAGAATCTCTTGGAATATTCTGTGGGTGCAAGTGGGGGTTGGTGGATGTCATTGTCAACTAGCCATGTCTTAAACTCTCGAGGTGACAGGCAGGAGACTTGGACAGGGCAGCAGCGCCACATATCTTTGCAATCAAATGGTAACATATAAAGGATACATTGAAGGTGTAGTGCAGGCTTTATCCAAAGACATCAAACATCCGTCACGCTGGCAAACCATATGTCGTCGTGGAGATTGAGGAACCCGAGGAAATTGGAGTCTAGCATAGTCGTTCCACCGGTCAAAATATCATCATCTGGCAAACATGACATGAAAATTCATTGTCTCGTGATTGAATAGAATGCATACCTGTATGCATGACGCGTTGGTTATCCTCTCGCCGTGTAAATATGTATCGTCCTTCATTTTCCGGGACGAGGGAGGATATTGTGCGCTGCTTCTCGTTCTCCCTGAAGAGCGCGATTTCCAGGGGGCCGGCATAGGCATGGAATGCATTGCGGAGTTGGCGACTGAATGCACCCAAGCTCGAGTCTCTGGTTTTCCCAAGGGTTGCGGCCTTGTATGACAAGAGGGCGTTATGCAATTGCGCCAAATAGGGCATGAAAATCTCTTCGAGTGGGTGTTCGACTTTTTTTCCGGAATCGCGGTCTACCATGGTATATTTGGTGAACAGCCATTCAACCATGGCAATCGCTTCGCCGCGGGCGTACATAGACGACACACGGTCCTTGAGTGGCATCGTATTCTGGTCATACTTCTCCAAGGATGGATCAGGTAGTCGATAGGTTTGACGGTCCAAAACGTTGACGAGAATGACAACAGCACAGAAGATCAATACGTCAAAGGGAGTTCTGGGATTTTCAAGATCAAATAGGTGGGAGGAAACATTGGCTGAAATTTTCGATTTTGAGCCATTGAAATAGCTTCGAGTGGTTGGTACTTACAACTTATACGTTGCCCATGGTGTTTGACCATGTACTGATGATAGAAGTTTGCCAATCTTCGAATTAGCAAACCCGGCGAGTGGTCATGCCCATGCGAGGCAACGTTGATTAGGGGAATCCCCATAAAACCGTGAATGAGGCCAAACACAGTGGATCGCATGGCGGTAGTCACATAGAAGTAAGTGCCCGAAACGATGGCGTGATCAAGGGTGAAATACGTATAAGGGGTGTTCGGTCGGAGGACTCTGATAAAAAAGATTACGTTCAGCCAGAAAGATTTCTTTAGCTGTGATGAAAACTCACAATCTTGTCCGAGGTTCAAGGAGCATGGCTTCTAGGTCCCACAGATGTAAATTTGGAGCCTCCATATCAAAGTTGTTCAGAAAAATGTTGGTTGCAGCCATAGTATCCGGGCGTGTTGTTTTGGGGCGGCCAACAATATACCACACTTTCCCTGCCATGACGTCAATGCAGGTGCCGTATCCGTGAGGGGCCATGGTCCAAGAAGAATGAGCGCCGCTCGTAGCAATGAATGTCCAATGCATTTGATCGGCTGGGAAGGGTGTGTTCGCCTTGCAAAAAGGGAGCCCTCGGGTTTGGCGCCAGGCGTGCACCTCGCTTGAAAACGGGTGAGAATGGACATTTGACAAGCCCATGAGATGCGGTGACGCGCTCAGAATTTTTCCTTTTGACAACAGCGAGCATTGGAGGATCTGGCCGAGAGTTCCTCGTCTCATAATATTAGTGGAGTTAGCGTTAGTCGATAGTGAGTGGTCTAAAAGTCAGGTCAACATTCTGCACATGGAAAGCTGTTGAAGTCACCTTTCACATCGAGCACGTCATCCAAAGAGGCGAGAGTCTCCAAGCCATTCTCGTCAAATTGTAGTTCGCCCGATTCTATTCCTGGGATGACAATATGTTGGAACCGGAGTATTTCTTGTACTGCTTTGTGGGAGCTAGAGAAGTAAGCAGCCCTCTGTATAATCTTGAAGACAGACCCGCCACCTCCAGACATGTGCAAAGGGAGGTTGTTTACAAAAGTCTCTTGAACACCCCTGAGGAACAACTCGAAGCGGTCCAGTAATTGGGGGTCCTGGGGATTTCTCGGTCTGTAAAATGAGTCATGGCTGATGAATCGAATTAACGCACATGGAAGGCGGGCAGGACTGCCTCGGGAACACCTCTCGCTGTATAAATCTCGACAGTGTGCTTTCTTTTATATTTCTGACATGCAATCAAGGTGAATTTTGAAATCTTATAAAGAAAGATAGCTCCTGACCTTGGGGAAGGAGTTGTGGTCTAAAGTGATTGGCAGTCGACCTTCCATTTCGTCCTGGTTTCATCCCTTGTCAGATGTCATTAAATTTCTTGTTCAGTGAGCGAACCATGATTTGATCAACATCTACTGGATATTCAGCGGAAGAACCTTCAAGGGGTCGTTCCATTTCCTTTGCGATATCCATATCCCTAAAAGCCAACAAGTCAACCATCAGAATGCTGGAAGGCTACCAACCACATTACCTCGACTCCGATGTTTCCGTTGGCTGATTGATAAACGATGAGCGGATTAATTCCTCCGGCAATTCTACCATCTCCACATCAACAGGATCAGTCCGAACGACAGACATTTCATCTGTATCCTTGCAGTGTCCCTTTCGCTTTCTTTTCAACGGGGAAGTAGGAAATTGGGAGAAAGATGTTTGAGTTGGGAGCAATGCCAATCTTTCGCTTCTGCGACTCGAGCAGGAATCAACTGCGTCGGCTGCATCCCTCGGTTCAGCAGCAGGGTCGCCTGGGCGATCCTCATCGACGTCCATGGTGCCTCCTTCGGTGTCGGGTTGGCCTGGGGGCGTCGTCGGGCGCATCTGTTCTGCATTCCCAGGAGGGGGACGCGCAGAAGCTGGATCGCTAACGAGACCTATATGATTACTGCTATTTGGTGAAGTATCGGGTTGAGAAGAGAAGTTATTCGTGTCTTTGGAGCTGGTAGCGCCCAAAGGAGGGGCCAAAGACTCCAGGCGACCTAAAAGGTTACCCAGGGTGAACGGAGGAAAGAAAAAGGATAATGTAGGTACCGTGAAATTGACGAGGCGCAAACCAGTGAGTTTCTTCGTTATTGAGTTCATCCAGCTGGCTCCAAGGAATCTGTTTCAAGAAATGAGAGACGGCTCTATTTGTTGCCATGCCCCGGGCAATGGAAAATAGCATCTCCACACCGAATCTCTCGATCTTGAGCAGGAGCGTGGGTTTTGCATTCCCGATCGCCATTGAGGTCTATTTCTCCTCATCCACATGGTGAAACTCGACCGAGCGGGTTCGTGCTTACTTTGATCAGCGTGAAGCGGTCATAGTCCTTCTTGAACCATTGAACGGGGTTGAAGAGCAATAAAGACGTCAGAAGCAATGCAAGCTGGAGAGGCAGACGAAGGCGGTGAGGGGTCCCCGAAAATTGCGCCAAGAACGCGAGCTCTTCATTTCCCAGTCTTACGAAGTGGGAGTTAGATTACTGCTGTAGCGTAGGAAAAATGAAGGCTTTACGGTGTTGAAGACCAATATACTTTGTCAGGGAGGTCTAGTTTCCCCTAGCGATTAAGCGGCGTTACCCTTCCCCCCAAAAAAAAAACCGCCGCGTAAGGAATATTAAATACCTTCAACATGAAGTTTAAGTGCAAAGCGGCCACTTCTATGTTGGCAAGGACTTTTGACAATCTCTGCTTCGCATCTCGCCGAACGATTGACCGCAGGAGAAATAGGTGATGCTCAGCAGGGCTGCAATCACTGATAGCGGAAGGCCCTGGTGGATGTGATTCTGGTTCGAGAGTGTTCGACTGAAAAAGTTTCCGAAAGTTCCTTAACAGTTCGGGCCAATCGTGGAGTGACCGCAAACTCTACCCGAACAGAATTCAATTAGGCGAAGGGAGAGAATAGCGAAAGAAAACGTACCTTGTTGTTCTCCATCTCTGCCATGAACTCCGTCCTATCGTACCTCCGCACCTCGGGGTCATGCAAAGTACCATTTTCCACCATGTACCGGAGGTCGACTAATCGGCACCCCGAGAGATAGGAACATAATGGAACGGCGAACTTGGGCTCGACATTCCCCGAAAAGGCATTTCCGGCAGCTTGAGCGCCCGAATTCGTGTCTATGAGGAGTATCGACCGCAACCGTATCGACTCAGGATCGTACGCGGTTGTTTTGCTGTTCTCGTATTGCTCAAGCGAGGCCAGAAAGGGCTGCGGTAGTAAATTCCGTATCAGAGCCAGCGAGAGTATACTTCAGTCATCTGAATCACTTACTTGCAGAGAATCGTCTTGTGGGAAGTTTCCAGCGAGCGTTTCCTTTGACAAAACGGGGGTGTACCACGGAAACATCTCTCTGATGAAAGGGGAGCGGAGTCGTAAAGAAACCATGGGTCCAGCGGGCTGTGGGTGGAACTTCAAACTTTCGCCGACAATCAGGTGCGAATCTCTTGCTGTAATTATAACTCGACGCGTTTGGAGCAGAGGAGATACCTCAATGAAACGAAGAGATTCGAAAGATCCTTAGATCAAAGGGAAGCTGACAAATACGATCACCTTCTGCAGGGCACCTTAGTCAGCAGTCATCACTCAGGGGTTAAGTGTCCATCCAAAGTCCCAGGCGCCAGCAATTAGGGCCATGCTATGAACCGTGGTTGTATGAGAGTAGTTGCGTCTTAAAATATGGAGACAATTTTTGGGCCTCGTTAATCCACGGCGTGAACATCAGAAAACGCCGCCCAGGAGACAGCAAACGACTGAGCCAGGACGAGAGGCCCACAATCCAACCTGGGCGTGTATTCATCATATCTGAGGCGAATGAAACCAGTGAAACTCACCTTGATAACAGACTCACGCGTATCGTCATAGGCATGGTAAAAGAAAAAGTTCGCGGAGACGCTTTTGACCTCCCAAGAGGGGGGGACGAGCACACTATGACCCGCAAGCCGTAGGATACCAATGCTGAGGGTGAAGAAATGCCGTTGCATCTGAGCTTCATGAACCTGTGGGAGCAGGGGAACGTTGAAGGTTTCCCTGCGAGACTACAGGAGAAGTAAAAAAAAGGCAGAAGACAGCCTAGTCCAACCGACTTTCGGCAACGGGTATAATAAGTCAGTGTCACCCGCAAATTACCGAGCTCGCCACAGGGAAGATGAACGAGTCGCATCCGAAAGGGGGGTGAGAGTGAGGAAAGAAAGGGCCGGAGGCGGAGCGTGAGATGGAGCCTGAGTCTGACTCCATGGCGGAAAGAAGGAACTTCTACAAGCAAGGAAGATGCCGATAGTTCGGACGCTGTGTTGGTCACGGTCACAGGTTCCTGCCTGGCAGGACGTCATCTTATAATTTAGTGAACGCAATGATCCCCCTCTAGGCTCTTTGAAAGGAGGCTTGCGGGAATATGACAGACCTCAGATGCCATAAATATTTGTAGCTCGCACCCTAGCGTCTCGACCGCGTTGGTGCATCAAGCGCTCCAGGCCCTATTCTTCAAAAACCGTCTCCATTCCCCGGCCTCAAGGTTTGACGATATTTTATCGCATATTCTAGGCTATTCATAGTAGGGAACATACCTACCCAGGAGCTTTTGTTGCGGCCACGGCCTAGATCGTGCCACCAAAGAACGCCGCACCGCGTTTTCGAACGATTCAGGCCCTTCAGGGACACTTGTGGAGATGTGTTCAAGGGGTATGTGTGAGTTTTCCTTGAACCTTGGTAGCTTCGTGGATAAGATGACCTACCCTTGGTCCTTCTCGTCCGGAAATTTCTGTCACGAGGATCCCACCACTCTACTTATCTCGGTGGGATTCGGCGCTCCCTCTTACTCCCGCATTGCGTCGGGCCACGGTTTACGGCGCGTTCTCCTTCTAACTTTAGACAGAAATGTATTCTAACGGCATGGTTGTTCCGATTTGAAGACTGTTACGATTCCGTGCATAGTTGCGTCCTCAAAGACTTTTCTTCAGAAACTTGCAGAAATTCGCATTTGTATTCCCCTATCTTCCCACTTGAACGGTTACTTATTATGAGCTTTGCCATGGCCCATTCCTTGAAAGGAGTTCGCTATTCTTTTTGCTTAGGCGAGGTCTATTCCCTCACCCAAAGAAACACTTTACCTCAATGTATCGAGAGAGGCGCCGGGGCGCGCTGACCAAGGCTCCCGGGATTCGCGCTTCGATGAAGCTGTTGCGCCAGAACTCGCCCTGCTTGCCAATGCTCATCGATATCATCCATTGACTGCTCGTGGATACAATGGATACATTAGCCTAACCTTCCTCAGTCATCTCGTCCCGACCGTCGACCGATCGAGCGGCGCCTGGCTGTTTAGGGCTGGGAAATTCTTGGTGGACTGCAGTCCAACGGAATCGTTCGCTCGTTGCAGTCCAACGGGAATACGTTCGCGTCGTCGTCGTCCTCCTCCAAGGCTGATCCTACGTCGGCCAGGACCTAACTTCCCAGCTCACGCCCCTGAAGCCCCGGGGGTATAAGTAGTGCTAGGAGCCAAGCGCGGGCAGCGTGTGAAGTGCGGCGGGCGGCTGGGTACGAGAAATTGTTGAAGCCAGTGAGTGAGTCTGTTCCACACCTTCCACGGCAGGGCCTTACATCCCCGATACTCTCAGTTGTTTGTGGGTCTATACTAGTTCGGGATATCAAGCAAGCCGGGAGATTTTTAAATGGACAGACGCATAGCGACACTCACTGGGAACGAGGAACATGACAGCCTGGACCCACAAGAACCATGACTGCTGCGGAGTTCCGGGTGCCGTACATGTCCACTCCGGAAGGAGAAGATGGGGTGTTCGCACCATCCCAGCAGCGTTCACCACGGCGAGAGCAGAGGCCTGATGCTCAAGTCATGACTGCCACATTGGCTGGAAAAGGTCCAGGCGATGTAGCTGCCTAGTAAAAAGCGGTTCTGCTGCAGCCTGCACAAAATATTTACCTGCGCCGGCGGGGCCGCAGAACCAGCGAGGATGTTGCGGCCGTTCAATCGGGGCAACCTGCTACTGACCCGGAGTCCTAGCACATCAAATAACTAGCATATCGCACGTTAGCGGTTATGGGTTGGCAAAGGCGCTTGAAAGGAGCGTACTTATATTGAGCATATTGTGGGCTGTACTGAATGCATGTCCGAAGGTCTGAACAGGATCCACGATGTTAGAAGATGACCTGGCGATGGAAACCAACGAGATACGAACCTCGCTGTGGGCCGCAGATGCCACCACAGTGCGAAGAGAAGACAATAAGTGAGTTGTACAAACAACACACATCCCAAGGACAGACTAGTATGAGTCTATCGTAGCCTCAGACCGCCATCTCGACGTGTTTACCGGAATATAATGGGCTTCGGCCTGAAGTGCGACGCTCGTAGACTTGGCGATCGTCAGAGGCGACTAAATTATAGAAGCGAGGAAGACCGCTCAGCAACCAGGAAGGGCAACAGGGAGGCCTACCTCGAGATACCTCACCGTCAAACGTGCTCTTCCCATTCCTCGATGGATAACGCCGCTTGGGTATCCGTGGCGGATTCCTTGTGGCTTTAAAGCATGACGGACACGAGGAACAGGACAGGACACGTGAGGGAGAACAGGGCCTTCGCCGGGATGGAGGTGGTGGGGGAAAAAGGAAACGACGGAGGATAGAAACTGACAAGTCCAGTATATAAGATGGCCCACCGTGCGGAATCATTTATCCGGATTAGGGCGGAATGTGCCCAAATCCGTGGCCGGCGGCGGAACTCTCCCGGGAAGTGGTCATGAGTTATGCGGCATCTTGTGGCATAAACAAACCTCGAGGACCGCGGTACGAATATAGGTGTTCATCAAGGGGAAGGATTGTTATTTCCACTTACTTATTCTGACCGAAAATACTTCGAGTCGAGTAGTCCAAGGACTGCAAAGTATACCGCAAATTAGGGCAACCATTTTGGACTTTGCTTCTCCGATCAACAAATTTCTACAACGATTTTGCCATTTTTGAATCTCAAATCCATAAATTTCGCCGAAGACCATTTGCCACCCTTGGATTGTCGGTTGTCTCGATTTTGTCCTGATTGCCTGCTCAGGTTTCTTATCTGGTTCAAGTTCGAATTTCGATAACCGCAACGTAGTTGAAGACGTGACCGTCTTCTGAATTCTTGTATTTCTTAGTAGTAAGTAGAGCCGGGTCTAAGTATATTCAAGCCCACGTGATCCACCCTTTCATGCGCGCCACTGCCCTGACCGGTGATCTCCTTTGAAACGCTCTGCTCCTTTCCCTCCAAGTTCGATCCTTAGGTTTCGCCCGGTTCTGTACGTCGTCACACGGAATGGGCGCGCATCTATCTCGAATCCCTTCGGGTCCTTCGCCTTCTCCTCTCGCCTTCCTTTCCTCCCTTCGGGATGAGGCACTCAGTGGGGTCACGGTTCTAAGATTCGGGTCTCATAGCTTTCAGGTCAGTAGAGGTCTTAATTCCATCTTTGACTCCCAGCTTCTGCTGTCTTACGCGCTTTTGAAACTCCCCTCTGCAGACTCAACTAGTCCAGATCACTCAAAGAAGTCGAGCGAGGGTGATAATTCTTGCCCTCACCGACACGGGCGACCTTCGTATCACCCATCATCCGAACCGGGCAACATTGATTGTGTCCTTTTTTTTTGAGAACTCCCAGGATCATATTCCATCGATCCAATTACTTATCATTGTACCGGTCTTCGTCACCGACAACCGACCTGTAGTAACAAGCATTCATCCTACCCTCCGAGATCCCCATAATTCCCAGGATCTTCTGGGTTTTCTACGCATTTTAACCGATATCTCTGCAAGTTCTACACTATCACATTCAATTCGTGACCTTGCTGCTCGCGTCCTTTCCGCTCCACTTTTGCAATTTTACTCTTTTTCCTTGGAACGCCTCTCCGCCTCATTCCTCGGTGGCCCACCCGGTAAATATAGCTTTCCTTAGCTTTTTCCTCCCATTCTGACCTTTACTTCTCATTGAACAGACATGCTTACTGTATCATAAAATCCATTCCTTGCATACAATCAATGCGCTAGAAAGAATGTCGGAAATATGTCCAGTGATGAGGCATCGCCGACTGTGGGCACCTTTCAAATTAGCCAACAGTGATCGTAACTGTAATCTTATCACCCCGAGTTCACAAGTTCACAAAGTATAAATTGTTTGTTGAGAAGGAGAATCTGTATCTATTATTCAGTGTATCTATTATTCAGCCTGGGCTGCCGACATCCTGTACACAATCAATCCGGCGCAGCTTTGCCTAAACTCTGTCCAGTACTGGCTGAGAATGCTTGCAGGATGGAGTAGATGTCTCCACATGAAGTTGCCTTGATGCAACACGAAATAAGACAGCGGCCAAACCCTGCCAAGTTTCCAAATATGATCTGATTGTTCTACAGATCAACGATTAGCCAAGAAAGAACGAGGGGTATGCAGGTAGGTGTAGGTGCTTACAAAAATAATGATGATCATGATTGATAAAATCAAAAAAGCTATGACAGAAAATTGCAAGGCTGAAAGGTTGTTCAAAAACCCCTGATAACTGGAAATGTATGCCTACAGATTCAGTCAGCACCAGCAGCACTGAGTGGAGGGTTAACATGTCAAACCATCATAGTTAAAGCACGGGGTCTCCAGCTAGTGCGTAGCGCTAGAAGAGATAAGAGAGAAAGGCAAAAATCAATGAGGGTCAGACACAGGCAAGCTAAACATACGAATGGGTGCACGCCAAATTTTAATAGTGGGGCTCTCCTCCGATTCTCCAGCTGCAGTAGCAATGAGTGAATACTTTTTGGTCTGTAGAGTCTATAAAATTTTGAGAAAAATGGAAGCCTTCCATATGAACAAGGAGAATTATTACGCAAATGGCTTGAATGAGACTATCTGGAATGAGGAGTCAAACATAGGTTCGCAAAGGAGGAATGTGAAGATTACGATGAATCACCTTCATGATGCAACACTTGTTCCTGTTTTCCTGTTGCTGTGCTCCAGATATGAACTTGTCCATCCTGGGCACCGCAGACAACTGATTTTCCATTATTCACAAACCCCACTGACATAGGGAAGTTTGTTTGAGCGTCAATGGTCACAGGGTAATGTTGGTCCGGAATGTCGCGGCCGAACTTGTATAAATGCATCCCAGATGACATGTTGTACAGCAGGACATGTTGAAAATCAGGAGAGACGGCAGTCGACCCTCTGATAAGAAATAGTCAGAGACTCTGGCAAGGAGAAAGAGAGAGAAAACGAGGCGCACATGTATCGAGTCTCATGTGTTGGTGAAATAGACCATATTTTCTGTTTGCGTGTGACATTCCAGCATCTGACGAGGACATCTCAGTAGGATACACTTAAGAGAAAAAGACAAGAAACTGATACACGACACCGTGGTTTAGATAAGAGACTATTAACTTCTGCCCACCGGGTAGAAAGTGGACAGAGCGTGGACGGACCCGATTGTCTTCGTCAGGCTTGCAAGGGGGCTCGGTCTCCGGCGCAGGAAGAATAACAAAGGTAGCATAAGTATCTGTAGTGCCACCGTGTTCAGCAGATCCACATATACAGTTTCTCAGGCATGACGAACGTTCGGTGATTCGCTTCGCCACATGCACTTCTGTGCCAATGCCAATGGCTAGATAGCCTGAAATCCCATCGACATCGAGACAGTCTACAGAGGCGTCAATGACGTCAGTGAGAACTTCATATGCAGAATTTTCGATATCTGGCTTTACAGAGGATCAGTATCGCGCAAACACTAAATTTGGCGAGGATGAAGAAATACTTTGAAATCTTCGATGACGTTCAGTGTTCCATCTTCGCATCCAAAGAAGAAAGACATTGTCGAGGTCTTCCTTTCATTCCAGGTCAAAGACACAACTGGAACTTGGGTGATGATCTTTTGGAGGAGAACTCCTTTCTCAACCCCCCACATGCTCAGTGAGTTGTCATCCGCGCCGCAAGCTAGATATCGGCCGCAAGGTGAAAAGGCCATAACCACGATCCCGTCCGTGTGGGCCCCAACAGGAAGTTCAACGAAGCTCCGATATGGCGTAAATGTCGACCGAGAAGGCATATTTGCGGCCTGTGACAGATGAGAAAGGAGACTCAGGTCTCCGCGCTCTTAGGTCTCCGCAGCAACTGGTCGTTACATAATGCACTTTATCCACGTGCCATGTCTGGTATTTGGTGTTGAAGTTGCACAATTTGGACTACGAGTGGACCCGCTTACCTCACACTGCACACCATCCTGCCATGGAACTCGCAAACCCTTTGATATACCATCTGAGGACCGTCCACGAGTTGAGGAACCCCTATCGGGAACGAATACGGTCTCTTCCAAGCCACAAACGACCCCGCCGTCTCCCCGACCTCGGATCGCTATTCAATGAAGGATGCCAGTTGGAGATCCCTCCGAAACTGAAGTCAAAGCTTCTGAAATACTCGGAGCTGTCGAATCGAATTCAACCCTCACCTTCTCATCAAACTAGATCAAGCTCGCCCGCGGGTGAATGCAGAGGTATGACTAGAAGGTTTCTCATATTTTTGGCCAATATTAACGTGATATCAGTTGGTGAATACGATAGCCCTTTTTCTTCGCTCACTTCCCCCGAAGTCGATAAGTCTGTAACTATCTGTTCTGATGCCTATTTTGCCTAATAAGCCGCCCTTAACCACAGGCCCCTGGCTCACAATGACGAGGACAAGGACAGCAACACTTCTCCCTCCCCAGATTTACCGTTTTTGACACCTCTCGACTCTCCCCCATCAACCCAACGCAGCGAAATACAGCTTATACCACAGGAACACAAAATTCGTGATGTGGATTTTTTTACCCGATGGTACACCTTCAGAGGCTCTGCAAAGATGACGCCCGAAAGTATTCCTCAGTGCTTGAATCTTGACGAAGGAAATATTTTTGTTTATCACTCAGAGGAGGGCGTAAAGATGTGGTTAAGAGTTTCTAATGAATGGAAAGAGGTAGAGCCTGGCCATCCTCATCCTTCTCTTCCGACTCGTCGTCTCCGATTGCTCCCCAGAGGAGAACCTCGGTGGATTACCAAAAGAACTCAAACGACCTACCGAAGGCGTGGCACTTTGTAGAGACTGGCTATCGCACCCTGTATGTTGTTATTGTTATGGAAAACACTGCTTCCTCGTCTAACTCCATAGATCTGTTAGCAACTGCTCCCCTATGTCTCATTCATGCTGGTCCTTAATCCATGTCTCCCCCATCGTCAGGTCCTTCATGTATTCTCCCCTACGATATCGAATATGACACTCTCTTCATGCAGTACATAAATGAAGCGAACAGGCGGTCGTCAGCTACACTCCCTCCGAGCCGAACGAAACGGGAATCTATACAGAATCTTTTCTAAGATAGCTAGAAAGCAACACTGCGGAGCAAACCACATGGGGAATCAGCTAGGTGACCTGTTAAATCTACCTCGACGTCGCTGCCTCTTATCCCTCTTCCCCGAATGACATGCCCTTCACTAGCCAATGTGCGAAACTGCTGCTGGTTTATTCCGGATCCACTACTCACGATGAGCTCGCAATGTGTAAGGACCAGGAGAGGACTTCTTACGCCATGGCTAGCTGATTGCTTGGACAGTTCGGAGTGTCGCGATGTGATATTCCTATCCCTGCTGTCCTCTTTCTCGTGACGTTACCACCGTCCGGAAAATCTGCAATCTCACCGTGCCAACTTGATGAGGCGTCCAGTGGACGATATTTATTATTTTGGCTCGCTGGCAGATTCTCCCAATCCGTTTTCCCATTTGTTTACAAATTTAAGTACAAATGCATCCAAATTCACATTCGAGAGTCTCTTTTCACTAAGTATCTGAGCATTCCACTAGTAGACCTTGACCATCGATCGGTCGCTAATCCTCGACTCAAGCGCTCAGCGAGCCGTTCGGGAACGCCCGGGCTGACTCACCTAAATCACATGACATTTCGGATGGCTCCGAGTGTTGATTCAGTACGACGCAATCGGCCTGTTCAGCGGTTGGGAAAAACATGCCTCAAATACAAAAGGACGCTGCGCAGTTTCGTCTGCACAAGACCCTCCGTTGTCCCGCTGAGCGAGATGCTCCTTTGAATTCTCTCCAGTTTTCGAAAGACGCGAAATACCTCGTGTCAGCGGGTCCGTGCCTTCGAGTTCATTTCTGCCTCAACCACTGAATTGCCGAATTCTAGACGAACGCGGAGCTTTACTGATATATCGGTCGAGCGAAGGCACTCTTTGTCAGACTATAGACACTGAGCAAGGACCATTAAGTGCGATTCGATGGTTAAACAGCGCCGGACAGGGATTTCATGCTATGCTAACTTGCGGGTCGGACGGAACAGCGAAGCTGTGGATATCAGATGTATGTAGGTGTGAGCAATCGTGATGAAACCGAACGGCTCATTCGTCGCCAGACCCTGTATTCAAGTTCACCGACACGCTTGTCCTTTGCGATGGTGCAACGCAAGCACTGGCAATTAACACGAGCGGCACAACTGCTGTGGTCGTGACTCCGGCGAGAGCGTACGTGGTCTCCATAGTTCAGAACCAAAATTCCCGCCCATGTAAGCACTACTGGCATTCTTCAGCCGTACGCTGACGCCAGAATTTTATAGGCGTGCTCAAGTTGAACTTCGCCTTGCCGGCTGTCGGAATTCCTCGGCTCGAGGGCCATATGACGAGCGCCCACTTCGTTGACAATGATCGCTCTCTCATGATTTGTTTCTTAGACACGAAGAAAATGTACGCGGCGATTGGTTCTCCTCCTCCTTCCTGAGCTCTTCTACAGATTGGTCTGGTCGCTTGCAACTCGCAGTCCATTGTGGCAATGCTATTTGCCACGTAGAATGTGAGCCTTTCCGCGTAATGGCTCCTTCGACTGAATGCGATGGGTGTGCCCACAGCGGAACGACGGCCTGGCACACCTCGACAGGTTCTCTACTCACGTGGAATTTGTCGAATGGGATAGACGCCTATCGTATCACAGATTCTTGCACAAAGATCGGCCACTTTCCGTACACCATAGTCAACGATGTGCCGTTAATCCAAGTGACGTGGGCATTCGGCGGTGCATGTGTTGTAAGCGGAAATTTGCAAGGTGGAGTTGAAGTCTGGGACTTGGAGAACAGGCGGAAACTCCAAACACTCCGACATTCCTCGCGTGCGTTTTATTTACCCCTACCTCTATTCAAGATACTTTTTCACGAGCCCTCGGAAGACTGCCAGCCCATTCAGTGTATTTCAGTATGCATCCTCTTTCATACATTTTTATTTCTCTTCTGCTGTTCGGCACAACCGTTAATTGGTGGTCATGCAGTACAGGGAACACAACGGGGAACATTTACTCGCAAGCGGCTCGCGCCAAGCGAATGTGAAGGTGTGGAAAGCACACAAGGTTAAAGTTATCATTACTCAATTACAGCAACAGAAGCTCACCTTCGTTGCAGAAACGCAAGATTTCAACATCAACTATGATAACAATTTGCATGATCCTTGGTGGTGTACTGCTACTCGCGATGAAGACCAGAGCACGGCGGCAGGAAGATGTAAATATAGTGAACGGCAGACTAACACTGGGAGCAAGGCTAGCAGAACGTGATTTAGAGGGAAGGTTGCGGAGGTACGCTAGTTGATCGAGCGACAACGAGAGATGTGCGTGAAAGACGGGGCCTCATGGAGATGCATCGAATTTATGAATCAATTGAAATGAAGTAAGAGTTCCGAAGTGGCAACAGATAAGTCTCTGAGCTCAGCCCCTCGAGGCCTGGGTTTGATCCCATGCACGTGCCCGCAATTAGGTAGAGACACGAGAACTCTGAGCTTCGAGGACGATCGCCAACGCAGTTTGGCAGAGATGAATGCGTAGCGGGAGATAGACTGATCTGAAATACGTGCACTGGCTCGTCCCACCTCTGGTTTACCTTAAGAAGCGCGTGTCCTCCATCGAGAATAAATTCTCTTGCGTG
>MPNV01001353.1:239181-273570 GCA_013376435.1 Cyclocybe cylindracea | reverse complement strand
GCATCAAATCAGCACTAACGCTTGTGGTCTGGGCTGTCTGGAGTGCTTCGATATCTTGACTCTCCTGACATCATGGCCCTGTAGGTAATACAAGCCTAATGTACATTGTCTAGCCATCATAGAAAGAGTTTCTTTACTCTGTCGCACCAAGAAAAGCCTGAGCAATTCACTAATGGGGATGAAGTTCGACAGAAAATACCCGTGCAAATAAATGATCCCTAGGACAACCTTGGACAAAAGGGTTTTTCCTGATGTGCTGATGGTGTGTGATGCGCTGTTGTAGCATACCCACACCCTGCCCCTCCCCTTTGACACGTGTGGGCCTCTTATACTTGTTTCCACAATGCACAGCTGTAGTCAGTAGATATTTAAATTATGTAGGTAGATAGTCATGTAGTTTATTTGTTTTAATATAATAATAGATGTTCTTAAGGCTAATAAGGCCTGAGCCAGTCAAATTTATACAAAGTCTATAGAATAATTGTAGTTCTTTGATTATTTTGCCAGGAATTGGCAAGGAATTCCTGATGGATTTTTTTTAAAAAAAAAAACAATGGTCACCAGGAATTTTTCATAATATTAATATTGTCAGGAATTTACAAGGAATTTACAAGGAAAAATAACCATAGTAAGGAACCAGTAAGAAATTCCTCAGGAATTCCTCAGGAACTGGCAAGGAATACAGGACCAGTGATAAGTACACCAAATATGCCTCACTCTGCTAGGAAGAAGAAAATGAGATGTGACTTCATGGGATACCATACAACAGCAATACAGCAAGAAAAATATCAGTAGCCAAAGTGTACATATGGGACCCATGTCAAGAATGCAGAATTACCCTTTCCAAGACGCTGTCGAACCTTTCTTGTAGTGTGATCCAAGGCATAGGCAGCCTGAGTACTGTCCAATCCATCTGATCTTTTCTCCTTGAGCAAATATTGATAAAACTCCATTGCAAACTCTGGCCCATGCATATCTGAAATGCTCCACATTGTACCAACCACTCCACAATAACCAGCAGCAAGCATGCCAGCAGTAAGATGGACAACTTCCTCTGACAATTTAGAGTTGCCTTTGCTGGTCTGGCATGCTGAAAGGAAGGCTAAGTCAGAGTTCAATATCTGCTCCTGCATGATCTCAAGAAGCTCCAGGCGACCATCATGAAGATAGACACCACTCTTGAGTGGCTCATTCATATCCTGGATGCCATGGCAGGCAAAGTGAACCCAATTATAAGCCTTCATTTCTGTCTTCACTTTTTCAGTGGTGGCATCAGCACCTTCCAACAGCAGTGTATTGATAGCAGATTCATCCATCAGTGCTTTGAGATCATGTGTTTCCTTTTGAGTGAAGGGTAGTGAGGAAAGACCTGGGGTATTTGGTTGGCTGATAAGCATAAGGCTGGTATGCTTGGAGGTTGTGGATACAGCATTGAACTTCTTGTTAAGAGACCAAACAGTTGGAGTGTATGATGAAACCACAAAATCAGAGACACAGTGTCCTGTCTCATATGCTGAGCTGTAAATTCCTGCTGCATGGAGTGGAAGAAATGTGAGAGGGCCAGTTGGGCACCACCATATACGATGATGACCTGAAGGAGTAGGACAAGACTCAGGCTGAGAGTGCAAGAATTCAGTACAAATAAGTTGACATTTAGCAGAACTCACCAAGTATTCTAGCACTTTGAAAATTGGCTGGACAACTTTGTACCACAGTTCTTTTAGAACAAACTCCATAGAAGGTGGGTTAGGGTAGGCACAGCAACCAGCACGAACTTCATCCTCTGCTTCTCGTTGCTTGAGAAGTTCAGATTGAAGCCTATTCTGCAGTTGCTCTGCTTGGATAAGACTGAAATTCTCCAGAGGAATAAGCAGAGGCTTTTTGGCCTTTGCTAGAAGAGCCAGAGCATCACATCGGGTATTGTGAATGTTGAAGATTATGACTGGACCATCAGTAGGTAATGAGAAGAGGAGGTCAGTGGCCTTAGATGGCTGAAGGAAGTTATGAAAATCTGGAAGAGCCCGAATCTCTTTGAGAAGTTGCTTATATTCTACAGCAAGGAGGGTGTGGTTGCGAGCCTTATTCTGAAGACAAATTTCATCTGCCAGCATAGCATAGTTAGAAGAAACTGAACGAGCTCCATGGGATTCCAGAGCACTTGCAACCTCTGTGAAGCGATCAGCAAGGATTGAACTCTTCACATGGAGATCATCAATTGGTGTACGGAGTTGGTTGAGCTGACTCCACACCAAGCAGCGGCCTTGTTCAAGCCATTCAAGTGCAAGATCAGGTCTACCAAAATGGAGTGCAGTGGCCACAGCAAAATTAACAAGATCAGAACTGTCACCAAGATTTGCATGGCGGCGATGAATTGTCTGTTCAATGCCAGCAACTTCTGATAGAAGGCTGATAGCAAGGGCAAAATCCACCAGGCAGTGAGAGTCATGTAATTTAGAAGAATACTGTGCTGCATGCCTGGCAGATGCCATACGCACTGATGGGGCACCATTTGCTTGAGCAGCCTGACGATATGAATAAATGCAGTGCTGGATATCAGAAGAGTGATTGGTGCATGTGAAGCGATGTGCATATGAACTTCCAAGGTTGTGGAGCCTACTTGGAAGGTCAGCATGGTCAGAAGGAGTGGATTCAACAGCCTTCTGGTGGTGGGATATGGCATGGTCAATATCCTGGAGGTCTCCAGTGTGTCTAAAGCGATATCCATATGAACTTCCAAGGCTGTTGAACAAATTTGGAAGGTCAGCATGGCCAGAAGGAGTTGATTCAACAGCCTTCTGGTGGTGGGATATGGCACAGTCAATGTCCTGGAGGTCTCCAGTGCATTCAAAGCAATATCTATATGAACTTCCAAGGTTGTTGAACAAATTTGGAAGGTCAGCATGTCCTGAAGGAGTTGATGCAACAGCCTTCTGGTGGTGGGATATGGCATGGTCAATATCCTGGAGGTCTCCAGTGTGTTTAAAGCGATGTGCATATGACTTTCCAAGGCTGTTAAGCCTACTTGGAAGGTCAGCATGTCCAGAAGGAGTCAATTCAAGAGCCTTCTGGTGGTAAGATATGGCATGGGAAATATCCTGGAGGTCTCCAGTGCGTTCAAAGCGACATAAGTGTGAATTCCCAAGGTTGTTGAGCCTACTTGGAAGGCGAGCATGTCCTGAAGGAGTGGATTCAACAGCTGTCTGGTGGTGGAATATGGCATGGTCAATATCCTCGAGGCCTCCAGTGCGTTCAAAGCGATGTAAGTATGAATTTCCAAGGCTGTTAAGCCTACTTGGAAGGTCAGCATGTCCAGAAGGAGTCAATTCAAGAGCCTTCTGGTGGTGGGATATGGCATGGGAAATATCCTGGAGGTCTCCAGTGTGTTTAAAGTGACCTAAGTATGAATTTCCAAGGTTGTTGAGCAAAATTGGAAGGTCAGCATGGCCAGAAGGAGTGGATTCAACAGCATTCTGGTGGTGGGATATGGCACAGTCAATATCCTGGAGGTCTCCAGTGCATTCAAAGCGATGTAAGTATGAATTTCCAAGGCTGTTAAGCCTACTTGGAAGGTCAGCATGTCCTGAAGGAGTGGATTCAACAGCTGTCTGGTGGTGGGATATGGCATGGTCAATATCCTGGAGGTCTCCAGTGTGTTCAAAGTGACCTAAGTATGAATTTCCAAGGTTGTTGAGCAAATTTGGAAGATCAGCATGGCCAGAAGGAGTTGATTCAACAGCCTTCTGGTGGTGGGATGTGGCACAGTCAATGTCCTGGAGGTCTCCAGTGCGTTCAAAGCGACGTAAGTATGAATTTCCAAGGTTGTTGAGCCAATGTGGAAGATCAGCATGTCCAGAGGGAGTAGATTCAACAGCCTTCCGGTGGTAAGATATGGCATGGGAAATATCTTGGAGGTCTCCAGTGCATTCAAAGTGACCTAAGTATGAACTTCCAAGGCTGTTGAGCCTATTTGGGAGGTCAGCATGGCCAGAAGGAGTAGATTCAACAGCCTTCTGGTGGTGGAATATAGCATGGTCAATATCTTGGAGGTCTCCAGTGCGTTTAAAGCGACGTAAGTATGAATTTCCAAGGTTGTTGAGCAAAATTGGAAGGTCAGCATGTCCAGAGGGAGTAGATTCAACAGCCTTCTGGTGGTAAGATATGGCATGGGAAATATCTTGGAGGTCTCCAGTGCATTCAAAGTGACCTAGGTATGAACTTCCAAGGCTGTTGAGCCTATTTGGGAGGTCAGCATGGCCAGAAGGAGTAGATTCAACAGCCTTCTGGTGGTGGAATATGGCATGGTCAATATCCTGGAGGTCTCCAGTGCATTCAAAGTGACTTAAGTATGAATTTCCAAGGTTGTTGAGCCTACTTGGAAGGTCAGCATGTCCAGAAGGAGTCAATTCAAGAGCCTTCTGGTGGTGGGATATGGCATGGTCAATATCCTGGAGGTCTCCACTGCGTTTAAAGTGACATGCATATGAATTTCCAAGGTTGTTTAGCCTACTTGGAAGGCGAGCATGTCCTGAAGGAGTGGATTCAACAGCTGTCTGGTGGTGGAATATGGCATGGTCAATATCCTGGAGGTCTCCAGTGCGTTTAAAGCGATGTAAGTATGAACTTCCAAGGCTGTTAAGCCTACTTGGAAGGTCAGCATGTCCTGAAGGAGTGGATTGAACAGCATTCTGGTTGTGGGATATGGCACGGTCAATATCCTGGAGGTCTCCAGTGCGTCGAAAGCGACGTGCATATGAATTTCCAAGGTTGTTGAACCGACTTGGAAGGTCAGCATGGCCAGAAGGAGTGGATTCAACAGCATTCTGGTGGTGGGATATGGCATGGTCAATATCCTGGAGGTCTCCAGTGCGTTCAAAGTGACGGAAGTACGAATTTCCAAGGTTCATCAGGAAACCTGGAAGGTCAGCATGGCCAGAAGGAGTGGATTGAACAGCATTCTGGTGGTGGGATATGGCATGGTCAATATCCTGGAGGTCTCCAGTGCGGTCAAAGCGACATGCATAAGAATTTCCAAGATTGTTGAACAAACTTGGAAGGTAAGCATGGCCAGAAGGAGTGGATTCAACAGCATTCTGGTGGTGCCATATGGCACGGTCAATATCCTGGAGGTCTCCAGTGCATTCAAAGCGACGTAAGTATGAGTTTCCAAGGTTGTTGAAGAAACTTGGAAGGTCAGTATGGCCAGAAGGAGTCAGTTGCACTGCATTTTGAAGACTTGAGATTGACTTTTCAATGTCTCCCATTTCTCCAAAATGCTCAAAGCGCGTCATCAGTGAGGCTCCAAGATTGCTTAATGGACCTGGCTTGTCTGGATGTCCTTCTGGTGTGAGTTGTACTGCACTTTCAAAACTTGCAATTGCCTTCTCAATGTCTTGCATTTCTCCCAGACGCTGAAAGCGCTTGAGGAAAAATATTCCATGGTTTGTAAGCTCACCAACCTTGTTTCCATTAGCGAAGTTCACACTTAACACTGGTTGCCAGAATAATTACCTGCCTGAAATGTTGACCACTATTTGTGTCCATCCTTGTCCTCATGTTATTGCTCTGATCACCTTCCCATGCCCATCGCTTGAAGTCAGTTTTGACATAAGGTAGTAATCCTGCTGCCTTTTGGAGATGTGGCCAATACTGAACATCCATCTGTTTCTTGAAGAGGATGATTGTAAAACATTGATCAGTCAAGTGTTTTTCTGCTGCCTGTAGTTATTATTGGCATGAAATCTAACCTAAATTGTCATGAACAGGTATATTGCTTACTTCAGGTATAATGTCTGCATAAAAATCCAGGTTGAAAGCATATTCACACTCTTCATATTCTCTGAGCCATCACAAGAAGTCAGGAATTACTTTTATATCCACAGATATGATCTTGAATTGGATAACGTACTCTCTTGCATATGCATGAAAAGAAATGCTTGTCTCTGTGACAACACATTTCAAAGTAGATTCTGCAATGTCTTGAGCCTGAACTGAGAGACAAATAATGTTCTATGCCAGTCTCAGAAATACTGATTGAGGCCCATTGCATAGAACAGACAAACCTTCATACTCTCAGTTGGAGAACTTCGTTGTGCCCATAAGACTTGTGGGGTTGCTGGTGTTGTGACCCCAGATGGGGCTGAGCCCTGATCTGACTGTTATTTTTGTTATCAAAAGCATGAACTTCAAAGCTGATTTGTAGGGGAAATACCTGTTTCAAGAGCTCTCCGTATTTAGTCCCTGAGGAAGAATTATCCATATGCACAATAGTAGCAGTTGAGCTGCCTTCATCCACATCATCAGACTCATCACCCTCCCAAGTCCATCGACTGAAGTCAGTCTTGACATAGGGTAGTACAGCCTTGGACAATTGTGGCCAACCCCGAGCACTGATATCTTTCTTGAAGATAATGATGGTAATGGATTGCAGCGTCCTGCATTTTTCCAACACCTATACCAAAGGGTTCAAATAGGTCCAGCGAGTTATAAAGGATAAGAAACTCTTACTTTCGGGACCACTTCAGCATGAAAACCCAGTTCAAAGGCATATTCACACTCTTTGTCTCCTCTGGGCCAAGGTGTAAATTAGACCACGTGTAAAAAAGCAATAATGTGTTCGATGACGCACTCCTTCGCGTTTACTTTCAAGGATATGGTTGTGTCTGTGACGGTGTACTTCAAAGTCGAGTGTATAATTCCTCGAAGGTTGACTGTTAGGTAAATGAGGTTCTACACCCGCGTGTTATTCTCAGGTTTGCAAGTTAGGCATGGCATCAAGAGAACGGACCTTCTGCTTGGCAGTTGCAGAGCTTCGCTGGGCCCACAAGACGGATGGAGGCTTGACGCTGGTCATAGTCGACAATGGTAGTGTGGAAGACGAGGCTCGCAGGAATTGAGACAAAGACCTGGTTAAAGAGATCTACGGGCAATCTGTGGGTGTTATATAGCCAGCCACGGGGAAACTCTGCTGTCCCCCCGTGCACCTGGAACGGATGATGACTGATGCACCGTTGGATGCAGGTGTGCACGTTCATTTTACAACACGGTCGATAGGATCTATGTAGGCTGTGATAGAGCGATGTAGATCTGTAGATGGACAGCCGCATGCGTGTATGCGATCCCTTCTTGTTCAGACACCACCACCACCAGCACACACACGCCGCTGACCCCACCCTCGACGGCCACCAAGCCCATCCACGACTCCCCGGTGATCTGGGAAGTGCATCCTATCTACCCTCCACAACCTGCCAGATCGACTTCCGATTCCTACCAGCAGCACGCCACCGATTGAGCGCTGGCGTCGACTGCCCGCATTGCCCTTCTCGCCCGGCCCTCCAACACCAGCTCAAACACCCAGTCCCGTTCGACCAACCCCCCGCAGTCGAAATGGACGCCGCCGAGAGAGAGGGAGATAGACCAGGCGTGCTTGTAGGCCGAGGACGCCTCGTCGTGAACACGTTGCATGTCCGTACCCACCGTACCCTTCATTGGCGTCCCAATCTTCTTCGTCTCCTTCCTACGCGTACACCTCGCATTCGTCACACTCCCACTCGTATCATCGCCCTCAGGCTATCCTCCCCGCTCTGACCAGCGTCAACTCTCGACCTCAACCTCCTTCGACCCATCCTCCCCACTAGTCGCACGTCGCCACTTCCAAGTCCAAATTCCGCACCCTCCACCCCGCGGCTTCGCCTCTCCTTCACCCCCTCTCATCCCTCGTCCGGCAGGTATCCACACTGCCCATTTATTTTTCAGATATCCTCCGCATCCCTCTAGTCCATCACCTACCGCCTTGTACGGTCTCCTCGCCCTCGACTTCACCTTCAACATTGCGCTGACACTCTACAACGACACCGTGCTCGCCCCGAGCTCGTTCTCCCTTAAGGCGCTGCATGCCCCGTGTCGGTTTGGCTCGCGCCTGGGGTGCTAGGGAACATAGGGACCTTTTAGATGGATACGACCGTTCAACGCCCGGTTGGGGGGCCACGGCGCGTAGGAGTGCCACACTCGAACGGGAAGGAGCCCGGTGCTGTTCCTGTTCAGTATCAGTACACACTGAACATCGTGGTCGACAATGCGTCGTTGAAGTTGGTGACTGTTGTGAGTATTCTGCTTTCTCCTTCGCCTTGCCCCTCCAGCTCGTCGCCCGCACCTGCCCCCTCCGTGCTTGTGTCGCCCTCTTCTTCCTGCTCGTGCCCCTTCCTCTCTTCGGCCTTTTGGTACTTCCGCTGACTCGTGCTCCCTTCGCCGCAGTTCCAACAGGTCGTTCGCTCCTCCACGCCCTTCTTCACGATCCTTCCTTTCCGCCCTCCTGCTGGGTATGCGGTGCAGCCACGAGAAGCTCCTCACGCTCGTCCCGGTGGTGGTCGATGTTGGGTTTACATGAGCCTGTTTTTATTATTTTTGGGTTTTGGGTTTTTGGTTGAGGCGCTGATTTTGCGACTCTCATTTCTTGTACCCGATGATCTGGACGACGATGACGAACGCGGCACTCGACACGCTCTCGGAACCGAATGCGATACGCGAATGACGATTGAATAGCTACAAGGGCGACCCCCTCATCGTACCTTTAACTCTCCGAAACCGACACCAACGACTCGTCGATCAGCAATTCGCCGAAACGATGAACCGCGTGAATACACTGCAGAAGCGGGCGCATCACCCCTACGAGTTCTTGCCACTGCAGCATCCGTACCTGCTGTACCCTTGTTGTGGTCGGGCGATCTACAATGAGGATACTTGGATGAGGGTGTTGTACTAGATACGTGTGCGAAGCTTCGATCATAGAATGCTGGGGCTGTACTAACTAGTGCAGCTATCATCGCCCTTCACACCATTGCGCGCTGGATATTCTGCTTGCCGGTCGTTCCACTCTCTCCCTCTCCTATTCCTACACCTTCCACGGCACCCTCCACCGCCACGAGGCGATGCCCGTCTTCCACACACCCGACGAGCCTCACGGCCCCTCCGAAGAGATGACACCGTCCTTCCATAGGCGCTACAACTCGACCCGCTGCGCCCTTTCTCGGGCACGACGACCCCGATAATCCTCCACTGCTGTGGTGAGGCAATGCAGGCCCTTCACAAGCTCCGCCATTGTTCCATAGACAACGCTGTACTACGTCGCGAGAGTCCCTCCCCGTAAACATTGTCAAAGTCTGGAGTTATGTCCACAATAAACGTATGTTAACCCATCCCTCGAAAGCCACTGCGTGATCGTGCCACCTTCACAAAAATACTACTTCATAATTCACCTGAGTTCCGGTTTTATGTCATCTCTATATGTAGTACTCCATAGCACCAGCGGGTCTCTATGAAGCGCTACGTAGTGTGGGAGCTATTCTATATGGAACAGATACTTTTTCTACTATCCTATGGTGCTATCTGGTCCGATGCAGCACCGCATAGAAGACCCTGAGTTTACTGATGACTCGGGAACGAGGATGACAACACGGCCCACAGACAGTAGTAGACGTTATGGGCTTAATGTAGCCGTTGAAATCCTTGGACGACGGCTCAGGCTTCAAAAACTCACAGCCTGAACCCCGAAAGGGCGGGCCTAGGCCGCGGCTTTCAGACTGAGCTCAGCTAGCACATTAGTAGAGACCCATGGAGCCAAGATTCGGACGAAACACACAGCCCAAAAACACGAAAATGAGAGCATGAAGTCGCGAACAAACGCAAAACCGAAGCCAAGACGACGACAACGAGAGATAGAGTCCTAAAAACTCCAAGCATGAAACTCAAGCCACAATTAGGAGACTTGGCTTGTCTGCGCGCCTATTTGGAGTGAGTCGCACCGCATCTTGGAGACTCGAGATCGCCTTCTCAATGTCTTCCATTTTTCTCCAAGACACTCGAAGCGTGTCAAAAGCGAGGATCCGAGGCTATATAATAGAGTTGGCTTGCCGCCATGTCCATCTGGTGTGAATTGCAGAAGTTGAGATGAAAACACAGCCGTGAGGAAACAATGCTTTCTCTTCTTCCACCCAGAACGGATGATGACAGATAGACCGTTGCATACCGGTGTGCCCGTTCCATGTGCAAATGAGGACACGGTCGACGAGATCTATGTTGGCTGTGACAGGTATAGGGTAAGTCGGAGCCACCTCTGAGCAGGTCACGGTTTTTGGCAGTGCAATTTGTGGCCATGGCGAGACGTCCCAGCGTGCGCCACGTTGTCGTTTCATTAAAAACGAGCCTAGGGTTCGATAAACCCACATCACCACGAGGATTAGGCGCCTCCAAGTGTAAAGTTGAACAACTTATATATGCTTGCGAACGACTGCAGCGGGTCGCGAATCCTATCTCTGTCTATCATGCAGACTCCGTGGGTCGTAGCGGGAAGTCGCAGTTTGTGCAAAACTTTTGTGAATCGTGACTTCAACCGTGCTCAACAGTATGTGTTTATTTCTGCTATCTGACGCATGAACCTGAATTTTTGTAGGCTCCTGTCAACTTCACCCGCTCTCATCAACTTTCGCCATCCCCTTGGCTGGGCCCCTTTACACGCTGTCGTTCTATGCGGAGACTCTCCCCTCGTGAAGTTCGTTTTGGGTCTCCCCGGTATTGACATCATGATCAAGGATAGTTCCACATTCAATGCTACATCTGCGGCTGCCGATATTCTCTGTCGACAACAAGAGCTTTGCCCAAACATCTGCGGGACGGAAAGCACATCCGGCGCCACTGCATTGCATTTTGCCTGCATGCGGGGTGACTTGGAGATCCTAAACCTGCTCTTGGAGATGCATGTAGCACATGACGTGCAGGACGACTCAAAAAGGTTACCACCAGAATACTTTGATTTGGAACGGGTGAATCGAGAAACCTTTGAGGCATACCATATTGCTTCGAAAGCGTGGTGCAAGCGCTGGCGCTCACTTGCGAAAAAAGGTAAAGAATACATGTATATGCTGGACGCGCACTGTCTTATCAGTTCCTGCAGATACGACAGTACTCTGTGGTGCCATACGCGAAGGAGACTACGAATATTGCAAAGAGTGGGTAATGTCCTTGGTATCGTTGGAGGACTTATAACCTCATCCACTTCGCTCCACATAATCAGGATTCTGGACGCGAAACCGGAATTGGCTCAGGATAACAATCCATCTGTACTGACAGCACTGCAAGAGGCAGTTGTGGACCGTAAACCTCTCAATGTCCTGCTGCAATCAAGTAGCACGTCGGACGACTCGGATGAGGATGCGCCGTTCCGGTCATATCTATTCCGATGGGTGCCGCCGTGGCCACGTGGGTCGACGCCATTGCATTACGCTTGTTTACTGGGTGATATGAAGATTGTGGAGGTGCTTTTAAGAAACGGGGCAGAGTGGACGATATCCGACAGCAACGACTTGCTTCCCGAGGATTACGCCAGCGTCAATGGGAATCGTAAAATGCAGGAGTTCAAGCATTTGTGTGAGGAGCAAACGTCAATACGTGGAGAGAAGGAAGAGCTGAGATGGGCCGGGAGGTTTGCAGAGGAGTTAGAGTTAGAACGCGAGGAGGAGAAAACGGAATTGGAGCGGCTGAAGAAGCGTGAAGTGCTGAAAGAGGAGTTACGCAAGAGACACCGTACGTGGTTTACGTCCTCCCTACCACCGACTGTACTTATGGATTTTTACTCACCTCACAGTTGAGATCGAGAAAATCATTGGAGACAAGATCATTGGACAGAGGGGTCCGATTCGGTCTATTGCATCTGCAATCCGCCTGCGTGAGAACGGCTGGGTCGATCCTGACCGCCCCCTCGTCATGCTCTTCCTCGGAAGCTCTGGTATAGGGAAAACGGAACTCGCGAAGCAGGTCGTGTATTACCTTCACGATGGCAAGAGTCAACAAGACAAGACCTCCTGTGGTCAGTCGCTCACGGAGATTGAAAAGTCTGGGGCGTTCGTGCGAATCGACATGTCTGAGTACCAGCATAGTCACACTGTGTCAAACTTGACGGGTAGGCGCTCATCCATTTGAATTCAGAGACACGCTGACCCATTTGTAACGGTGCTCAGGCTCTCCTAAAGGATATGTGGTAGGTTGCTCCTGTCGCTTTCACTGCGGTTTGGAGTCTTACCGCCCCATCTTTGTGTCGTCCGTGGTAGGGCTATGACGAGGGCGGTATCTTGACAAAGAAATTGAAGGCAAATCCTAAGGCTATTGTCCTCTTGGACGAGATCGAGAAGGCCCACCCCGATGTCTTGACCGTTTTCCTTCAGCTCTTCGATGATGGAAGAATAACAGATCCCAAGGTATGATGTCTTACTACTGCTAGGAACGTTATTCTCACCCATGCAGCTTGGTACAATCTACTGCGAAGGAGCAGTGTTCATCATGACATCCAATCTGGGATCAGAGCAGATCAGGGACGCGTCGAAAAGTCTCCACAACCTCGTCGCAATGACAGAAGATCGACACGAGCAATATCTCAAAGGCATCGGGCAATTCACGAAGGAGCTTTACCCTTTCCTGAAAGAATCGCTCAAGAGGGACGAGTTTCTTGGTCGGATTAATCAGACGGTGGTCTTCTTGCCCTTCAACGACCAAGAGGTGAGCAATGAGAGCCGTCATGATTCAAGAGTTATTGTCGACCTTTTATTATCGGCAGATAAGCCAAATCGTTGAGATCGAGTTGAAGAAGTGGAAAAAACGTGCTGAGGAGAACCATGCGATTAGACTCTCTTGGACATCCGCAGGCAAGCTTGACCGTTCTTCTGCATTTTATATGCCTAATCTCTGCCTTGACCCTTGCTACAATAGTCATTGACAGGCTGGTTCAAGGTTATGATGTGAATTATGGGGCCCGCTCCGTCATGAACCAAGTACACATGCTTGTCACACAAAGATTAGCTGAATCGCACATCCGAGGGGATGTCCGAAAGAAGTGCGCTGCGTACTTTATCTGTCTGCGCATTATTCCTGACGGTCATACCAATAGTTGGCTTGCTCATCTATTTATTAATGATGCTGGCGATATCGACATGGCGAAGGAGGATCCAATTGGTAAATTGGAACATTCTGTTATCATTACCACGCTCAATCAATTTATTACAGGCCGTATTCCGCAAAGAGGATGTCATTATTATGTCTTTTAAATCTATGAACACGGCCACGCCGAAAGAAGGATACGGCAACTCGAAACCTCCCAGCGAGGACCATGAACTGAAGTCTGTGTTCGTGGCATGCATGCAACATCAGTGACCCGATCAGATGAAGGCGAAGGAAGTCGTAACTATTCGAGAATCATTTAGTTCGTAATTTTGACAAGCGTGCTTGCAGATATAGATGTGTTGTTTGTTGTACAGGAGTTCCGTATTATAATTATGTTCCACAGTTTGTAAACCGTGTGTGGGTCACCGCGGTCAAAGGCAGAGAGGCACGCCACGGCGATTACTGTTGGGGAAAATTCATATATACGAGGTAGGCTACCCTTGTTTGTTCCAGTTTCTCTCCACTGCACTCTAGCCTTCCGCTGTGCGATCACAAGCAAAGAGACGAACATCGACAAATACAGGTGCTGTGAAAAGGGTGTGGCAATCAGTGTTCCTCGTGCGGGCGTTAAGTTAGCACACCTGCTCGGCAGAACAGCCTCATCGGGAATCAACACCTTGAGCAATGTTACGCTGATATAGATAGAGACGAGTAAGGCGATCCTAGCCTGAATACGGTGTTCTTTGAGCAAGAAAATCATTACGTTCGAACTTTGCACAGAATAGCATGCGCACTGGATCGTCCGAGGTATGTATTATGAGATTATCGATTACATCCTGTATCGCCGCCTGCTTTCAGAGAGTAGCCTGGGAATCAAGAAGGAAATCAACGATAATGAAAGGAGGGCATGTCTCCCAGGAGGATTCGTGGGCGAGGCGAATGAAGAAGACGGAGATCGCCGCGGCAGTTACCGGGCCCTAACCCTAGGGGTTTCTGCCTTGTCCCACCGCCGTATCATCAGGAAATTCGGGAGAGTCGGTTAATCCGTTATGCCCACCCATCATGCGGCGTACCCACGCGTCCTCAATGTAACCTCGTACCATCATGGCAGTTGTGATTATATGTACATATATTGTTACCCCCCCTAAACCATAATCAAATGTACCTATGTCCCATAATTATTGAGCTTCATAACTCCTCACCATCATGGCATTGTGATTGTAAGCCTTGGGTCATCATGGCCAACGATTACAACATTCCAGGGCGGGATACCTAATTGAGGAATAGCTCCGAACAGCCCACCGACGCTCCACCAAATTGAGGTTCTCAAATGGATTCAAAAATATTTATTAAAAATGCAGTTTATTTGATGCTACTGTACGAAATTCAGAGGGAATAAATTATGGTTCAAAAATTACCGGCCGTCGCCAATGCCTCGCTGTGCCTAGAAATTATAAGACCACGTCAATGTTCTATAAATCAACCAACCAAAAGTGGACTCACCGAGAATCTATGTCGACCCAATCCAGCCTATTTTGCCTGCCTTCAAGTTAGTGAGAGTCTCGACCACAGGCATAAGAGAAGCTCACATCTGAATCTGCTGGCCCTTAAGTCGTCCCTATCCTGCATGGCCTGACTTTCAGATCGCCGGGAGCGGGAGAAAATGAAGACTTGCCAGAAATCATTGAACACCCAACAACGGCACCACCTTCTGTGTTATAGAGCACTCATCAAGAAATGTAAGAAGATGGAGTCGAAGCTCCATCAGCAAATCCTGATTTTGAGGGCTAAAATGGCCTCAATTTTGGCATTACAGCGTGTTATGGCGTGTTACGTAGTGCTACGTAACATGACATAGCGCTGTAATGCATCTTCTTATCTATTGAGATAGCCCCCCAATTACGGAGTGCTACATACCCTCGTATAGCACTCATAACGCAATCAGGAATTGCTGATGTCACCTAAATGGCCGGGGGTATTGCATTGGTAGAAAACGTCACAGACACTGTAGTCAAGCCTGAGCGACCGAGTTAGTAGGGAAAGGTGACGGGGAATGGCTGCCGTTCTAACAGGTGTCTTTTATAGAGCACCGGGGCCTGGAACCGAGCAGGCGCCCATTCTCGATCCAAGCTCCGCCCGCAGCTGATGCGCCAGTTTCGAACATTCGGGGCTCGGAGAAACTGAGGGCTTCGTAGTGGGGAGGCGCGAGCTCCGTGTCCAGAGGTTCTCTCAATGGCCCGCTACTTCCCGTGACGCTGATGCGGATTGAAATATGCAATGGTGAGTGTTCTTCTAAGTTGCCCACATGTGTGACAGCGAGGGCATGAATGAGTAAATTTACTATCTGAAGGCGCGTACCTGCTGGAAGCCAGTAGATAATACCTATTGTGGGTTTAAACCGGCCTTGGGCGCTTCCACGACAGCATAAAAGGGCAGATAGCCTACATTGATACATGTTTGTGACCTAGTTATCATCTTAGAACATGTTTGTACTCGTCGTAGAGCCGTATTTGGCCCTTACAATGATGGTACCACCATTTTAAGTGAATGTAGGGGGGCAGAACTTATGGTACTTGTTCATATACGATTATAAGCTAGTCTCCCGTAGCCAGCCTGACGATACTCCGTGACTTTTGTGACAAGTCACAATCCTGAAGGATAAAGTCCTACGTATGTAGTCTGATTTGATGCGCGGGGGTCAAACCGCACTGCAGGATTTCAATGAAAAGTCACGTGCATTTTCCTTTTATGGACGCACTGAACCAGCAAGCATCTTTGCGACTCTGAGCCATGTAGCTTCAGCAGGCAAGGCCCCCTACTGCACGCCCTCTTTTAAGATTCACGCACCCACAAGAACTGATTCGGACTGCTTCGTTGCGCCTCTGCGACACCGTCCTCGCACACCGCACCTCCATTTCTTTCTCAATCAACCCTCACATGCATGCCCTTCAACTTGCCGACCTGTCTCCAAGGCTTCCACGTCTCCCAATGTGGACATCGAGGAGGTGATTTGTCTCGAAGCATGCGGATTTACGTGTCGAGTTCCACGACGGTAAGTGCGTCATGAACAGGTTATTTGCATTACTCGCTCACATCTTTAGCTGCCCTCATCGAACTCTGGTCCTCCAGCGACGGCAGTTTTTTCTTCGTTGAATGTGGCATAGAACTCTTTTCCAATGTTGTGTTTGATGCCCGGAACCTGGTTTCAACCAAACTGGTGTGCATATGAACGTAAACGGTGGTTTGCTTTGCACAAAGACCAGAATAGCAAAGAGCGGTGAGTCGAGCATGAATACCTTCACAGAGCGGACTACTTACTTCTTGGATGCCTGTGCCTCCATCTCCAGCTCTCGTCCCCCCTTTCTCTAGGTCATGGACAATCCTCTCAAGGACTTTTGCATCGCCGTCTGAGTCATCATTGGAATTGTCGCTGCGGAATGGCGGTGGGGAGTTATCTCGCAAGTTTCTCAGTGGGAATGTTCACCTGTCTGTAACTTATGCTTTTTTTGGTAGGAGCCTAAGTAGTTCCCTTCTTACGTGAACATACGTGCACATAATGACCTATCAATGTTGTTTACTTACTCTACGTGACTACAAGGGATGTATAGACGAATATTTCTTGCGTCTGTTGGGCTAATTAGGAGACACGTCCGCGTTGTTTGGTTGTGAGTGCCGTGCACATGATGGTTCAAACTCCGAAATCCTGCAGTACGGTTCGAACCCCCTAAGGTAGGCCTCATGCACGATCCTCCAATGTCACGTGAGATTGTGTGACAACCCCCTCAAATCCACGAAAACCTTAATGGCATTAGCAGGAAAGGGAAATCAACAAATCGGGCCGCAGAGAAAGCTTTGAAATCATGATATCTAGGTTTCTCTGCGGCTAGATTTTTTATTTTGCCTTCCCACGCAATGCCATTAACGAAATATATGGTTCTGCTCCTTCTTTGAGGCATCGTCGTATCCTATAAGTTATACTATAACATGTCTACTATCCCTGACGCGAATTTGAATGCTAATAAAACTCATAATTGCCACCTAAATTGATTTTAGAATGTGTCGGGTGACTGAAAGTGTAGCTTACAACCTCTGGACGAGGTGGGAGGGAAGGCGCGCTCAAGCCTCGATGCAATTCTTAAGGTCTTCACGTGTATTTCATGTTGTAAATCGCGTTTTTTTAGGTGAAAAATGGCAGTGAGGGGGACGACACCCTCATACATATCAAATTCTCCTTATGTTCCTCTACGAAGCCAGGTGAGGTATGCAACAGCATTGCTCATCTCACCCCAGCCGGTTACTGACTTGCGGCTGCAAATTTCGGCCTAAAAAAGCTCCCAAAGTGAAACGTCTATTTTTTAGAAGGTGTTGTAAATGGTATTAGCAGCGGGAGAGTCCGTGATGCAGCCCAAGCCCCCCTCGAGCGGAATGCAATGGTCGAGGATAGGAGATGTCACGGGTTGTCACATTGCACGTGACGTTGGAGGATCGTGCATGAGGCCTACCTTACGTGAAAACAGACTAATTATAAGCCGTTATAATCCTTCACCATTTCGCCACGTGCGTGTAAACACCGCCATCAGTAAACAGGTTTTCCCGAATTTCCTGATGATACTAGGACCTCTTCGAAGACTTGGTATGGCCCTCAAACGACAGCTCGGCAACACTCTTCTCTTCGTATCCTGGACGGTCCTGAAGCTCATCGATGTATTTTCTCTGGCAGGCCGCCGCTTACTATGGCATACTCGAATGGCTCAAGTCCCGAATTCAACTGGCCGCCGCCACTTCCGCCGTCACCTTTTCATCATCATTTCCTCCCTCGCCGTAATCCTGTTGAGCCTCAACGCGACGACCTAAGTAGTACCTGCATCATTCTAGTGACCTCTGGAAAGCTTGTTTGCCCCCCTTTCAAAAAGCGTTGTGCGAGGTACGACTTCCATAGGCTGAATCGATTTACAAGTTAACTATTCTTCATTTNCCTCGCCCAAATCCTTGCTCAAATTTTCAAGTGCCTGGTCCGCGTCTTCCTGTTCATGACCATGAAGCCAAGCCATGGGCTTTTGGGGCGAGGGCGGCGCTGGGACAAGACCTTGGAACCTGGGAGGCAGAGGCTGCAGTGGGCCGCTGAGAGCATTTCTGAGTGTCTGGAATCAGACAGGCAGCAGAAGTAGACAAGCACACCTATCGCTTCACCTAAGACCTCCGTCGAACTGAACTACCTTGGAGCTGCCGCGTTGTAGGCATGTTAGATTCGTCTGGACGACGTCCACCGGCATGTTGACGTCTGTTCAACGACTCTTGGTCAACTAAAGGCTCTGCGACGAAGGAGAGCGAGCACGTACCCTATAACACAGCGCCCATGAGGCATCCACATCATTCTTCCAGGAATGCACCCATACGCCAAGTAGAATGCAAGATCTTCAAAAGCACGTCTCGATAGCCATGCATGGTGATTAGGAGGCAACTAAGAATCGAAATATCGTCAGCAAATTGTCGACGATAGGTCGTAAAAGGGACAAGAAAGAAAGGTGATAACACGATTGTGTAGATCGACGAGGACACGAGCGACGGCGGTGATAAAACTCAAAAGCAGCACCGTAGATAATACGGTAAGGACGCGGAAATAAGGACGCACTCACAAGAAGCGGCCTCTACTCATATTTCGCCTACCCCACCTCCGGCCATACCAACACCGCTCGCGAGCAGATGTGGTTGTCCTTGCTATGAGGTCGTGACCAGGATACTTGCTGCCCGCTTCGAGCGCAAGGAGAGTTGGCAGGTCAATATTGCGACATGAAGGTGATCTCAAAATGGAGAGATTGAGCATAATGGGGCGGCGACATGTTGTATGTTCCATGCCGGTGGTAGTGTTTCTGGGGCATTTAGGTGGGTTCCCGGCGCGAGCATACGCCCGGCGGGTGGTTGCCGTCGAGATTCATATGGAGTACCGAACGAAGGGCGAGGGTACGGAGGAGGGTTGGACACGGATCGTGGTGGTGTAAGGAAAAAAAGGAAGTGCGGGAATGTCCTGATTCGGTCAAAGCTCAGCTCCGAGTCCGAACCTTACCCATCCCACAACCGCCTATTGTATCTTCTTCTTGCAGGGGGTCTTAAAGCTCTTTGGACAACATTTTCATCATCGATCATCTTTTCAGATTGGTCGACAGCTACTCCAGAAGATACGATAGTTTGTTTCTTGGAATTCAACTTCATGGGGTGGCGCATTTTGGCTGCGGTGATATAGCCATTTTTTTCTCGGCCATAAAAGCGAGAAATTCTGTTCATTTTATTTTTTTCTTTTTAATAATCCAAACGTTCTTGATTTTCGCAACATCTAGCAAGAAAACGCGTATTTCGCGTCCTGGACGCGTTACGGATCTCGTCTTGCAGCCTCAGGTTGTTGATTCAAAAAAATATAACCATTCGTTGCATTCCAACTAGATCATGGCGTCTGAACGAGCCAAAAAAGCAAAGGATCGAGGAAACAAACTTTTCAAAGATGGAAAATGACTAGAGTACGTCCCAAAAATTTCTCTTCCACCACGAGGCCCTAAGGGCTGTATCCAGGTCGGCTGAACACTACAAGGAGGTACATCCAATATTATCAGTCTTGTAAAACACTGGACAAACTCTCGCCAGGCTGAAAGATTCGATTCGACCAATCCTGTCTACCCCTCAAATCTCAGTGCAGCGCTTTACGAACTCGGTCTCTACGCCGACTCCATCAACGTGATCCTACGTTCCTGGGCTCTCAAACCAGAATCATTTCTCGCCATCAGATTGTCGACACGTCTAGCAAAGTCTCTCGCGCATGGAATACAGGACGGGATGGTCAACGCGTCCGTTATTCAACAGAACGTAGACTCGATCAAGCCGCTCACCTCACTCGCCTCTCGCGAGCACCTCGTCTCATGGCTAACCAACCTCCTTGCTTATCACCTCATCCCAGGCAAGGCGCAACAACACCCAAACATGATCAAGCAGCCTAACAACCTCGTCTGCTTTGTACGTCTCCTGGTCGAGGTGCAGAACGTCAGCTACCCAGCGCACTGGCTCTCGGACTTCCTGCAGGGCGTGCTGAGTGGAACACTCACGTCTGACCGGCTGGCGTTCAAGAGGGAATTACCCTCCCCAGTCAGCGAGATGCAGGAGCGCACGGCGGTGCACCGCATCCGCCTCGACCTGTGGCATGCCGAGCTAACCTCCCAGAGGGGTACGCAGGCAGCATTGACAACATTGGGTACTTCAAAGCGAGCGTGGTGCCCAACATGGTGTTTGGGAGCAGCTTTGGGCTGCCACTGCAGGACAACGTCGTTGCAGTGCTGTTTTACAAGACGGCGAGCGAGCTGCGCCCGCGCTCGATCGATGGCTTCCTTGGAGGCTTGCGCGCCGTGGTTGATGGCGCCACCATCCCGCCACCTGGGATGTTCCATATATTCACAATGCAGGAGTTTGTGGACCTTAATGTTCAGGAGGTCCGCTGGAGGAGCGTACGGCGAGTGACCCACGCGAGCTCAGTGTACTAGCAGAGGTGGAGGTGGCTTGAACCGTGTTCTAGTCTGCAAAATGGGCACTATGGAAGAGGTCAGAATGAGCCATCTGTTTGAAACTTGGGATTTGACAACCGAGGGATGCCCATTTGTTTTAATTCGGGAGGTTGCATTGACTGTTCTGCCCATTAAACACCTTGAACTCCTACTTCAGGACTTCAGCTTGTCATTTTCGAGCAGGAGTTCTTGAGAGATGTCGATGTCGAGACTCGGATACTGTGTACAAGATGATTGATTGAGCCTTGAGGCCTTGACAACTACAATCCATGACGCAGTTGAGGTGCTGAGACGCGCTTGATCCATGTTTGGATTTGAGATTTGATCCTTCACTGCCGGCGCTGATTCCAGGCACTGTGCACATATATACAAGGGGTCACTGGCACCAGTCCAGGTTCGTTCCTCAGGCTCTCATTGCTGTGCCCTCGAGCTCATCATGATGTCCAAACCTTGACATCACAGCACCAGTGTTATCATCCCATTCGCAAAAAAGGCAGGAAAGACCCCAATTGGGCCCGGGTTCTGCCCGCTTCACATTTGCTGCCAAGTTCGCAGCTGTGCACTAATTAGGGAAGTGTGACACAGATGGCGAGTGTGGCGCAAACCCTGATTTGATCAGGGGTTTGATGATCATGTTTCTAGTCGACTTGATGCCAGTTTCGAGCCTAGGGTCTGATCTCTCTCTCTTTTCCTGTCATCTCGTCATTGACAGAGCAGGTCTCAGCGTGCTGGATGTTTATTTGACTGTGCAAGACAGATTCTGGAACAGGCAAGAGGTGTAGGTATGTAGGGACGAACACACCCGTACTGTCATCGGAATGGGTGACCTGTTTAGCGTTCTACGAGAAGTTTGCCCGTGCTCTGCATGGGGCTTGAGGAGGAAAGCTTTCTTTAGTTCTGGGATCAAGTCGTTTGCTCTCTGCTTGTGAAGATGAATCTCAAAAAATATTATTCAATTCGAAGTACCTGTGTAAATTCACTTGAGGCCGTTCGCTTTCGCCCCTCCGTCGCGCGGGGGCGCTCCGTCGTGCCGAGCGACTTCTGGCGGATTCGAAAGGCTGACCGGGGTGCGGCCTCTGAGATCTGACATGCAGCAGCCACTAACCGAATCTCTTGTATGCAAAACGAAGCTGAGCGGAAGTTAACCCGACAACAGCTTTAAAAGGTCTCGGGAGCATAAACTTCTCTGTTTTTTTTTTATATAATAGATGTAAATGAAATATATATATATATGGCGAAATCTCTTCATTATTCGACGGACATCAACAATGATGGCCGTGGCCCGTGAGAGGCATGGCTGAGAAGCGGACGGGAGGGGGGACAGTGGTGTCAGGAGATGCGTACATACTTCGAGCTACTGGCATTGAGATGCGAAACATTGAAGTGTCCCCAGGACCTTCCCGCCCACTTGCACCTCCGGGTCTTGCACCTCCTGGTCCTCCTGATCCTCCACGTCCGGATCCACGTTCACGTCCACGGTGAGTAGGGATATGAATTCGTAAAGAAAGAGGTACTGGTGGAGTTTAGGTGATTTTTGGTGGACCCGCAACAGGAACAGGAGTAACGTTCGGACTGCGGAGTGCTCAGTGGGCGCTCGAGCCTGCGTAGGTGAGGGAAGGGAATGGGGAATCTGAGTGGCGGCTGGCGGGAATTCGAAAGCCCGTGGCAAAAGAAAGCTGGTTAGGAAAGAAAGCCCGGTGCGAAAGAATGCCTATGGCGAAAGAAAGGTGGGTGGAACTTGGGGTTGTCCGAGTCTGACGTCGTCTTGGACCTTCTTTCCGAAAGTTCAACCCTCGGGCGATCGTACCATAAAGTCCATTTACATACGCACGTATGTGCCTTGGTGACAGTAGTTACAACCTACGTACGTACCTGGACGTTCGGTCCGTGGTCCGTGGAGAGCTCAGAGTGGGAGTGCGCAAATCCCTGGAAGTATAAGTATGAGTCTGAGTCTGAGTCTGAGTCTGAGTGCGAGTGGAAGTGTAAGTGGAGTAGAGCATGTAAGTCCAGTAGAGTATGATCCTGGACCTCCACGGAGATGGGGGGGTGGGTGGCGACGTGTAGGCAAATCTGTGAGCGCCGCTGTACACTCGCAAATCCTGCCGCTGTACACTCGCAAATCCTGCCGCTGTACGCTCACAAATCCTGCCGCTCTACGCTCGCAAATCCCTGAACGCCGCTCGCCGCTCTACACTCGCACTCGCATCTGCATCTGCATCCGCCACGTCTTGTCCTGGGTAACGCGTACGTGAGCGTCAGCTACACGATACTTGTGTATAATTAACTGGCATCTATGTAGAAAGATGCTGTCAGCGCCACATATGCATGGGAGAGCTGAGACGCGTACGTAAGTTACGTATGTCCCTGTGCGGTGCCTGCCGACGGACTGCAGTGAGAGTAGGACCTACGTAGAATAGGTGAGAGGACGTGTAATTGGAATGGAGTGGAGTGGGAGCATGTGTGGGTGGAGGCGGAAGCACGAACGACGACCGGGAGTGGAGGTGGATGCGACTCGAGGATGAGGATGAATGTGAGGATCGTGCGGGTGTGGAGTCGGAACGGCGGGGAGAACCTGAGAAGAGAAGCTAGGGAAGCTAGGGCAAGTGAGCCTTGGACGGGATATCGGACGGGATATTAATTGAACAGCTGGAGGAGCAGGATTTCGGGGTGAGAAGACACGGTTGCGAAGCGTGCGCGTGCGTTACGAGAGAGTTCCCGACTGCGCTGGGGAGGAGGCGAGGGCGAGGGCGAGGGCGAGGGCGAGGTGAAAAGGAGTGCCAGGAAGTGGGAAGTGGGAAGTGAGGTGGGAGAAGAGGTGTCAGGATGGATGGAGGAAAGGAAGGAAGAAGGGAAGAAGGAGATTCGGAAGGAGGGTACGCGCATACGATGGCATGACGTGCGCTACTTGCTTGCCAAAGAGCAACGACACTGGCAGTGGCACCGGTGGTTAGAGTCCAGGTCGATGGGCGGTTCGCGTTTCGTTTTCGTCGAGCTCGAGTGCGAAGGCGTGTGGCGTTGAAGGATCGATGGATGGGTCGATGGACCGATGAAGTTGAGGCTGGGTTGACAGGACGCGCTTGCGTGCCAGTACCATGATCCTGTGTTCGACGGCTCGAGTTCGGGGTACCGTTACCGAGGAGGCGAACGCACGCCGGGTTCATTAACCCTGCGGAGGTGGGAGGTTCCTCGCGGACACTGGTACTGAACACCGAGGATACTCATCGATTCGATCTGGACGAACGTTGGCAGAACTCGACTCGCTCGAGAGTAGTGCGAATTTAGTACGCAGCGCGTCGGCGGTCGGTGGCTGATCACAGACGACTCGCCGTCGTTTGTCCGAGGTGAGGTGCTGTGTCGTGTCGCCCGTGCGAGTGAGATGGTCCGGGTCCAAGGTCGACGTCGAGCTCGTTCGAAACTCCGTGCACGCACACGGACATGGAGATGACGACAAAAGCAGACTAGGCACTTACACATTACGACGGTGCCAACCAAGTGCCAACGCCAACGCCATGAAATTGATAGAGTTGTCCGGGCTGATCATCATGCATCAGTCAGAAGCCCCGATCGGGCGAGCTGTTTGTTTTGTTTTACCAGGCCGGGGGCTTTCGCCAACGCCAAGTTCCACCCTTTTCCCTTCCCTCACCTCCCTAATACCCCGCCGCCGTTCCCTTATACCCCGCCCCTCGCCGGTCCCGAGGCCACGCCGAACGTCGACGCTAAGGGTTGACGCGGTCACGCTAAGCTAAGAACTAGGGATCGAGAAGGCGTAGACAAGACAGGTGAGTAGAGTCGTTCTCGGTGTAAGCTAGGAGAGGAAGGGGCGTTGACTGACGGATGGACGGATGGATCCAGCTAGAAGACGGAAGACGGAAGACACACGATACCCGGTTTCTCTCTTTTGTTGTGTTTTTGTTTTTCGTGTTGGATTGGATTGGGGAACTCGGAAAAGGGCTCGCCATCGCCGAAGTTCATTCTACCCTACGCATACGCACCACGCAAGATTCGGTTTCGGATTTCGGGTTCGGCGATTTGATTGGATTGGATTGAGAATTGAGGAAGGAGAGGGAGACTCCGTCGTTCCATTAAATCACAGAGCAGAGTACGCTATACTATAGTACGTGTATCCCTCGTCTTCTTGTCTTCCCTCCCTTCGTTCCCTCCTTCCCTTCGAATACCTTCCTTCGTTCTTGCCCGCCCACTCCCCGCCTCCTTCGTCTTCGTTTACGCTTACGCTTACCTCGCTGACGCTACGATGTTCCTCGCGCCCTCTCGGCCCCTCCCAGGTCCAGCACCAACACCAGCACCGGGCGTACCACCACCAGCATCAAGCCCGCGCCAGCGGATACCAAATACACGGATACAAGCAGCACGGACACCAGCACGCCGGCGGGTCGCCATCGCCATGTCGTCGCACACCTCGTCCACGGGAACATCCACAGCAACAACAGTAATGCTAACAACATCCACCTCAGCAGTACCAACAGGAACATCCACCTCAACATCAACGGCACCAGCAACATCCACCCCAACAACAACGACCTCGCGCCTGGCGAAACGCGCCCCCGTCCCGCTCCTGCTCGAAGCGTTCCCCGCCCCGCCGTCGCATATCCCGCCGACGCCCACCGGGAGCTCGAACGGCCATGGCCACGGGGGGTCCCTTACACCCAATACCAACGCGCCGTCCTTCGTCGGCTCCTCTCATCCGCCGTCGTCCTCCTCTCATCCCCAGTCCTCCCACCCGCCGTCCTCCCATCCCCCGTCGTCCTTCCCACTAGCAACAGGCACCTCCACTTCCACTTCCACGAACCCCAGCAGCACCTCCAGCACCTCCACCTCCTCCTCGAACCCCCCGCCCACCGGCCTCCCCACACAACCTCCGCCCGTCCGCCCACGCGCATCTCGGAGCACCGACCTGTGATCCTGCCTTGTCGGCGTCGGGCGCGGCGCGAGCAAGTACTCTGTGGGGAGGGGTGGGGTGGGGGTGGAGGATAATGTTGGAGTTTGGGACGGGCAGGGCCAGGATCAGTGTGGGATGTTGGGAGTGGGGTGGGCCGGGGGTCGTAATTATGATAGCACCCGCAGGAGGGGGAGGGGCGGGAGGACCAGGACCAGGAGGAGCAGCAGGACCAGGAGGACCAGGAGGGGGCAGAGGCGTGAAGAGGAGGGAGAGTGATAGGTCGACCCCGCGCAGTCCGACGTCGCCTACGGGTTCACTGGCGTCGCACTCGCACCACCGGTCGACGACGACGACGACTACGATAGGAGCAACAGCACCGGCACCAGCAGCGCCGTCCATAGCCATCTCGAGCGTCTCCCCGTCGTCGTCGTCGCCCACCTCGTATTCGTACTCGTATTCTGCGTCGCCAGGGTCGGTTCCCTTCCCGCCCTCGTCCGGCCCTGTGCCTTTATCTTCCACTTCCTTGAACGCCGGCTTGTCGCATCCGCCATCTTCTTCAGGACACACCCCGTCGTCGTCTTCCTTGAACGCCGGCTCACCGCGTCCTCCACCCGCTTTTGGCCAGCCGTCCTCGGCATTCGCCACCCCATCGTCATTCAGTTCCAGCAGCCCCGCACCCTCGCCCTCGGGCTTCCTTCCCTCCCTGCTCGCGTCTACTCCCGGGCCCGCTGCGTCGCCTTCGGGCTTCAGCACTTCACCCGGCCCGTCCGTGTTTTCGATTTCGGCCCATTCGAGCCCTAACGCGATCGCCTTTCCTTCCATCTCGCATTCGCATTCGCACCGCACCGCCAACAGCTCCAGTACCAACGCCAACAGCTCCAGTACCAACACCAATACCAACCCCCTCCTCCCACTCTCGGGCCGGCAAACCCCCGGCATCGCCCTCAGCCTCAGCCCTGGGGAGTCCCTAACGCGCCTCAGCATATCCCCCATCCCGCCGCTCTCCGACACCGAATTCGAGCCCTCTCCCCCATTTCATCCCTCTCGCACACCCCCGCCTTTACCCCTGCCCTCACCCTCATCAAGCCCCACCCTCCGCGCGAGCCTCCGAAAATCGCGCGATCGTAGGGCGAACGAGAGTATTAGCGAGATTGATGTAAGGAGTGTGTTGGGTGGGTTGGGTGGGTTGGGGGAGTTTGGTGTGGGGGAGTTTGGGGAAGGGGAGGGCCAGAGGACGTCGATGAATGGAGGACACGGGCAGGGGCATAGCAGGCGGACGTCGGCTTCGTTGGCGTTGGCGAGGAACGGCTCTGGCTCTGGCTCGCTGGCCAAGTCGCAGGGTGCGGGTGTAGGGGCAGGTGGGAGGAGCACGCGGACGCCGGTGTCGCCGAACACGAACGCGAACGCGAGCGCGGGCAAGTCGATCCCGTGGCCGTCGTTATCGTCATCTGGGCCTGCATCATCACCTGGGCCTTCATCAGCACCCCGCCGATATCAGCTACACGGCGAACAACATCGCCAACAACAACACCATCACCAGCCGCACGTCTCGCTCGCGGATCCCATCGATCCGTTCGCGCTCCGTGTACATGGGGCATCGCCGTCTTTTTCCTTGTCGGCGGGTGCCAGCTCATCCACTGCTGCCAGCTCATCTCCGTCTTTTTCCTCCTCCTCACCTACTGCCAGCTCAGCACACGATAGAGCACGCAACAGAGACGCACACGAGTACGGCAGGGACACCTCAGCACACGAGAGAGACAAAGACAGAGACAGGGAGATGGCCTTCGGCTCGTACTCGTACCCGTCCACGTCGAAGTACTCGCCGGTGAACCCTCTGTTGATGGGTGCTGTGGGTGCCGGTGGTGCGAACGCAAACGCACCCAGCGCGAATGGCACCCGAACGTCGTCCTCCAGCGCAGCCAACACCAAAGCCAAAGCCAACGCCAACGCCAATCACACCACCAACGGTAAAGGCAGCACCAAAGGCAGCACCAACCCAGCCAGCGCCAACACCAGCACCAGCGCCTACCCAACCAACCCACCCTCCTCCGCCTCTGCCCCAGCCGCAGCATACGCAGCGGCGTCGGCGTACTCCCTCGCGCCGTCTTCGACCTACTCCTACCCGTACTCAAACGGATACTCGCACTCTTCCCGTTCGTACGGCTACGGCTACGGGTATGTGGATGAGAGGGAAAGAGAAAGGGACGGAGACGGAGAAAGGGACAGAGAAAGAGAAAGAGAAAGAGACAGAGAAAGGGACAGAGACAGATACGCCCCCGAACGCGAACGAGACACATACGCACCCGAACGAGCCAGAGACAGGGACACATACAGAGACTCGACAGACGAGCTGCCCTCGTCCGTATCGACGCTCTCCACGACCACGCAGTTCTCGTTCTCGTTCTCCGGCTCCGGCTCTGGCTTTGGGCGGGGGTGGGGCTCGGGTTCGGGGAGTGGGATGGGAGGTGGACGCGGTGGGACCATCGTAGGTCGGGTCGGGTCCGGGCAGGCGCGCATACGGACGGTGCCCGACTCGGCTGTCTTGCCCCCCACACCCATCACCTCTCCCACCTCTCCTTCTGCCCCCAGCCCAACCCCCAGCCCAACGATAAAAGACCTCAGGCTCGAGATGCGCGCGGGCCGGACCAAGTCGGCGGGGTTGAGGAAGGAGCTGGGGGTGAGGAGTCGGAGTCGGAGTGTGGGTGGGGTAGGAGGCCTAGGGATGAGTACGGCCCCGGAGCCGAGGGGGGCGCTGCCGCCTCTGCCGTTGCCTGGGGGTGTTGGTAAAGGCAGAGAGGAGATGACGCTTGACGAGCTGGGTACGGGGCACACAGAAAACGAAGAGCCCCAGCCGAATGGGAATGCAAGGCCCACGTCTAACTCTGCACGCACGCCGATTCAGAAGCCTGGGCTGTACCCCGCCCCGAGGACGAGCGCCAGCGCTGGCGGTGCGCCACCTCCGCCTTCAGCATCGTCCTCCTCACCTCCACGGCTGTCGTCAACACCCCCAGCTGCCCCCGAACCTCAGCCCTTATCCCCCTCGTCAAAGTCGAACGTCGCACCAGACCAAGACGCAACGTCGACACCAAGGCCTTCCAAGACGCGTTCTACCAGCACGACCGCGAGCGCTAAGACACCGTTCAAGCCCACGTCCAAACCCAGGGCGAAAGGTGTCCTCGACCTAAATGGGAAGAACGTGGAGAAAAGCGAGAATGTGGGGAAAGAGGACGACGGCGAGGACAGAGCCCCAAGCCCCGACATCGCCGCCATCCTCTCCGCCACCCCGCGTCCGTCGCTCTCCAAGTCGACGAGCGCAGCGCCTACATCGCGTTCTGGGTCGGCGTCGAGGCCGGGCTCGAGGACGAGGACAAGGGTGCGCTCGATGGCGAACCTCCGCCCGAACTCCGACGCCAACAACAGTAGCAGCAATGGCAATGGCAATCTCCCGACGAAAGCGAAAGACGGAAACAGGCGGTACGCGAGCGACGGCGCGGGGTTTGTTGGACGGGCGGGGGTGGATGAGTTTGGGTTCCTGGCGCACGGTTCGGAGCCGGAGGCTGGTGCTGATGCACGGTACGGTAACGGTTATGGGTATGGGTACAGGGAGGATGAACAGCAGGAGGAGGAGGGGTATGACGAGGCGTTCGAGCGGGCGTTGGAGGGTGTTGGGAGCGAGGATGAGGATGGGGATGGGGGTGGAGAGAGGGGGAGGAGGAGCGGGGTAGGAGTGAGAAAGATAGGAAAAGGAGGAGAAGGAGGAGAGAGGGGAAGAGGGAGAGGAAGAGGGGAAGCACAGGACGGGGGCGACTCGGACTCGAGTTTGGACCTCCACACGCCGTTGCCGTGAGTGTTTGCTTCCTTTTGCTGGTTTTGCATTTCGTGGCGTTGGGCGTTGGTGGTGGCGTTGAAGGGCGTGTCTGTCGTCATGGCATGGACGCGTTTGCTCCCTTTGTCGTGCCCGTGGCGTTTGGGCGCTGGTGGAGATATTTCGGGGCGTGTTCTCCACTCGACGCCGGCGTCGTCACTATCTTGTCTTCGGTCTCTCTGCTTGACTAACACTAACACAACTTGCTTGCTTTCCTTTCCTTCTAGCCACTTGATGGTGAAGCACGGCCTGCTCTCGCCCCACTCCAAGCTCCTCCCTGGGGCCTCGCGCGCCACCACGCCCATGGACGGTCGACCGGGCAGTATCATGAGCGTCGTTTCGCAGAGTACGCGTTCTCTTAATTTCGTACGATGGGTTTTGTCAACTAACCCGTTCGGTTCGGAAGACTCGACGATGACCAAGTCGGGCATCATCAAGGACGAGCGGGATACACCTATGCGGCGGGTGCGCCATCGGGACGGGAAGCTCCTGCGCGGTGGGATTGGGCTGACGACGGGTTTGGGATGGAGCGATAGGTGCGTGTACTGTACATAATTCACGGTGTTTTTCGTGTCCTGACCAGTTCCATTTCGCCCCACAGTGAGGACGAAGACGCCCCGTCCCCGCTTACACGCCGGATCTCCACCCTCAACCTCACGCGCCGCTCGTCCGCCTCGTCCATCATGACCGCCGCCTCCTCCTCCATGCCCCGAAAACAGCAGCACCCCCTCTCGCGTTCCTTCTCCTCTGGGACCCTCGCGTCTTCGTCGTCGCCGCCTCATCACACGGTCCAGCGGCGCTCCTTCCCGGAGGAGTACGCCAACCCGGACGCGTACGACGACGATAACGACGACGGTGACGAGAGCAAGGAGGACCGCACGCTCAAGGCGTCGGGCGAGTGGGCCCAGCGCCAGCGGCGGCCCTCGGGCGGGAAGACCCTGCGCCTGCCCGCGCGCGCGAATGCTCCGCCGACGTCGTTTAGAACGAGCGGGGCGAGTGTCGGGACTGGTGCGAGGAGTAGTGTCGGGGCGAGGAGTAGTGTCGGTGCCAGGAGCAGTGTGGGTGCAAGGAGTAGTGTGGGCACAAGGACGAGCACGAGCTCGGTTGGCTCGGCGGGCTCGAGGCTGTCGGAGGTGGGCACTGGGACTGGGGAGGCGGCGGAGCCGAGGATGCTATCGAGGACGCCGTCGAGGTCGAGGATGAGGCCGCCGAGCGGACGTGAGTCGACTGGCTCGTCTGCTGAGCAGCATGCGAGTGGTGCTTTGAAGCCCGTGCTCAAGCGCACGTCAGGCGATGGTGCGTCGACGACGCTCAGCATCCCAGGCGACACACAGCTGCAGCTGCAGGCGCAGAAGAGGCTCGCGCTCGCGTACGACAAGGACAAGTCCCTGCCCCCGCTCCCGCCGAGCCTGCGCAAGTCGCTCTCGAACCCGCGGAGCGACTACTCCCATTCGCTGTCCAATTCAAGTGCAAGTGCAGGTACGGCCAAGTCGGCCCTGCCGCGTGCACGCGCGGTGTCGACCATGTCTTCGTCGGCGCGGTCCTCGGTGGCTTCGTCGCCCTCTCCCACCTCGCCCCCCGTCCGCCAGCTCCAGCTCCCGCGGCACGCCTCGCGCACTAGCAGTAGCGGTGGTGGTGGGGCCGACCGACCCGCCGTCCCAGTTCCCGTTCCCTCTGTGCCGTCGTCATCCTCCGCCTCGCGCAGCACCCCCGCTCTGGTATCACCTCCTACCCCCGCTCTGACATCCCCGCCTACCTCCCCACTGCTGTCACCGAATCCCCTCTCCACGTCGACGGGGCTCGCAAGGCCCAAGCCGCGCACGGGCACGGGCATGGCGTACCGCACCAGCTCGGGCTCGGGCGGGTCGAGGATGAAGGCCCCGCTCGCGCTGGCGGCGTCTGTTGGTGTTGGCTCTGTTGGTGCTGGGACGGGGACGGGGGCGAGCGTATCGACGCCTGCGATTGGGCGTGTGGGCGGGGCGGCGGCACGTCCGATTGCTCTTTGATTTTGTGGATGGGTATCATTTTCGGTTGGGGTTTTTTCTTCATTTTTCACTACCTACTGCTGTTTCCAACATCCTCTTTGTTTCTTTTCCTCTTCCTCATGTCACATTTTCATGCTACACTGCTATCAATCCTTCCTGCATACCAACCATATACACAAACATGTTGTTCATCTCTACCCACCTCTCACTATCTACACTGTCCCTCATTTCATGTCAATACCATTTCTCGGTGATCTCATTGGTTCATTTTACTCTACTCTACTCTACTCTCGTGTACACTCTTTTTCCTCTTCTTTTCATTCTCTTGTCACATTTAGGCTCTAGTATCAACCAACCACATTATTACCCTTCGGAATGCATGTCTTGAATCTTTTCAACCGAAATTGAGTGCAGTCACTTTGAAACCTGGTATGATGTTGGGCAATTGGGGTTTTAAATTGGTATTCTCCTCCTCCTCCTTATGCTGTACAGGTGGCCACTGTCACCTTGTCATCATCTAAGGTTTGTTGAGTAGCAGTTTGGTCAATGGCGACCACTTGAGGGTTTGAGGCCCTACAGAGAGCTTTGATCTCTTCTCTAAGTTCTCTTAGCCAGGCGTTCTCCTCTCAAGAAACTCAGAGCTGTTCTGTGAAGGAAGAATGAGCATGTGCAAGAGGTCAGTGGCTTTCAAGATGTACCCCATGACTTCAAGCCAGGAGGACGCAATGTGAGAAAGGTTTGCTAATGCCCAGCTAGATGCATTTGAACTTCAACTCTGGTTCATCAGCACAACCACACTCTTTGTCCACCTTGAACTGGCAAATTCATTCAACGTCATTGCAGGTCGATATATGATAGACAAGGTCCATAGCCTACAAGGGTGAGGAGCATGAGTACAATCTTCTGTCTCCCCACTGTTCTGTGGTGCTTACTCTCCATTCAGGTATCTGCATCTACAAGGCTTTCACCCACCCTAAAGAAAGCTGGAGAACTGTGGTGGTGAAACTCCAGAAAGTTGCTCCAAAAGCCTCCCTCCCTTGAGAAATAGAAATATACAAGGCATTGAGTGACGACCTGTGCCATTTTTTCAAAGTCCTCTGGACTGGTGTTCAGGATGGCTATTATGCCATTGTTATGCAACAATCTGGGCAACCTATGTTGTATATTCCAGAACATGTTCTTGGCAGGAGAGGAGCTTTATAAATACCTATCTCTGTGCAGAGAGGATATGGTGCGTTCTTGTTAGGCTTGTAGACCAGGATTGCACCTGAAAATCAGTTGCTGCATGCAGATCTCTGCTTTGGAGTATCTCCACTCCCAGGAATTCATACATTGTGACATTCAGCCAGATAATTTCATGATTGGCCAGTGCAAAGACAGATTTCTAGGTGTTGTCCTCATACCAGCCAGGTTTGTGTGAGAGTAGTGCTACATTGTTAAAATACACATTCCTTTGTCTGAGAGACTTGAGCAAATTCTTGGTTTGCTGCCTGTCAGGCAATCCTCTTCAGCACCAGTACTGGTGTCTGTGAGTCCAATCAGCATCTCTTACTCACAAAAGTCAAACACCCACCTTGTAACTCATACTCAGACTTAAGAGTCCAAGCAGGAGTTTGAAACTTGCACACTGTGAGATGGATTCTCCATGGATTGATAGTGTTGCCACAACTTGAGTCACTTGATTTCAGAAATATGCTGCTGTGTTCCTAATAAAATAGCCAAAATTATGGAAATATTTGTGAGACTAGAATATCTAAAAAGCTAAGGGTTCATCTGCCAACTCTAAGTGATATGCTTGTTATTTCTCACACTATTTGATCAACTACATTTGTAGCTACTTTTAGCCAAAATGTAGTCAATCAAATAGTGTGAGAAATAGCAAGCATGTTGCTTAGAGTTGGCAGATGATGCCTTGGCTTTTTTAGATATTCTAGTCTCACAAATAGTTTCATAATTTTGGCTATTTTATTAGAAACACAGCAGCAGATTTCTGAAATCAAGTGACTTGAGTCGTGGCAACACTAGGAAGGAGAGGTGATTGGTAAGACGAGGAAGATGAGGTCAGATGCTGGGAAGAAGCATGGGCCCCAGAAGAACAAGGTAGTTGATGAGAACCAGCCTCCCAAAAAGAAACAATGCACCACCACACACAAGAAATCTGCCAAGTCCCAGCTTCCACTGGTTTACAAGAGCAAGGAGCTTCTTTCCACCAGCGAGGAGGAAGATGATGGCAACATCTCCACAGGTGATGATTAGAGGCTTCATATGTTTTGCTGAATCTTGATACTTGCCCCACTTTCCTTGCCTCATCTCACTTAATGTAAAACTTATATATTTCACATATTTTATGGTATAACCATAGTTTTATCTTGTATTTCTTGATCGATAATGTCCCCCTACCCCTGTGCAAAATTTCGAGAGAAACCGCTGAGAAATGAGCAAGATACTTGAGCTTGCTGTCAGCGACAATGACAACGAGGTATAATTAGCCTCCATCATTGCCAGGAATGGTGCTGACAGCAGAAGGGCATGGAAACACCACTGCTAACAATAGAATTGATGCTGGAGGAAGTTGATGATGACATACTGATGGAAGTCTGACATAATGATGGGATCCAGAATACATTATTGGAGATCCATCCAAAAGTCCAGACTTTTACCACCTGCTGACATAAGAAACATAGCCCTGACATACCCGACAGCCTGCCATGGGGCGGGGGGTGGTCCCCAGAGCTCTTGCTGTTGTAAAGTCCTCAGCATTTAACAGTAATTGTTGCCCCATAGGACACCCTACTGAATATCTGCCTAACTACTGTGGACAGCGCTATATATAGTCCTTTCTTATTACAGGGTTCTTGTGGGAATCACAGATGGTCCAAGCTGTTCAAATAGCAAAATTTAAATGATTGAGAATGTAATGACACTCAAACAGGCATGCTCCTCAGAATACCAAGGAGTGCAAGGTGCATTCAAAGATTCAATGATTCACTGAATTCTGCAATTCACATTACTTGTCACATTTGGCTGCATTCTTCATTGATGTAAGAGCCAAGAGATCTGTTGCTGAAAGTTGTATAGCGTTTAGATAGGCACAAGTAGAGCCTTTGACATTCTAAGGTTTAACAATGGTGTGTAGTGTAAAAACATAGACTCGAACGGTAGGGGATAGCCATT